>CM076580.1:589455497-589655471 GCA_034641835.2 Pinus albicaulis | reverse complement strand
GGACTCGGTGGCCATTAACTTTGAATGCATATCCAGAACCGTCAATGGTAATTAGAGTAAGGGTTCCGTTGTCATGCACCTTCTGGATTTCGTATGGTCCCAACCATCGAGTCTGAAGTTTTCCCGGGAAGTCCTGAAACCGAGAGTCGTATAACAGAGCCCAGTCTCCCTCGTGGAAGACTTTGTTTTTGATGAGCGCATCATGCCATTTAGCTTTCTGCTGTTGAATTAATGCTGTATTTTGTAATGCAGAGAGCCTAACTTCGTCTAATTCATTGATCTGCTGCAGTCGATTGATTTGTGCCTCGCTTAGATCTAGGCCAACTTCCTGTGCTGTCCGTAATGTTTGGATTTCGAATTCTATGGGAAAAATGGGTTCTTTTCCAAACACTAATTGATAAGGTGAGTAACCGGTGGTGCTCCTCCATGTGGTTCTATAGGCCCGGAGTGCTTCAGGTAGTCGGGTAGCCCAATCACGCCTATGTGACGCAATGGTTTTCGTTAGGATTGATTCTATGATCTTATTGCTACTTTCTACCTGCCCATTCGCCTGTGGGTGATATGGAGTAGTGATTTTATGCTGGACGTGATAATTGTTGAGTGTTGCAGCTAATTTATGCCCAACAAATTGTGGTCCTCCATCTGTAATTACTTCCCTAGGAAGGCCATAACGAACAAATAGATGGAACAGGAACTGTATGACAGAGTCCTCTGTGGCTCTTGGCAATGCTTCTGCCTCAACCCATTTGGTGACATATTCTATTGCCACCAAGATATATGTTTTCTGATTTGATGAGGGGTTGATGGGTCCAACGAAATCAAGAGCCCATCGCTCGAATGGTTCGATGACTAACTGTGGTTTCAGAGGCATCTCATCGGCTTGACCAGGTCGTCCTGCTCGCTGGCAGCTGTCACAGGCTTGGACAAACTTCTTTGCATCTTTGAAGATCGTAGGCCAGTAATATCCTGTCTGCAATACTTTATGTCCAGTTCTACGCTCAGCGAAGTGCCCCCCACATGGTCCATCGTGACAGGCTTTTAGGATGTCAAATATTTCATCCTCTCTAACACATCGCCTGATATGCATGTCTGCTCCTGTGTGAAACAAATAGCCTCCAATCCACGAAAATCGAGAACTTTTCTGAATAATCTGCTTGCGCTCATTAGGAGTTAAATGTTTTGGTAATTTACCTACTGCGAGGTAGTTGGCAACATCAGCATACCAGGGTGTTTGAACGGCAACAACAAACAGGTGCTCATCCGGAAATTGATCTTCAACTGCTGCTGCATCGCTTGATTTTGGTATTCTCGAAAGAAAATCGGCTACAGGGTTTTCTTTGCCAGGCCGGTCCTTGATTGTGATGTCGAATTCCTGCAATAAGATTAACCATCGATTTACTCTGGCATTTGTGACAGGTTTATTTGCTAAATATTTTATAGCAGAATGGTCTGTATACAAGATAACAGGATAGCCTGTAATATAATGTCTAAATTTATTGACAGCATGTATTACAGCTAGGAATTCTTTTTCAGTAACAGTGTAATTCAATTCAGCAGGGGATAAATTTTTGTTGATGTAATAGATAGCATATGGTTTTTTATCCTCTTCCTGC
Source organism: Pinus albicaulis (assembly GCA_034641835.2). Classification (NCBI taxonomy): domain Eukaryota; kingdom Viridiplantae; phylum Streptophyta; class Pinopsida; order Pinales; family Pinaceae; genus Pinus; species Pinus albicaulis. Next base: position 589,653,858 of record CM076580.1, on the reverse strand, counting down.
CCAAGGACTGCGCCAATGGCTGTATCTGAGGCATCAGATGATATCTGGAATGGTAGGTCCCAGTTTGGTCCTCGAAGAACTGGGGCTGTGGATACAAGCTTCTTTAGATCCTCGAAAGCACGGTCACATTTGTCTGTCCAAAGAAAATCAACGTTACCAGTTAGTGCATATAAAGGAGCAGCAATGTGCGAATAATGCTCTATAAATCGTCTATAATAACCGGAAAATCCAAGAAAGCTGCGTACCTCTGTTTGAGTAGTAGGAGTGGGAATAAGCAAAATTATTTGGATTTTGGCCGGGTCTACCTGAATGCCGGCTGCTGAAACATAGTGTCCTAGGATAAGTCCTTCAGTCATCATCAAAAAACTTTTTTCGTGGCTTAAGCAAAGCCTGGTAACAATGCAGCGTTGTAGGACTTTTTCTAGGGTGTCTAGAGCTGGATCAAAATCATCTCCATATGGTGTAAAGTCATCCATGTAAACTTCAATTCCATCATTTATTAAATCTGCAAAAATGCTAAGGATAGCCCTTTGAAATGTGGCAGGAGCATTACATAGGCCAAAAGGTAGAACTCGATAGGAAAATGTTCCCCAGGGACAAGTAAAAGTAGTTTTATCCTGGTCTTCAGGGGCAATCTGAATCTGATTGTATCCACTGAAGCCATCTAGGAAAGAAAAGAACTTCTTCCCTGCTAAAGTATCCAATACTTGATCTATGAAAGGGAGAGGAAAATGATCTTTCTGTGTTGCCTTGTTTAGTTCCCTATAATCCACACAAATTCTCCACTTTCCGTTCTTTTTTGGTACCACCACAAGCGGAGAGACCCATTTACTATCAGAAATAGGGTAGATAAAATTAACATCTAAAAGTTTCTGAAGTTCAGTTTTTACGACATCTTTTAGATGAGGATTAAGTCTCCTTTGCGGCTGACGCACAGGGCTGGCATCTTTTTCTATATAAATGTGGTGTGTACATAACTGGGGATCAATTCCTTTCATGTCAGGGTAATCCCATGCAAAGGCTTCTTGATATTTTGTTAACAAATGGATGAGCTTAGTTTCCTGTTCAGGTGTGAGATTAGCATTGATGTTTAAGGTTTTCCCCGGTGCAATTTCCACAGTCTTACTATGTGCAACAGAAGTAACAAGTATCGTTTGGTCATGAATATCTTTCAAGGGATCTTCTTCCAATTCGTTATCAAATGCTGCTTCTATCATGTGACACTGTGTGCGAGGTTCAGTTTGAGTAATGAAATTATTAATGGCATCGTCTTCTGTTTGATCTTTAAAATCGAGTGCCTCTTGTATAGTTAATGGAGATCTGATGTTATCAGTAAGGTATGATACAGGGTGTTTATTAGTTTTCATCATTGTGACACTTGGCTGTGCTGGAGGATATAGAACTAAATTTTTTCTATTCGGTCCTCTGGTTATGGTCATATTTCCCTGCCGGCAACCAATGTAGGCATCGGCAGTGGCAAGCCAAGGTCTACCTAAAATTAGTGGATGTCCATCAAGTCGGGTTTTTGGATTAATTATCAGAAAATCGGTTGGATACTCCCAGGATTCTACAGAGACCATGACATCATGTAGAGTACCCTCTGGTCTAACCACGGATCGGTCAGCCAATTCCAACAGAGTAGAGGTGGGTTCTACAGATGTAATGCCGAGCTTTTGGCAAGTTGTGGTTGTTAAAATATTAATTGCAGCCCCTAGATCAACTAAGGCATTAGACAGGGTCTGACCATAAATTTGAACAGTTATAATTGGATTCCCGGGGTCTTCATATTTAAGGGGTGTTTCTCTTCCGGACAATAGATCAGATAAAGTTCCGACTACTTGGACTCTTGGATTATTTGTTATATTCCTCCTTGGTTTCTTTATGCACAATTCTTTGATAGTTTTTGCGTATATGGGAATGTCTTGAATGGCTTGGAGGAATGGAATCTTTATGTACAGATTTTGTAATTCTCCCAGAATGTCAAAGTCGGGATATTGTATGGTTCGAGGTATGGCTAATCGTTCTGGGAACGGAGGAGAGGATGTGGTTGCTTGATTATGAGTTTGTTGCTTGTTTACATCCTCTTGTTGTGACTGATGTTCTCTGGGTAACTGATCTTCAATATGAACTGTTTTATCTCCCTCAGTTTCAATTATACGTCCAGATCTTAACTGAAGATCATTGCAATCTCTCAGGTCAGGTCCTATTTCTGGTGTTTCTATGATTTGAATAGATTGGACCTGTCTGTTATTTGGATTGGGATCGGGTTGGGCTGGGAGTTGCGGTCTCAGGTTAGACTGGGGATTTTGTTGTAAGGCTGGCAGAGTAGGTTGAGGGAGCGGAATAGTTCCGGCTGGGTGGTACATCGGTCTTTGCCAGCTTGTCTGCCAGGGTGAACTTTGTGAAGTAGAGGGAGTCCATTGTGAAGGATATGGGCCATTTTGCCAATATGGTGGAGTGTAAGGGAAATTCGGCCAACCAGATTGGCTTGTTTGATTCAGCCATGGGTTTGAAGAAGGAAACGATTGTGGTGACCAGTTTGTAAATGGGGGTTGAGATTGATTTTGCCACATACCATATTGTTGAGCATTATGCTGTGGGTTTTGAAAAAAAGAGGTTGAGTCTGGAAACATACCAGGTTGTCTCGGCTGCCACTGGCGGCGCTGGTTGATCGAATTCACCGATTCTGGTTCTTCTTCTGCTTCCTTATATACTGCTTTCAATCCAGGAAGTGAGGGGCAGCTCTCTGTAAGGTGATCTTTTGTACAGATGGCACATGTTTGGACTTTATCCAGTGGACACTCCTTGTGGCTATGTTTCTTTCTGCATCGGGGGCAGAAGATTGCCAAATTCTGTTCTGCCTCCAGTTGCTTCTGTTTAGCCTGCACAATATCAAGTTGTGTAGTTAGTGTCCCCATAATATCAGTTTTAAAATTTTCTAATAAGTTTCCAATTTCTGCACGTGTTACTCCTTCTGCTGATACTTTGTTATCTCTTGCAAACCGATCGTATTCTGTCGGTTTTATTCGTGTGCTGCCTCTCGAACTCCTGATACACAAATCAATAATGTCAGCAAAAATCTCTTGATAAATCTCCCCTTTTCCCATAATGTTTAATGTTTCAATCCATTGTTCCTTCATACCCATCATTAATGCAGTTTTCAACACATTATCAGGTAAAGGTAGCGATGCATAAGGAGATCTTTGTAGGTTGTACTGAAAACGTTCCACATACTCCTCTAATGTTTCATTCGGTCTAGCTGACATTTGAAATATTTCGTCTTTTAATTCTCTAGACCTACAATAATCCTGATATTTTTTTAAGAAGGATTCTTTCATTTGATCCCAATTGTTGATAACCCCACCACCTAGCCCCATAAACCATCTTAAAGCAGCCCCTTTTAATGTAGAGGGAAATAATTTCAATTTTTGGGGATCGGTGGTGTAATCGTACCCCCTACATAACACGTCGAATTCGAATAAGAATGCATCCGGATCTTCTGATGTGAGTCCGTGAAATGTAGGGATATGCTGAAGAGGGATAGCTTTCATGGGTGCATTTGCTACAGAATCCACTATAGGATATTGTAATGTAGAGGTTTGAGTATTTGGCTGGTTTTGAGCATTTGGCTGGTTTTGAGCCACGGGATCAAATATATGCCAATAACCTTCTGGGATATCTAGGAGGGTATTCCTAGGTTGAGTGGGAACGGTTTTGACAGGGATATTTTTAATAGCGCTTCCTTTATCTGGAATAATGGGAATACCAGGTGTCTGAGGAGATTGAATTCCTTCAACAATGACTTTCGCAGCACTCCCCTTATCTGGGCTATCTAATGGCTGATTTGTTTCAATAGGGGATTTTGGTTCCTTGGTTTCCCCTTGTTTCTCCTTCTCCTTCACAAAAGTTGCTAGAGTTCCCTTCCTGCAATAATTCTGGAGTAGAATTTTCAATTTCTTGAAAGTCCTGCTCTTCAGTTTGACTATGCACCTCAGCACAGGCTACAGATGGTGATCCTGTGGCCTGAAGGGAACTAGTAGGTGGTTTAGAAATGTTTTTCCTGGGGCCTACTGATGGCTGAGATTCTGCGTTCTTATAGATTTTGTCTATGAAGGTCGTTCGGCCAAGGGTCACCGGCCCCTTAGCTTTTTCAGGCTTGGATGGGGGTTTGGTATTCTTTTCTGGCCTTTTCTGCTTAGTCATGCACTCAAAAAAAAATGAACTACCAAATTTTATTCAAACAAAGCAAAAACAAATCTGTTAGGAAAGCGGATAGTGGAGCAGGGTTTTTACATGCTCCGCACGTAGGTTCTTACCTTCCGTTTTTAGAATCCAACTCCTCCCTAGCAGGCTCGTACACTACTCTGAAAAAGAAAAATGGCTACACTCTTTCCCCGGCAACGGCGCCAAAATGTGGAGCTATAAAAAGGGTCTCTTTCACCTCTAATTACCTCACATTAATATGTCAATCCAGGAGCGTTTTGTTATTACAAAGAGTGACTCAATCCGAGGCTATCATTTGTCAGAGTAATGCTAGTAGTACAGTGCCTAAGAAATACAAGAGTAAACGGATGCTTGACTATAATTAAATTACTTCAAAGAATAAATCACACACTCAGAAAACTCAACAGCTTATCAGTCAAGGGTTCGGGAGTGATAACCCATCCCTTCGGAAACTGATGGAAAAGAAACCAGAGCATAGACCATGAGCCTGGGAGCTAGACAGGGACTGCCAATACTCACTACAGCCTTAGATCAACTCTCACACCAAATGCAAGTAAATGGAACAACAAGTAAAGGATTGAACAGCAATTCTGAAATGGAACAACAAACCTATAATGGAACAGCAATTGAATAACTAAGTCCCGCGGGTTGTAACCAAACTTAATCCATTAACTCAAATGCACTCTTTGCAATCAAATAACATTCTTTCACTCTAAAGGCAATTCACACAAATCACACCAATGGAACAGCAATAACGATTAATGAATTATGGAACAATACTGATAAATCGGAAATGCGCACAATACATTGGAATAACAATCTGAATCAACGGAAATACGATTGTGCTTTCAAATAGAACGCTACTGTTACCGAATCCAACGATTATAAAGACACTGCCTCAACAAATGTATGACACGAATATTCAATATAACAGCTCTGTAACAAAAACAGTAAGAACATGCAATTAACTCTGAAAAGGATTAATAACTTGGTGCAGGGTCAACACACGATTCTGTCTGTAAAAACCTCAATGATTCAATCTTTAACAGAGCATGTAATATGAACTTTATAAAGCATATCAAATTACCAAATAACACTGATAAACAAACCACACAGAAATCAAGTCGTAATGGTACAGAAGCAAGTGTCCTCCGGGGCTGGGCCCTTAGCCTCCAAGGATACACCGCTTTAAGTTAATCCAGACGCAGAGATGGAATAATCACCAAGCTTTCATTAACGCATCGGTCAAAAATACATTGAACTAGTTCTCAACGAAACTTAATAATCAAAGCTGATGTCTTACAGAAAATTACATAAAAGCGTATTCTCTATCTCCCTCAAGCTAACAGTGCTGTCCCTTTATATAAAGGTGACGGCGGAGATGTCTAAGTGACAAGATAAATAAAGCAGCGATCCCTCAGGATCGAAGATCCTGAGGGATTCGCCAAACTGTTAACTCTTCATCCTGTCTTTTATTTTGCGCCGAGCTGGTGTCTTCACCTCCTTTTCCGGGCCGATTTGCTTCAATCTGTTTATCCTTGTTTGCATTCGGTTCTCGTCCAGAGGGACAACAGTTATCTCGACTTTATCCTTTCCTTTGGAGCGGCAATTCCTTGTTTTCTCCTTTTCCTGTACAGAAAATAACCATTATCAGTGGCTAAGTCTTGCATGTCAATTCTCACATGTTTTGTTATAGTTCCTTGTTATTTTCCAAATTCGTGATACAAAAAGGTTCATAAATTCTATTAAAAAGCCACTGAAATAATCATCAAAAGCATAACTTTTTAGTACTCCACAATCAGCAGAGAGCGAGAGGCAACAACTTTAAATGACATAGCCAGAAATATACCAACTATCAGTGCAGCCTTGGAAAATCGACAAGCAGAACATCAAGCAACCATGGTGGAAATGGAGGGTAAGATTTCTGACCTACCTGTTACTGTTTTGATTGATTCAGGTGATTCTTTGAGTTACATTAGTCCTGGAATTGTAGAAAAATGTAAAATTAAACCTGAAAATTTTCAGCAGTCATGGTTGGTACAGCTGGCCACTGGAACTAAGAGAAAAGTCACACATAAATTGCCTAAAACAACAATACAATTAAATGGCTTTGCAACAGAAGTAAATTTGAACATATTGCCATTAGGATCCTATGATCTGCTGATAGGAATGGATTGGCTGGAAAAGAAGAAAGCTCTGATGAACTGCTGGGATAAAACCCTGCATTGTGTGGATGAAGAAGGGAAACCTTTTACACTAAAAGGAAACCAAAATCCATTTCAGTAAGACAAATATCAGCCTTACAATTAAAAAGAACAGCTAGAAAAGGATACCAAGTCTATGCAGTGCATGTAGAAGAAAGAGAACAGAAAACTGAGGAAGAGTTACTGGATGCTATACCAGTCATCAGAGAATTTAAGGAAGTCTTTCCCCAGGAAATCCCTCATCTTCCCCCCAAAAGAGAGATTGATTTTTCAATCGATCTGGTACCAGGAGCAACACCTGTGTCCCGAGCACCTTATCGAACGAGCCCTCCTGAACTTATGGAGCTGAAGATGCAGCTGCAAGAATTATTGGATAAAGGTTATATTAGACCAAGCGTGTCTCCATGGGGAGCACCGGTCTTATTTGTGAAAAAGAAGGATGGGACTTTTAGGATGTGCATTGACTATCGTCAACTGAACAAGTTGACCATTAAGAATAGATATCCCCTTCCTAGAATTAATGATCTATTTGATCAAGTGAGAAGGGCCTCAGTCTTTTCCAAGATAGACCTAAGGAATGGGTATCACCAGCTCAGAATTAAAGAAGAAGACATCAGCAAAACAGCATTACGAACCAGGTATGGGCATTACGAATTTGTATTCCTACCTTTTGGGTTGACGAATGCCCCTGCCACATTTATGTGTCTGATGAACAATGTGTTGAACAAGTATTTGGATAAGTTTGTTCTTGTGTTCATAGATGATATCTTAGTTTACTCCAAAAATGAGGACAAACATAAGGAACATCTGAGAATAGTGTTGCAGACTTTAAAAGAAAACCAGCTTTATGCCAAGTTCAGCAAATGTGAATTTTATAAAGATAAAATTCAATATCTGGGTCATATTATTTCTGAAAAAGGGTTGGCAGTTGACCCTGAAAAGATAAAAGCAATTAAGGAATGGCCAGTCCCAACTGATGTGTCAGCAGTAAGGTCATTCATGGGAATGGCAAGCTACTATCGTAGATTTGTGGAAAGATTTTCTGCCATAGCACATCCCATCACTTCAATGCAAAGAAAGGGTGTCAAGTTTGTGTGAACTGAAAAATGTCAAAACAGTTTCGAACAGTTAAAACAGAAAATTATTTCCTCCCCTATATTAAAAATTGCTGATCCTGATAAAGAGTTTGTTGTATGTACATATGCTTGCAGAGAAGGGCTGGGAGGAGTCTTGTTGCAGGAAAATTTAGTCATTGCCTATGAATCTAGGAAACTGAAAATACATGAACAGAATTATAGTGCATATGATTTGGAATTTGCAGCTGTTATCCATGCTTTAAAAATGTGAAGGCACTATCTTCTTGGGAAAAAGTTCACATTGATGACTGATCATATTAGCCTCAAATATTTCTTCTCTCAAATTGATCTGAATGCAAGACAAGCCAGATGGCTGTCCTTTTTAAGTGAATTTGATATGGATATAAAGCACATCAAGGGAAAAGAGAATAAAGTTGCAGATGCACTTAGTAGAAATGCTTGTCAACATCTAAACAACATTGGGAGTAGTGCCCAGATGGAGGTAGAAGAATTGGTGGGAAAAGCAGCAAATCAAGATCCCAACTATGAAGCACTCTTGATGAAACTACAGAAAAAGGATAAGACTGATTTCACTAAAAATCAAAAGGGGTTACTCTATTTCAAAAACAGGTTGTACATTCCTAATGTAGAGTCATTGAAAAGGGAGATTTTGGATGAATATCACAAAAAGCCTTATGCAGGACATCCAGGATACCAGAAGATGTTAACAGCTTTGAAAAAGAAGATGTTCTGGCTAGGAATGAAGAGAGATGTGGCAGAGTTATTAAGTAGATGTATGGAATGTCAGTTAGTCAAAGTTGAGCATCAACACCCAGCAGGGCTTTTAAACCCTTTGCTGATTGCAGAATGGAAATGGGACACAGTTTCCATGGATTTTATAACTGGATTACCCAAAAACAAATATCAGCATGATTCTGTAATGGTGGTAGTAGACACTCTCACCAAAGCTGCCCACTTTATACCAGTAAAATCTACCTTTGGAACAGCTCAAGTAGCAAATGTTTTCCTAAAGGAGATAGTAAGGCTTCATGGAGTGCCCAAGGTGATTGTCTCAGATCGGGATGCTAAGTTCACAGCAGCATTTTGGAAAGGATTGTTTGCAGGAATGGGTACTAAGCTAAATTTTAGTACTGCCTATCACCCTCAAACTGATGGGCAAACAGAAAGGACAAATCAAATTCTAGAGGATATGCTGAGAATGTATGTGATGGATAGGCCATCAAAATGGGAAGAGTATCTTCATTTAGCTGAGTTTGCCTATAATAATAGTTACCAATCCTCTATTAAGATGAGTCCGTTTGAGGCACTCTATGGGAGAAAGTGCCGTACTCCCTTGAGTTGGAGTCAACCAGAGGATAAACTGGTGTTGGGACCAAATGCACTACAAGAGATGGAAAGAATTGTCAAAAAAATTCAAAGAAATATCAAAACAGCACAAGATCGCTAGAAAAGCTATGCTGATAAGAAAAGGGTGCACCGAGAATTTAAATAAGGGGATCATGTGTATTTACGCATCAAACCCAAAAAGATCACACTTTATGTTGGAAGTTGTGCAAAACTTGCTCCTAGATATTGTGGTCCCTTTGAAGTATTAGAAAGGGTGGGACCAGTGGCTTACAAGCTGGCCTTACCACCCCATGTTAGAGTGCATAATGTGTTTCATGTTTCATTATTAAAAAGATATGTGCATGATGCTTCTCACATAGTTGATTGGAATGTTGTACAGGTGGAACCAGAAGGGGAGTTTCTGCCAGAACCGCTTCAAATATTGGAGCGGGAAGAAATTGAATTGAGAAATAGAACGGTGGCCAAAGTAAAAGTGCAGTGGAAGCACTTTACTGCTGAAGAAGCTACCTGGGAAAGGGAAGCTGAAATGATGGAAAAATATCCATTTTTGTTTAAGTGAACTCTAGTAGTTGAATAACAACACCGAGGACGGTGTTTATTTTCAGAGGGGGAATATGTAACACCCCCAATTTGTGTGTTGAATTTTTAAAGTTTGACATTTGAACTTTAATCCTAAGGGGGTGGACCCCAAGGGCTAAGTATGGTGTGAATGTATTTGCATATTTTATTTGAGGAAATAAATAAAATGATTGTGCATTTTGACCAAGATGAGAAATTGAGATCACTTGCCAAATCCATGAGGATGGATAAGGCAACAAATCCCCAAAATATTTCAAAAATCCTTGAAAGAAATTAATTTAGATTTGAGGAGGAATCTAAATTTCCCCAATGAAGAGGAGTAGTTGGGAAGAGGTAAGAAAAGCTGGAAAAGCTGAGGAAAAGCATAAAACAGCTTTAAAGAGTCCCAAAATGGGAAGCCTAGGCTAAACAGGAAAGAAAGCATCCTGCTATTCTGGACGCAGAATTAGAAATATGCTTTGGGGAATTATGAGCTTAAATAAGCTGCTCTTAAACAGATCAGGGGTTGATCTATTTTAGGAGGTGATCTCTGCTCGGGGGTGAGTCCTGGGAGACAAAGAGGACTCTAAGGTTGGGAGGTTGGTCAATTGCAGATTGTGGTAAGATCTGAAATTCTTGTTATTTGGTTTATGATAGTATGAATTGGCTACATATAAACCCAATTTTATTGATATACTTGATTTTGTTAGTACTACATTACGAGAGTCCATCCTTATACTTGTACCTTCTAGATTCTGGTTAGTTGTAAACCATAAAATCCATAGAGTAGACAATATTGTAGCAGAACTGAAGTAAAGAGAGTAAAGACCTTTGAATATGGAATTCGAAATTCTTCTAGATACATAAGTAATTCAACTTTACAGTACTACTATAGTGTTCATAGCAATTACAGCATATATCGCTTTCTAAATTCACCTCTACCTTTGGCATAAATATTATCGCAGGGGATGTACTTTATACTGAATGTATACCATAAAATGAACTCTCGAATACATGTATGTGCATTTAACGGAAGAATATATATTAACCCGCATCAAAAATAATACAATTAGGTTCTTCCGACCGTGACTATCAAGGAGCTATGCATATATATGAAACTTATATGTCAAAAGGGAGAAATGAATACGAATCATATATAAAACATCCCTATATCTGGGTTGAAAAGCGAACACCAGAATGCACTGAATGGAAAGTTAGGGTAGCATTGACATATGAAAGAAATTCTGATTGTAAGTTACCGGGTCAATATTAGTTTTATCAAACTATTAGCAATGATACTAAAACCATTATAATCATATTTCTATTGGAGAATATAATCAGAGTATTTATACTGTTAGCGTATGTTCCAATGACAACGCGGTATACCATTGTGCGAGGAGAAAATCCTCTCTGCTCTTTAAATTAGATACACGATAGTCAAGGATTTTAGGCGGTGAAATTCTATATGCTTGTGTTAAATTTTATTGCTCGATATAGTGAAAAAGGGGGGGGGGTTTGCGTTAAACCCGTACAATTGGACATCAAACAAAGAAATCATTTTCATAATTTAGGGACTGTTAGGGAAGCAATTGTAAACGTTGCAGATTGAATAAAACCAATAAAAACCATTATTCCAGATGCATAGGTCGATATCCATATCGGCATGAAACAAAACGTTATAACAGGTGCGTGAAGGAAATTATTACGAGCTTTGCATCCTCGCGCCACACGCATCCATTTATCTATCATTTTAACCCTAAACTCTTTACGAGGCCATCTCGAGAGAGAGAGAGAATACTGATACAATGGATGCGCCTTCATGAGTAGAAGTGCAGAACGACACCTTATCCCAAAACAAACCAAAACGATTCTACCAGCAGACGAGTATTTGAGTACAGGGGTTAGACGACCATCGGTATTAAACTAAATGTTTTTCATAACCTTTATGTATCTATAATAACTAAAGCCCCTTAGCGCTCTGAAGCGAGCTGTTAAATCATACCTACATTATTAAAGGAAACGACACTATGGGTCTGCAATAACATACACCTAACAAAGAAAAAACTTTACCTCTGGGTATTGTTGGAAATCATTCAAGTCAGGAGTTATGTTCCAAACCAGAACTTCTCCATGCAGGTAGGAGCTGGGATCGATAGGATAACCTCTGTCATAGCGTGGATACTTTGAGATAGAGACATAGTTACAATGTGAAAATCGAACAAACCAAACAGAAAAATTTACATGCCATAGGCGGTACTTGAAACGTAGACAGAACGAAGGTTCCGAAAGAAATTTCAAGAAGCATTGCCTGTTAGGCTCTGCCGAACTCGAACAAGCATCTTGATGTTACTTGAAAAAAAAAAAAAACGTCAACAGTAGGAAGAAGAAACGAGACATTAGCTCAGGGCCAACTCTGACAGAAGATTTAAGCTCTACAGTAGGAAGCCGTCGCCATATCCTCTGGTTAATTGCCACACAGGAATTTAAAGGGGTATGAATAGAGAAAAATTCATATATCAACGGAAGGAATAGCCGTAAACCGAGTCTCGAATGGAGATATCATACCTGGAAATCGAGTCGTTCTCCGGCTCCGGTATGAAGATAGGGGTGGCCAGTCTTAAATTAACCACACCCATCGATATCTCCCATAAGACCTCCATTCCGTAGCTCAGCTAAAAAAAAAAAAAAAAACCAGGGTGTCTGCGTAACGAAAACCATAGTAGGCAGAAGAGAATGCATCAATGGAAATAGTAGAGGGAGTCAGAGTAGATCTGAAGCAAGACTAAGCCCAGAATAAATATGAAATCGAAAAAAAAAAGGGGCTACAACTTAAACCACATACCGATGTAAGAGGAGGAGCCAAGAACCCATATAAGCACAGGCGATGCCATAATCTTCCGATCACAGGGGAGCACACGGAATGCACTTCACATAACTGAGGATTGGGAAATGTGGCATTCGAATGGGTTAATATCCCATAGCCAGAAACCCTAGCCAAACAACTACCAGGGATAAGACTCAGGAATTGGTGTGCATAACGCTGGCAAACCAGGAATCTATGAATCCCTAACCAAGTACGATAGAAATATCCAGAGAGATTGGGCGATAGGAACGAGAAGGGAGCAGGATTCGAGTGCAGGTGGAGTAAAACGATCGGGTGTACCCCTCTGTGGTCCAATGCATGACATGCCCAACATTTTGATTTCGTATCAATCCCGGTAGATGCAATACCGGCGACGTGTCAACCCGCTTGACTGGCGTATAGGAAAATATCACCAGAGAGATATTAATGCAGATATCAGCCAGCCTATGAGGCCGTAAAAATCATAGCCACGCCTCCTTGTTCATTAATAGGGTCATTACTCGCCTCCATACATTACCGCCAAGAGGCCGAAACCCTACGCTTTCACCGAAAACCATTGTTGGCTCGTGGGGCGGGAAGGAGAACTAAAACTTGAATTATGACAGCAGTCATAATCCCCAATGCTGGTGAACAAATGAATCGGAAAAAAAAATGGTTGATTGGCTTGGTCCCGAGGGATGGGACACATAATGCGTAAGGGGTGATAGTATAAAGGTATATGAGGGTCTGGTTAATTTCTCACTCAACGAGTGTATAGACAGGATGACTATAAATATACTCATATAATGGCGGAAGAATAGAATATAACCTACCTTATTCCGAATTGATCTCACCTTTCCAAGAATACAAATCTTAAAGCTTGATAATAAGAATATATAATTTTAATAATAAACTTGGTGTAGATGGATATATAAATGGGATGTTTATATAAATCGATGGAAATTCTATAGATATAACTAAGGGAATAACAACCTTGTTATATGAGACTGGACAGTGAAAATGTATTATGCTAAACTTAGTCCAGGAATAACCGGGATAAACTTGAACGTATAAGAGGGTGTAAAATGTATAAAAAAAAAAAAAAAAAAAAAATTTCAGTGATTCATGAGGATCAGAGTGAGGGAGACATTACAATCAACAAGAAGTTCTCCAACTCTTAACGGATAACCTGAATTTGGCACAAAATCAAATGAAACAACAGGCAGATCAACATCGGAGTGAGAGAAGCAACACTGTTATCGATGAAATAGGTAACTACACTAGTACCTACTTTTTGAGGTAGCAAGAAAAACACCCGATTTTGAAAAGGTGGTGATGCAGAATCACAAAAAAAAAAAAAAAATGGAGAATGTTTTTGGCACTTTAATTTTTTTTTATATATTTTTTAATTTTTAAAAAAAAATTTATGTGATGTTTTTTATGTCGATTTTGAATAGTGGTGGTGTATCTTCACCAACATTTTTTTATAGGATTGATTTTGACACTATAGATTTTTAAATGTCTTCTTCTTCCGTAAGATGTTTATTTATAAGTGCATTTATGTACTTGTGTTTAAAAAATCAAAAAATATTTTTTTAAAAGTAAAAAATTGTAATGATATCTTCCCCTTTTCAGATAGATAAAAGATGGAAAAAGGATCAATATTCTAAAGTTTATATTTTCTACATGTTTATGTATTGTTAAATAATATTTTAATGCACATCAAATAATTGTCGCTAAAAAACCAATATTTTGAACCATACGAAAAAAAATACAAATTTTCAATATAAATAGAATGCAAAAAATACACTTTTAGAGACTTTTTGTTGAAAAAAACATGTTAAATAAACTATTTTTTTGGGAGAAATTTAACAAAAAAAAACTGAAGAAAATAACATTTTTATTGAATTTTATGTCAAAACATAATAGCAATCACATGTTTTTTGCAAAAAATAAGGGGTTTTCTCATAAAATATGAAAGTCTAAACATTAAAAGTAAAAGAGATTAATAGATCTCAAAAATGAGCTTTGTTTGCAAGCATAACTTAAACATCATCAACAATATCAACTAAGACATCTTCAACATTATTCTAGAACAACATTGATGGCTTCTTCCGCAACATTTTCTTCTTAATTTTGATCATTGTTGTCTTTTAATGGATCTTTCATATCTGCAAATCTTCCAAATTGTCCCTTTCCAATAATTCCATATAATGGTGGTTGAGGTTCCTTTGATTTCTTTTCCACACCTGATTCATTAAAATCTCCTTTCCTCAAACCAACTTCTTTCTTCGCATCTGGAAGGAATTCAAGAGTGTTAATTCTTTGTTGAATAAATTTGCATTGAACTAGGTCTTTCTCAATGGAAATGAAATTTCCTCCTTTTAGTAGGAAACATGGTAGTGTTGTACCTAATCATAAAGCACAGGAGAAATAAGTAATAAAATTAGTATGAAGACATAAAAAGTAAAAAATAAAATATTTAAATTTAAATTTGTATAATAAAACTTACCTGAACCTGAGAATAAATCCAAAACCCATTCTCCTTCATTTGAACATAGATCTATAAGATAGTTAATCAATGCTTGTGGTTTTTGATAAAGGTTAAATATATCTCCTTTTGCATCTTTATCCTCATATGTTAGTTTTCTTACAATTGAATCATGAACCAATACTTGACTATGACTCTTCCCATCTACTTGATTCAAAAGAATATGCTTATAGCTATCCTCTTTTGTGCAACATTCAACATGGATGAACTCACAATCATTTATAATAGGATGATCTTCGGAGGAAACAATATTTGAATTATACCATTAACATAACATAGTAAAATTTCAATTAAATTTTACATGAATAAAAAAAATTAGGAGTAATCAAACATACAATTTCAAAGTCTTACTATGTAAGTTGCATCCTTGAGTTTGCTTTACCCTTGAAGCTTGTTAATAACATTAGAAACTGTATGTCTGAATGAAATGTCACAAATCACCAAAGTGGTGATGTTTTCACTTCTTGAAAACCGATAACCACTTTACTAAAAGCTTGATAAGCATATGGTTCTATATCATATTCAATGTCTAGGAAATTGAAACCATGAGGAATATCTACAATAACTAGGCCATATTCCCTTTTAGGTATTAGTGATGCAATGTCTTCACAGTCACCTTTTATTATTTGATATTGGATACTGTCGAGCCCATTCGAAATGTAATGATTAAGAGTAGGATCAATTTCAACATTCATAAGATGCTTCTTTCTCATGTTTTCCACCTTAATTTTTTCAATAAATCTTTTGAAAGTATCTGGTACTCCATTTGCATCCTTCTTCGACATATTTAATGATATATATATACACACACACACACACACACACACACACACTTAATAAAATAAAAATAGTTTAAATATGAATAAAATGAATGTATAAATCAACATACCTTGTTGAATGCAATATAAAAATATTTTGCTGTTAATGTAGAACTTGCTTCTGGGTAGTTGCGTACAACATCATCCCAACTGTCTTCATTCAACATTTTAACCATGTGTTCTTATATTTAAAAAAAAAAAAACTGACTAAATAAATCAAGTTAAAACCGTTAATACAGTGACATGTATAACAAATTCTACCAACATCATTATGTTTTTTTTAAAAGAAAATTATAATGAAAGAAAAATAAGAAATAATTCAAGAAACTTACTTTTGAAATTCTGCACACATTTCTTCCATTGATAATTCAACCAAATTCACATGGGTAGTATTGATTTGACTAGTTATCATCCTTCACACCTTGCATTGTTCTCCAAGGTGTGATAGTCATATCCTCTGGAAGTTGCTTCATTTCAGGACCTGTCTTATTGTTGGTACATATTATGGGTTTACTCTTTTTAACCTTCTGATTTTTTATGGAAATATTCTCCCATCGATCAAAAATCTCATCAATCAAATCCCATATCTCTCCAGTTCTAAATGCCAACTAAAAAATGTTATCCATGCCTATGAATAAATTTGTATTCAATTTTCCTTCTGAAATGTTACACTAACTTGTGTCTTATCCCCATCACATTTTTCTATGAATTCATTATGAATAAATCTGACCCTTTGGATGAAATTCATTTTCATTCTATACTCATTATCTGATTTATGATCCCATGCCAATAACTTTGATTCTATTTCTTTTAAACCAGAGTAAATGATGCATTTCACTATTTGAAAAGGATAGTTATTAGGATATTCCACAATCAATTGTATATTAGCCTCCACCAAATGGTTCCCTCCAATTACATAATATTTATAATCAAAACATTTTGTCTTGTTAAATGCTTGTTTGTTGGGAACCTAATATGGATCGACAAGAACCACATAATCCATCACATGCACATATGGATTGAACCTAAACAATGTTTTGAGATTATGTACATGTAGGTGATGGGCCTTTCTAATTTGATATTGAGATTGTCCTTCATCTGGGCTATAAAATTGGTTAGCATTAGGCTCAAATGTTCAGCCACCAAGAATTAATTTATTCTTCCTCAACTCATATTGAATAGCATTTTGTTTTGTTTTAATAATGCCATCTTCTAACTCAGCACCTGGTGTTATGATTTCTTTGCTTTCGTGAGAGCTTTCAGTTTTTTCTTCACTGTTGCTCATGACCTTTATAGGTTCACCAATATTTAATTTCCTAGTCTTATTGGATAACAAATCAGTTTTTTTATAAACAAGCTCTCCATCATGAGGAAAAAGAGAGACATCTTTGCCTATTTTTATTTTTTGTGTCTGATTTGTTTTCTCCTTTTACACAACAGTTCTAATCTCCTCCTTACTAATTCTATCATAATTTTATGTTTCATGTTCGACATGTTCAAAAGAAACGTGTTTAAGTTTAGTATATTGACCCACCTTAGTGACTCTTGGTTGATCCCCTCTTTGTACTATTGTAGTGTCACGAGCCATTGATCTTTGCTTCAATCTCCTTTCCTCTGATTTTTCTGTGGGGAAAGTGTTGATCACATTCATAACATTTGGCTCCAACATATAAATACCTTCAAACATGTTTGAGTGAATCGAAACAAAATAAAACATGTCAATGATCAATAATTTATAAAAAAATTGAGTCATCCTTACAATAATTCATAGCGGAAATAAAAATAAGCATACTTGCAATGCTATTTTCAATGTTACTTGATATCTCTTTAGAAAATTTTCAAGATATTTCATCTATGTCATACTTGACAATTGATAGACAATATCTAACCTTCTCATGTTTATTTTCCTTCCTTGCAAGAACATAAATAGTGTTTGTATTCGGGACCATACATATGTCTCGTACTCTACCCATCACATCATATGGCTCATTTAAGTGAATCATACCACAGAGCAGATAGATGTGTATATCAGACTCTGTTTCACTGTCTTGAAGATACCATGAGAAATCAGTTTTATCTATTTCCTTGGCATTCTTCAAATCAGAAATAAGATTTAATGAACTTGGTGCCCCACTTGCTTGAATTTTATTAGTGTGTGAAAAAATGTCCTTATTGCGTCCAACAGTGTCGATACTGCGTCCAGCTACAACTTTAGATTTGGGAATTCTATACATAGTGCATCGAGCTACAACTTTAGATTTGGGAGTTGCTACCCTAGGAGCAGAAACATTCACAGAAATATTTTTTGATACCATTTTCCTGAAAAAAAGAAATATATATATTAGTTAATGAGAAAATAATGTCGATAAAATAAATTTAAAAAACAATTTTTTTTTCTAAAATTAAGTAAATTGAAATTAAAGCAGTAAAATTAACTATAGAAAAATTTCATTTAAAAACAAAATATTATAAATCATATGTATATATATCTATATAATATGTTTTGAGCACATTTTATAAAAAAAATAAAAATGTGTTTTAAATTGTATAAAACAATTATAAAAAAAATAAACTATTACTTTCAAACTTCAGTGTTTGTTTAATATTAAAAAAAAAAAAATACTAACTATTTATAACAAATGTTAAAATTAAAATTTTCTTTTAAGGTAATGATTTTATTAGAAAAAATAAAATAATGTTAATTTTTTGTTTTAATTTTAATTATGTTTTTTTATTAAATTTACACGTAATAAATAATATTTTAAAATTTTAAATATGTTGAATAAAAATAAAACATATATGTTAAAATTAGAATTTTAATTAAAAACTTATAATCTTTTAATATGTTTTAAAATTTTAAAATTTTATTTTACATTACATAGGAATTAAATAAAAATAAAGAAAATAAAATAAAACAAAAATTTATTTTACTTTACATAGCAATTAAATAGCAATTAAATAAAAATTTATAAACTTAAAATTATAAAAATTTATAAATTTATATAATCTTTTAATAAATTTTTTAATTACGATTTTTATTTTAATTTTTTAATTTTTTATTTTTTCATAGTGGTTCATGTTCCTATGTGCTCGCACACATGTACTAGCTACATCCATGGTCTTAATATATCGCAGTAAATCCTCCCGAAAGGATCCACTGTCGGCCTAACACTGAGGCCTAACCCCACGGGCGTCTAGGAGATTTGATCCTATGACCTCTCAATCCGAGAGTACTTCCAAGCGGGGACTCAACCAATTGAGCTAACCCTTGAGGCTTACGGAATTTTATTTTACATTACATAGTAATTAAATAAAAATAAACAAAATAAAATAAAAAATCAAAATTGTTATAACGTTGTTTTAATACATAAATTAAAAAATAAATAAAAAAACAAAAGTTTTAAATATGTAAATTTTAAAAACGTATGTAATATATTCAATTTCAAAATAAAAATAAAAAGAAAGTATTACATATTACATAAAAATAAAATAAAAAATTATAATTATAATTTTTAAAATGTTGTTTTAATAATTAAATTTAAAAATAAAAATAAAAAAATTACATTATAATTAAACAAAATAAAATAAAATAAAATAAATTTGTTAAATGGTTTTATAATAATTAAATTTAGAAAAAGAAAAAAGAAAAAAAGATGTTTCACCACTTGTGGGGCACCAGAGGGCGGGCACGCGGCGCCACGGGGGGCTGCCCAGCTGGGCGAAGGCCTATTCCTGGGAATCAGCCTCTGCCCAGCCGAGGGCCTGAGGCCGGCTGGGCAGCCCCCCATGGTGCTGCCCATTCGGCCTCCAACGCCCCGTGGGAAGCCAAAACTTTTTTTTTTTTGTAATAAAAAAAATACAATGCATGCTCATTTAATTTTTTTTGTTTTAAAAATTAATTATTATAGTATTTAAAAAATTATTTAATAAAAAAATAAAAATATTTAATTAAAAAAAGAATTGTTTTAATATACAATACAATAAATAAAAAGAAAAAAAAAACAAAAATAATTTTTTAATATATAACAATTCAATAAATATTAAAAAAAAAAAGAAAAAAAAAATTAATATATAACAATTCAATTGTTGGTTTTTTTAAAAACATTATTTAATGAAGAAAAGGACATTTGTTTTAATATAAGAATACAATAAATATATAATAAAAAAAAATAACAAACAAACAATTCTTTGTATAACAATACAATTGTTTTTTTCTTTAACATTATTTAATTAAAAAAAAAAAAACAATTGTTTACATAACAATACAATAAATTTAAAAAACAAATTGTAGACTAGTACATTTAAAAAAATAAAAAAATATAATATATAACAAAACAATAAAAATCAAAAGCAAAAAAAATTAACATTTAAAATAAAAAACAATAAAAATAAGATTTAAAATTAAAAAAAAATAAAAATAGAATATAAAATCAAAAAATTCTCAAAAAAAAAAAAAAAAAAACAATTTAAATAATGGAACCACTAATATATTTACGATAAAAAAAGAAAATAAAAGTATGATAATACAACTATTTTTTTTATGTGCATGGTCGTTTTATGGATTTTTATGTCTAGATGAACTTGTAAGCCCTAAAAAAAATAAAAAAATTCTAAACTTTCGTCCTTAAAACACTAAAAAACTTAGTTTTTTTTTGCATTTCTTCACTAAAGAAATATAAAAAAATTTATGGTTTTCGAACCTAAAAACCTTAAAAAGTAGTTTTTGAACACAAAAGCTATAGAAAAGCAGATTTCCCAAAATTCGTCTTTAAATGGACAGAATAGAAGGAAAACTAATCTTTGAAAGGCAAAAAACTGCTGTCACCAATGCCAACATGACGCCTCCACAAAATTACCAATAGAAACACAATGCCTCCAATGCCAATGCAATGCCTCCACGAAGTTACCAATGCCAGCGCAACACCTCCAGAAAATTGCTCTAACAAATACCGGAAAACTTGATGTGATGTGACGAATAGAAACAATCATTCTTATTATATAACAAATATTGTCTTATTGGTTTACTATTTAACGAATGTGGGATTAAAATTTAAACTTTAAAATTTAAAATACTTACATTTAGTTTATTATAGTTCATATGATAGTTAAAATACTTAATATTTGCATGTAGTTATCATAGTTAATATTTTATTTAATATTTACATGTATTGAATGTTGAATAATTCAAATATAATCTCAGATAAAAATTTAAAATATAAACTACTTACATGTACTTAATTATAGTTAATATTATAGATAAAATAGTTAATATTTGCATTTAGTTATCATGGTTAATATTTTAGTTAATATTTACATGTACTCAATGTTTGAAATCATGGGATTAAATTTTAAATTTTAAAATATTTAAATGTAGTTAATTATAGTTAATATTATAGTTAATATTTGCATGCTGTTATTTTTGTTAATATTTACATGTAGTCAATCTTAAATCATTCAAATAAGAAAATTATTTTAGTTTTGAAGGCATGCATGAAAGGAATATTTTGTGGATATTTTGAATAGAAAGTATGGTGAAATATTTGAAGACCAACAGTTTATTAAGAAATTTTGAAATATATTTTAGATGAATATAATGTAGGTTTAAAATTTTTAAAATATTTACATGTACTCATTATAGTTAAAATAGTTAATATTTGCATGTAGGTATTATAGTAATAGTGTAGTTAATACTTAGATCTAGTCAATGTTAAATCACTGAAATAAAAACATTATTTTAGTTTGGAAGGTATGCATGATAGAAATATTTTGTGGATATTTTGAATATAAATATCGGTAAAATATTTCAACACAAACAGTTTATTATAAAAAAATTAAATACATTTTTTGACTAATATTTTGTACGAAATATTTGAAATGAAAATTTTTGAGGGAAAGTTTTTCGCAAAATTTTTTGGGGGGTGGGAATTTAGAGGGAAAGCTTTTCATGAATTTTTTGGCGGGGGGAATTTGGAGGGAAATTTTCAGTCTAAAGCTATATATTGTAAGTGGGAGAGGCATTTGTATCATTCAACATATTCTTTTTGAAAGCCATGGTTTCTTCTGATAGCGAAGTTTCTCTTTGTACAACATCAACATCTTCGTCATGCAACAACTCTATTCAGAGTGATGAATATAACAGGGGCTTGTCCACCATGAATAAAGAGTCAAAAAATCCACTTGGTCATAATCCTAAAGATGATGAGAACAAAATTGATGAGGCGCAGAAAAATGAAATTTTTGTAAATCGAGAGCGAGTTATACCAATTACTCTTAATCCTAAGGATTATGAAAAGAACAGTGATGAAGGGCATGATGAAAAATTTCCAGAGTCAAAAGTTTCAATTCATCCTAATCCCAAGGATTATGAGGACACCATTGATGAAGAGGGAGATGAAGAATATCCACTTTAGTTTAATCCTAAGGATTATGTGAGAACAATAGATGAAGAGGGGAATGAAGAATTTGCAGAGTCAAAATATCCACTCTGTCCTAATCCTGATGATTATGCTAGCACCACTGATGAAGAGGGGGATGTGAAATTTCTATATTCAAAATATAAAATTCGTCCTAATCATAAGGATTACGCGAGCCCAACTTAATAATAGGGGAAAGATAAATTTTCAAAGTCAAACATCCACTTCATCCCAATCCTAAGGATTATGCCAACACCACTCATGAAGAGGGAAATGAAAATTTTAGGGTGTCAAGATATCCACTCCATCCTAATCCTAAGGATTATTTGAGCACCACTGATGAAGAGGGGGATGAAAAAATTCCAGATTCAAAATATCCACTTCATCTTAATCCTAAGGATTATGCGAGCACCACAGATGAAGAGGGGAATGAAGAATTTGCAGAGTCAAAATATGCACTTCATCCTAATCGTAAGGATTATGCCAGCACCACTGATGAAGAGGGGAATGAAGGATTTACAGTGTCAAAATATCCACTTCGTCCTAATCCTAAGGATTATGCCAACACCACTGATGAAGACGAGGATGAATTTCCAAAGCTAAAATTTTCACTTCATCCTAATCATAACTATTATAATTTCACCACTGATGAAGGGGGGGATGAAGAATTTCCAATAAATATAGATTCAAGCCATTCACTTATTCCTAATCATAAGGATTATGAGAGCATCAGTGAGGAAGGGGAGGGGAGGGATGAAGAAATTATAGTGAATACAAATTCAAAGCTTCCACTTATGCCTAATCCCAATTATTATGAGAGCACCACTGAGGAAGGGAGGATGAAGAGTTTCTTTCAAATGATAATTTTAGAGGCATAGATCTGAATATTGCATTTTCTCTAAGTGATCATTTCAAAGACACTCATGGCGATGAAGACTTGAATTCTCCTAGGGAAGAGTTTGGAAGCATGGGTCAAGATGGTGAAGAATTTCTTCTGAGTCGGGGTTACAAAAGCGCCGATGATTCTTGTGAAATTTTTTCTTCAAGTGATGATGGTAAAGAAAATTTTCTAGAAATGATGTTGATGAATTTCTTAACTATGTTAAGGATGATGATAGTGGGGATAATATTCCTCCTAATGGTGATGAAACTTCTTTTACAAACGATGATGGGATGATGAAGCCGTTGGAAGAAAATATTGCAACTAGGAGTAGGAGTAGACCTTTTCATATCAATCCAAAACATTCCAGTTATACAAGGGTGAGGACAGAATATCTCACAAAAAAAAATTTTGTCGTTCATTTGATCTCAAGTGAATGTTGTCTAAGGGATTGTTTGAAACATATGGATTTCAAATTTGTTTTGGAGAAAGGGAAAACATATATTTCAATGAATAAAAGCATGCAAAATTCATATTTAGTGGGTTGCATGCAATCTACACTAGCAGGTTATGATTATCATATTGGGAATGTATTTCTCTACAGAAAGGCATTCAAAATGTTGCATTCAATTGGTAATTTCCATTTGTCAAGAACCCAGGAAAGATTGGAAAAGGATCCCACATATTATTCAGAAGTACGTTATTAACGGGAGGTGGGGCCATTTTCAAATACTACTAAGACATGGATGAAAGACTTCTTTTCAAATCATGGAGAGTGTATGTCAAATAAACACAATACATATGCCATAAAATTTCTCAAGACGAGAAATATTTATGTTATACAAAGATTATGCAGAAGCTGTTGAAGGAATTGGTAATTTTATTACATATTCTTATTTTACAAGGTTATGGAAAACTGAATTCAACAATATTCGTATTCCTAAGAAGACAAGGATGGGGGTTTGCAGCGCATGTGCTTCTCTTAAAGCAAAAAGAGATAAATGTCAAGGGGCAGAAAGAGGTATGCGTTAAAAACATTGTTTTTTTAAATTGGATACTTATCAACTATGAAAATATATTTATTCATATGTTTCTTTTATTTTATGTATAGATTCTGTTGTCAAAGAACTTCAAGACCATCGCAATCAGCAAACAAGTGAAAGGAAAAGGTTGTATAAACATTGAAAGAAATGTTATGATCATCCAAATAAATATCTGGGATTTATAATTGATTGTATGGACCAAAAAAAACACTTCTTCCACATTTTGTCTGCATGCCAAAAAAATTACAGGAGGAAAATTTCATTCAGTTTCACTTGGTTGGTTGTATGGTTTTTAATGAGAAGATGTTTCCAAGAGTTTTCTTCACAACTCCAAATATTCACAATGATGCAAATTTGACCATAACTATAATCCATGATGTGGTTACTCATTAGTCTGGTAATCTTCTTGAAGTTTTGTATTTACAATTAGACAACACAAGTTGTGAAAACAAAAATGAAGTTCTTTTTGGGTATCTAAACATGCTCGTTGAATTGGGGATTTTTAAAAAGATAAAGGTTGGTTTTCTTCTTGTTGGGAATAATCATTATCATATTGATCAAATGTTTAGTTATTTTTCAGTAACATTGAGGAGGAAAGGTGTTGGGAGCATGCCATCATTAATTGAATGTATTAAGAATTCATACATTCCAGAGCCTGTTTTTCATGTGTTGGAAGAAACTATTGACATGCGAAGGTTTATTTTTGGATCGCATGGTGAGGAGAAATGTATTGAACAAATTAATGACATTAGCTTCCAACATCAATTTCATATAAAAAAAAATTGATGGGATAACACTTATACGGGGCAAGAAGTATTCACTTGTTGAACAATGGGGGCCATCCTCAGGTTTAGCATTTTTGAATTTCATTCCAGAGCGTCCAATATTTTCATCAAAGATATTGTTATTACAGTCAGTTACTGAACTCCATAATGCACGAAGGCATAAGAGAGACATAAATTATTCTGAATGTCTAGAGGAAATTAAAATATGTATTAGAGATACATACGAGTACTTTGATGTTGTTGATTCAGTTTGGTGGGAGTCTTTTTTTAGTAATCAAAGTGATATGATTTCAATATCAATAAATGTGGATACACTTTTGAAGACTCCTTTTTGTTTTGGCCACAAAATATGCCAAATGAACATCAGGAAACACACATTATTGAACAATAACAACCTCAAGCTATTATTAATTCCTCACAGGTAGAGGAAATAGAAATCTATATTGGTTCTATAAGATCACGTGCACAACATGAAGCCATGTAAGACCTTTACAGGGGTTCCGTGCAGGATGTTAAGGAGGGTTGCATGATAGTAGTGTTAGCAGATGAAGATCCACTTGCTTATCCATTTTGAATTACCAAGGTTATAAAGTTCATTAATTAAAATGAAGATATTATAGCTGTTGATGTACATGTGTATTCCACAAGTACCCACCCTTTCAATGGTGTGTACAAGTGAGACATGGTAGTTGAAAAAATAATTGGCAGAAAGAGAAAAGGAAAGGGCACAAATATAAATCGTCTCTGCACAAATGTCTTAAAATTGGAGGATGCTAACATACTTGTGTATGACTTCAATTTGACAAAGAGTGGAACTCTTCCTTTGCAGACTATAAATATTTTGAAGAAATTTCTACCAGAACAATTACTGTTGAGATTGGACTCTATAGAATGTAGTCATATATCTACAAGAATTTTTAACTCTGAAATGGTGGGCATGCATGTTGACTCAGATGGAGCACTAGTTGATGAAAGAGAATAATATGGATCATCTTCATCTGCATCGAACCATTCATCTAAAGATGTAGGTTCTGATAGTGTGCCAGAACCTATGTTTGATTTTGAATAACTATCTAAGACACTTTTATGCAATTGATGTTTGCATGGTAACTTGAAAGAAAATTTTTGACTTCCATCTCATTTTTCATGAAGTTATGAGGCATTTCTATGTTTTTTGAATTATATGTTTTAAATATGAGGAATTCATCTCTTTAGAATATCGACAACACAATAATGAATTAGAAAAATAATTTATGTTATATTCAATGTACCAATGTTGATATTTTGATTATAAGTAAAATAGAAAATAGAAACTAATGTTGAATTTTCAGATTATGCAGAGATATTACCATGATATTATGTATTGTTACCATTTGCTATAAGATAATTTTAAAATTTTTAATAATTATATGCGTCATTGAAAGGGGAAACTTTGTTTTGATGCTTGATTTTTAGGTTTTGGTTGAAATTATATTTAAATTTGTCTTATGATAAGATTTGAAAAAAGATTAAGTTTTTATCCTTTAAAATTAAAATTACTCACTCTTGTTTCTGTTCAATGATAACTTTTTCATTTACTTGTTCATTTTTTTAAATAGTTTAATTCTTATAATTTCTCCATAATTTCATCGTTCAAGTATGTAGAAAACTTAATATTGAAAAACTTTAGATTTAAAACTTTACATTAAGGTTTTTATGCACTACCAAATTTTATCTTTAATGTTATGGTTCACAATAATTACAATTTTAGGTTTTCTTAAAGTCAAGATATTTTATGTTTAACAACATGGATGAAAATTGTTCAAAATGATAAGCCCTTCAGACATGTTTTTGTTTATCTTTAACATCATCTATCAAAAATTTTAGAAATTTACAATTTTAAAAAATGTCCTAATATATTGTCTTTAATTCCATTGTTACAAGTGTCAAAAGTATGACACAATTATTTTTTTTGTTATTCCAACATCAACTGGTTTTGTTTTGAGGGTGTTTTTTCAATACTTTTTTCAAGAAACAATTTTTTTTTAGCATAATTTTATAAAATGTTGAAATTTGACCTTCAAAAAAAATCAAGTGCATTCTACAATACACACTTTTTGTTTTTGGGGTGTTTTTTCATGTTTTTTGAGTCTTTTTGGGCTAGAGTTCCTGTTTTGAGGTAATAGTTCCCGTTTCAATGGTAACTATGTTAATTTTTCATCTAGGAGATTGGGTATTTTTACTTCTACAACCATACAAACAAATTTCCCTCAAGCAAGCTAAGAAGGATAATAAATTATTGCCAAAGTACTATGGTCCTTACAAGGTGTTGCAAAATATTGGTACTGTGGCATAAAAATTGGAGCTCCCTGCTTCTTCACGAGTGCATCCAGTTTTCCATGTTTCATGCTTAAATAAAGGTTATAGGTGAAAATATTTCAATTCAAATAATATTTCTATAACTTTATGAGGAAGGAAAAATCATATTGGAACTCGAGGCAGTCACAGAAACAAGAACCCGACAGCTACGGAATCGATCAATTTTAGAGTATCTCATCAAGTGGAAGAACTTACCTACTGAAGATTCTACATGGGAGGATGAGAATTTTATATAGAAGCACCCACAGCTACTCAAGCATTGAGGACAACACTAT
The DNA here is from genome assembly GCA_034641835.2 of Pinus albicaulis. NCBI lineage: Eukaryota > Viridiplantae > Streptophyta > Pinopsida > Pinales > Pinaceae > Pinus > Pinus albicaulis. Next base: position 589,626,463 of record CM076580.1, on the reverse strand, counting down.
TTTGAAGGAGAGGGGCATGTTACATCCCTATATTACTATTATAGTCCCTTATTGTTGTTACTGTAACCCCCTTATTGTTATTATTGTACCCCTAAATTATTATTGTTAGGTTGGCTAGGATTACATTGTGGCCCCATGGACTCCTATATATAGAAAGGAGGTTTTGTAATTTTTATCATCCAAGAATTGTTCATTCATGTAATGTGTTGGAGGTTTCCCCCTCGAAGTGGCTTATTTCCAAGGCGTTCATATCTCTTTTCTTCCATTTTTGGAGCTAGTTTACGAACAAATCCACTGTCAAAACTTGTGAAAATCCATGCCAATGGAAACAAAAGAAAAAAATACCAACATGCACACACCATGCATGTGAAAACTAGCTAGCAAATTATACATGAAACTTCTTACGTCCAAGTATTCCCACTGAAGTTTCTTGATCCTTGAATTCCTTTGCTTTCCATGTCCTCCCTTTCCTTTCCTTCCCTTTGATTTCCTTCCCTTTTCCTTTGGTTTCTTTCTTGATTTATCTCTCCTCGTGGTGCTCCTCTCCTCTCTGAGAGAAATTCTAAAACGAAACTTAAAAAACGATACCAACTAATTCTCTAAGGTATTTTTATGGATGAGGGTTATAATTTCTTCAATTTTCCATTATTTTCCTTCATTTTCCTCCTCACATGAAACCTGTGACCTTTCACCTTACATTTCTCCTATTTTTCCTTATTTCCATAACTAATGTGTAAAAAATACCTTTTTTCCTTTCAAAATCCTTACTGATTTCCTTTGCAAAATTCTCTTAGACATAAACACAAGAAGTGATTCCCACCAGGATATTTTTTCCAACTTTCAGATTGGAATAAGTTTCCCTTTCCCATGGTCTTATTTTACCCTTATTAACTTTTATTACATGAAATTTTAACTTGGGGTTGTTAGATACCACTCCCCCTTAGGGGAGCACCATCATCGGTGTTAAACCAGACCTATACCCAACAAAACTATAGAAAAAAAAAATACAACATCTGGAGGTTTATAGCACAGCTTGTTGTAGTATTTACAATAAAATCCTTCTCAAAATAAAAAACATAGTGTAAAACATCACAACATGACAACCATACCAATTTTTATCACTCCATCAGATATCTAAGGTTGAAGAAGAAATCCCAACAGAGGTAACCACAAACCAATCTTTTGGCTTGGTATATAGCACTACCAAAACAAAGAGGGCTCTCTCCACAAGGTCACAGCCAAGAGGGCTGGATAAATTAGGGTTTTAGGCCAGCTATGAAATGCAGAAGGGTTTGATTTGATTTGATTGGGTTGTTGGATGGCGATATTAGGTCAAATAGGCTAGGTCAGGGAAAATAGGATTAGGGTTACAGTCCATTAAATGGGGAAAGGTAGGTAGGAAGGCTATCACATTAGGGTTCTTTGGATGAAATGATTAAGACAAATAAGGAGCTAGGAATAAGATGAAAGATGAATTCTTCCTAAACTAAAAGAAAGATGGATAGGCTATGAAAACTTCACCAAAACAGAGCATGTGAGATGAATTTTGTTTATCAACTTGAAAGTGATCATACAATAGAAGTGAAATAAATTATGAAGTTAATACATTCAAACATAATGAGACACAAGAAGAAATAATTCTAGAAAACCATACCATAAGTATCCCAAGGAAATAGTTGCAACACTTTTATTAAGCTCCTGCCAAAATGATTACAAAGAGTCTCTAATAAAAATGCTAACATCCAACTGATTCAAACCATTGAAAATGAGTCAAAAAGTACAAAATATGGACCTAAAACAAACTCCTCCTAGCCTCAGGGGTCGAATCCATGAGAGGAGGAGCAGTTCCACCAAAGACTGATCTGAAAGTTGAAGTGTAGGGAGGTCCAAGTGAGTCAACCCTAACTCTTTGCAAACTGATTCATTACACCCCATTGAGCTCATTTACCTAATGTATTTACCCTGGGTAATAGTAAAAAAACCATAATTACATTTACATGATAGATTTACAAAGTTAAAAGCATGATTCCCCAAGATAAAAGTCAATTTGTAGCAAAACTTAGAAAAAATCAGAAAAATGTCAAACACGCCATCCCTTTATCAAACGTGCCATCCATGTTGCAGCTTGATTTTGGGTGCCTTCCAAGTGTCCAAATTGGGCCTAGGATAGCTCGTTAGAAAGTGTATCCTATCTACTTTCCAAATACGCTATTATTTTGCATAATGGACTTGATTTGACTTATCCAGAAGTGATTCTCCCAATACTTCTCAGCGTGCAGTGCGAAGCCCTAAAATAAGGCATAACCATGATTTTTGCTTTTTTTTTGACATTTTGACTGGCAACTTTTGCAAAAAAAAGGTTGTAAAAGTGGATTAATTAGATGTATTTTTCATTTGGAATCCATTTGTGGTGGAATTTTGGTCAAAATGTAGCCGAAAAAAAAGTGCATGCGTGCCTAGCATTCCAACTGTGCAACAAATCTTAATTTTCTAGAAACATATGCCTAAAAGATGGAGCGATATCTCACTAACAACGAGGTGTTTGCCAAAATAGAGAGATTTTTTTTTTATTTTTCATGTTACTAACGCAAACCTCCATCGGTTTCTCCAAATTCATTTTTTTGTTGCAACAATATTCTCTGCAAAAAGGTGTTTCAAACAAGATTTTCTACAGGCATAAAAATAGGCTGTCAAGATGTGAATGAATCTCTCATTCTGTAATGCCTATGTAAAACATGAGATAGGTTTTTGTACTTTTATATCTTGAGAAACAAAACTCCTCCAGTTTCACCAAATTCATTTTTCTTTGCCACAATATTATATGCAAAACGTTTACCAAATAAGACATTTCTCGAAAACGTGCCTTCAAAGAGTTTTTCAAATTTTCCCAAATTTTCTTCAAATTTCCTGAAAATTACTCCAAACTTGCTTCATGAAAACCTAAGATGGTATTATATGCCACGAGGGAAGAATAAGTAAGAAAATTCAACTTACCTTTCTCTTTCTTCTTGATTAGGGTTTGTATTTTCAAACATCTAGGTCTAGGTTTTTAAACTATTTCTCACCTTGGTTGTGCATGTATGGGGCTGAGATATGGTATATACTAAGAATATGAAATCAAAACCTACAATGATGGCCTTGTATCATTTTCAAGGGGTGGAAAACATGTCTGGGAGATTCTCATGAAAACCTACCTCCTCCACTCTTTAGACCATTTCAAAAAACTTATAATAACCCACATGTTTGAAAACATTTGACTGCTAGGGTAATGATATCAACTACTTCGTGTCTAATGGCTCAAGCATTGAGACTCTCCCTCCATTATGGTTTCTTTTCTCCTCTCTTTCTTGTCCCTCACTGTAGTTTCTGTGATCTTCAATGATGGTGTATTGGTGTTAAAAACCTAGGGAGGTGTGATGATGGTGTAATGTGGTTTTTTGGAAATAGGGAATGGGATAGGGAAATGAAGGAAATGGGGGTAGGTATTTATGAGTTTAAGGGGTGAGACAAGGAGTAGGTATGTAGAGGGGTTTGGAATAGGAAATTAATTACATTTGTAGGGAATTGGGAGCCTAGGCAAATAATGTACCTAGGGCTTAGAGTTTTAAGGGATGAAAGGCTTTAAAGAAAGAGAAATGTAATGTAGGTTTTTAGGAAATGGTTTTTTTTTTTATAATTTGGGAAGGGTAATGAAGCTTTAGCGACTGTAATTTTGGATTTGAGAATGTAATGGTAATTTTGGAGGTAAAATAGGGTTTTAATCTTGAATAAAGGCACCAATTTCTTTTAACAAACTTCACAAACACAAAATCAACTTGATGTAGAAAAGGAATTGAGAAATCATAGCTTACTTGATTTGCTAGAGGCGATGGGCACCATTGCTGAAGTTTTGAGGCAATGGCACAAATATTTTAGGCATTTTAGGAATTTTTTTAGGAAAATAGAGAAGCACACAATGCATAAAGCAGGTGTGAAGTGCAAAAGGAAAATTTGCAACACAACACACACTCGCACAATGCCATCTTGAAGACGGTTTTTGGAGGCCTTACCTAGCTCCACATTTATCTCAGAATAGATCGTTGGAAATATATCTCTCTTAGCTACATAATGGACCTATAAAGCACTAAACATTATCAAGTATATCCCCCCAAAAATCAATTCTCCCAATACTACTCAAAAAGTACAGAATGAGGGTGCAAAAATGAGGTGTGATCTTGCAGAAAACTTTGGGAGGACTTTCTCATCTCCAAATTGAGCTCATGATAGCTCTCATTGGAAATATCCTGCAGTTTATTTGGCATTTAACTTATCAAGAAATTCATTTGGACAATCCATCTAGGATAAAACTTGATTTTTCCAAGGTCACTCCAGAAGTGCAGCAACTCTCCTATGGCACCTATATTTTTGAAATTTATCCAAAACCATGACACCTATATAAAAAATAAAGGAGGTTTTTCTTCCTTGGCCTATTATGGACAAAAACCTCTCTCACTTTTGTCAAATCCATCTCTATTTGGTCTGAAACATAGTTTGAAGAAAAGATAACTCCCTTTGGCATTCTCTTAACTTTTTGAAACTTAACCCTTTCAGTTGACTATTTCTTTTGAAAAATTGATATTTTGATGGTCTTTGAGAACTTTTTAATTTTAATTTTTGGTACTTTGGCATGTTTGGAACACTGAGTTAGGAGCTTGGGATGATGAAATTTTTACATTTAAATGACATAAAATTACATAATTGAAATATAAAATTACATGTTGAAACAAGAAATTTTATTTATAACTTAACTTCACACAAAGAAATTTATTGGATCGCCTTTTACTTGCTAGTCTTATGCAATGGAATGGATTCTTATTGAATCATGGAAACTCTAATGACCTAGTGAAAGCTTGAAAAACCCTAAAAGACCTAATGATACCTTGAAGGACTGAATTTTGAGATGACATGATTCTCATTATGGCATGATGACATTAACTTTACAAATGATGTACAGTCAGCAAGATATGGAACTATGCCAGCAAGTAATCAAATTTGAGGAAGAGTGATGTTTTTGGACTAGGGCTACCATTAGTGACAAAATTTTTGCATGACCTAGTGTAATGATAAAAAAATTGTGAGTGAGACTCCTAAAATGGTATGAAAAGAGTAGTTTTGATCACCGATGGAAATATGCAAATACTGACACTAAAGTTTGCCTTATTAGGGATGAAAACTCTGAAATAGGTGTCAAGAACCACAAAACTCTATATTTTTTAGATTAGTGCCTCTTCCATTAGGCCAATACGGTCAAAAACTAAAACTAATGAACATGACTAAAAACTGATAACTTAAATGAAATAGACTGACTCAAAACAAACTCAAATTTACTGAAAACAAGACTCAAAACTGACTTATTTGATTGAAACACAACTAAAAAATATGCTCATAATTGAGCTTATTCAACAAAACCTGCTCTAACTAATCCATTCATCACCTGATCGAGTGAAATGGAATAGCCAATGCAACCATGTAAGCATTCTGGATACTAGTTGAATTCTCTCCAAGTGCTTGCTTATGAGAAAGAAGCAACAACTACTGAAAGGAAACTCCCGTCAAAACTTGAAATAAGATTTAATCTTGACGAAATTGCACAGCATGAGCCCACCAGTTGACCTCAAGAAATTTGTAAAAGAATCTTCATAGGAATACATATTGATTTCCATCCAATCTAATTCATTACTACTCTTCTCTAGGTAGTCTACATACCTTGATTTTAAAATTTTACCAACATCCATACTTTCTTCCCTTGATGAATGTAGAAAGTTGACAAAAGGATCCTCAAACTTGTGAATAACTAATTTTTCCTGATGATAAACAACAAAACAAGAATCTTCTTCATTAGTCTCCTGATATGGCTACAAATCTTTATATGAGCTTTGTAATGAGACTCCAAATGAATAAGACAATGAAACTAGCTGTCGGATCAAGTTTATATCAAAACTATTTTCAGGCTCACAATTAGCTAATGGAGAAGGAATTTTATTGCAAATATCATTCAGCAAATCAGCTATAGGGTCATGAAAAACATGAAAAGGCTACTGGAACCTGTTTTCCATTGGTTCTAATGAGACTGCATGACTTTCTACAAGCTGCTCATCCTTTTCTTTAGATACGTTATGAAAATTTTCCTTTAAAAACTGAAATTCTTGAAAACATAATGGTAAAAAATCATCTTGCATCATTTGATCATATGTTTCTACTTCCAAGCCTTCACTTGCAATTTGAAATTCAATGGAACTCGATGGTTGTAAATCTAGAGCTAAGGAGGATTCTATGTAGAAAATGATTTCCTCTAACATTTCAGGAGAATTTTTATCATTTATATTGTTGACCACTGGCTTATTTGTTTTCTTATAGTTTTTCTTATTTTTGAAAATGAGGAGAAACAAAAGGGTAAGGAGCTCTGATCAAGAATTTCATTATATTTTTTATTTTCAAGATCAAAACTTAATGACTATTCATTTTTGATTGCATGAAATTTGTCTCTGATGAACTAAAATGAAGTAAAATAAAGAGGAAAAAATCCTTCACTTACTTCCAAATTTTCTGGAATTTCCTCATGACTCCCATAGCTAATATGCCTCGTGTGATCATTGTATTCGAGTTGCTGAAACTGAACTTACTCCTCCCACAAACTAAATTCTAATTGGTCCACAAGATTAGCTTATATTTGGACAACATAATTTTCTTCATACTGATCATCCTTAGGAAAATCATTAAAAGAAGGAATGTCATCAAACATACACATTAGATCAGCAGATTTTTTCTCATCAGATTGATTTACAAATCCATTTTCTAATCTATGGTAGTTAGGATTAGCAAGAAAGTGTTTAAGGCTAACAACTTCTTCGTCTTCTAAAATAAGTGAGACATGGTGATCTTGAATGGAAAATTAATCTCTCATGGGAATCTTTTGCATCATTTACTCTATTGTAGTTACCAAAATTTCGAGCTTTATCTTTGAAGATGTCATATGCTCTACAATCTTCACCCTCTCTTCGTCCTTCAGCTTTGCCCTTCTGATCAACAGATTAGCCTCTACATACACTACATTGTTCTGCATCTCTTCAAGTGTTGCGAGGTTCCTTTCTCTCAGCTGAAACTCCATTTCTATATCAAAGGCATCTAGGTAATGTAAGAGAGTTGGGTTAGGAGGAGTTCTTATATTAGCAGGTATCGAACAATAGACTTTATTAAATATGGCAGAAAATGGTTGTACTCTCTCCCCTAGCTGTCTTTTCAACTAGTTATACTTTTCTAAAATTAGGAAATTGTTTCCTTTGACCAAACACTTGTTGAGGAAAACTTTGACAAACTGCGTAAAATATAACATTCTCGTAGAAAGAATGTTTTTAAAGCAAATCTTGACTTTGCCTTTCAAAGAAAGATAAAATATCCTGATACTAAAATCCTCTTCATCAACTTCAAAAAGGTCGAGGAAAGCCTCATAATTTTTCATATGTCTCTCAGCAGTGATGTTTTCACATTCACTATCAAACCTTGGTAGATATAGGTATTGAATTTTAGGGAAAGCATGGAGTATAGGAGGTACGATGAGTGGTTTGTATCTATCTAGACTTTGATGAGGTGTAGGAGTATGTACAGAAATTGTAGGATAAGTCTTGATCTCTTGAGGTTCATTAATTAGAAGATGGTCATCTCATGATTTGGGAAAAGGGTTAGGACCAAGATCAAAGGTGTATGGGAAATTTGTATTTAAAACCTTTAAAGGAGAGGAATCCAACAAAGGTCCATGATCTTTTCTGAAACATAATATACCATGGAAAAATTTGTAGATATTCTCAGGAAAAGAGAAGAAATATTTCATGATAAATAACATGATGTCTTGAATGAAAGTGCCAGTTGAATACCTGATCTTCCCATGTTTTCCTTTCATATTTCTTGACAAGGTTCATCCTCCAGTGGAGTCTCTGGATTTGATGTCGGAATTGATTTGGGGTCACGAGGTGATTGTTACAACTTTCTAATGTGTCCACCTTCCATTTACCATCAACAATTATATCTTGACTTCGTCCTTTTTTCTCAAGGAAGATTTGATCTTTCGTTCCCTAGCAACGATGCCAGTATGTTATAATTATACTAGATCTCTAAGGCTGAAGAAGAAATCCCAACAAAGGAAACTAGAAACAAATATTTTTCGTTGGTATCTAGCCCTATCAAACCAGAGAGGGCTCTCTCCACAAGGCCATAACCAAGAGTGCTCGATAAATTAGGGTTTTAGGCCAGCTATTAAATGCATATTGGGTGTTGAGCCTGATTATATTCTTTAATTTGTATCACAATGTTGGACCCTTGTTCTTAACGGGGAAGAAAAACTGCCCGTAATTGAACGCTACCTGGTGGGTCTAGGGGGGCAGCTGCCTTGTAAAATTATTGTGATTTCTAGTCCATCTAGTTCGTTCATTAGGTGGATGATCTGATAGTAGAAGTTATGTTTAATTTAGGTTTTTTTTCCCTATAAGGAAACCCCTCATTTTGTATGAGGGCATTGTATTGTGGCTATGTATTTTATGTGGATTCTCAGAGAGAGAAACATATAGGGAGACTGTGAGAGAGAATAGAGTATATTACAGCAGATATACTGTAGGTTGTGTCTCTTCATTTTGTTGGATAATAGAAAGGAAGGATTGGTTGTTCAGGGTGGATGTAGCCCAAATTGGGTGAACGACGTATATATGTGTCTCTTTGGTTTTATATTTTTTATGTGTTTGTGTTTTTTCATATTTTCTCTATTGCGTTGATATGTAATATATAATTTTATAACAATGTAGAAGGGTTTGATTTTATTTGATTGGGTTGTTGGGTGATGATATTTGGTCAAATAGGCTAAGTCAGGGAAAATAGGATTAGGGTTACAATCCATTCAATGGAGAAAGGTAGGTAGGAAGGCTATCACATTAGGGTTCTTGGGATGGAATGATTAAGACAAGTGAGGAGCTTGGAAGATCATGAAATATGGATTCTTCCTAAACTAAAATAAAGATGGATAAACTATGAAAACTTCCCCAAAACAAAGCATGTGAGATGAATTCTATTTATCAACTTAAAAGTGATCACATAATAGAAGTGAAATAAATTATGAAGACAATAAATTCAAACATAATGAGACATAATAAGAGACAATGCTAGACAACCATACCACAGGTATCCAAAAGAAATAGTTGCAACACTTTTATTAATCTCCTGCCAAAATGATTACAAAGAGTCTCTGATAAAAAATCCAACATCTAACAGAATACAACATTTGAAAATAAGTCAAAAAGTTAAATATATAGACCTCAAACAAACTCCTCCCAGACTCAGGGGTGGCATCCATGAGAGGATGAGCACTTCCACCAAAAAATGAGCTGAAAGCTTAGGTGTAGGGAGGTCCAAGTGACTGAACCTTAGCTTTTTGCAAACTGATTCGTTACACCTCATTGAGTTCATTTACCTAATTTATTTACCCTAGGTAACAATAAAAAAACCATAATTACATTTACATGATTGATTTAGAAAGGTAAAAACATCATTACCAAAGATAAAATTCAATTTGTAAAAAAACTCAGTAAAAAATAGAAAATTGTCAAACACGCCATCCATGTTGCAGTCTGGTTTTGGGTGCCTTCCTGGTGTCCAAATTGGGACTGGGATAACTCATTGGAAATATTATCCTATATAATTTAAAAATATGCCTTTATTTTGCATAATGGAATTTATTCTACATTTCAACAATTGATTCTTCAAAGACTTATCAGGGTGCAACACTAAGGCCAAAAATAAGGCAAAACCATGATTTTTTGCTTGTTTTTTGACATTTTGACCTGCTAGTTTTGGAAAACAAGGATGGAAAAGTGGATTTATTAGTTGTACTCTTAATTTGGAATCCAATGGTGGTGGAATTTTGGTATAAAAGTGGCTCAAAAAAGAGCGCAAAACCAAGGGCTCTATGTGTTTAGTATTCCAGTTGTGCAAAAATTCTAAATTTTCTGGAAACATTAGCCTTCAAGATGGAGCGATATATCACTAACCATGAGTTTTTTTTTTTTTTAATGAGATATTTTTTTTTCTTTGGCATTTTTTTAACGAAAAAATCCTCTCATTTTTTTTTCCACACTCTTCCCTACAACAATGTGTCTTAAACATGATTTTGCACAGGCAGAAAAATAGGCTGTGAAGACGTGAATGAATATCTCATTATGTGCTACCTATGTAAAAAGTGAGATAAATTTTTGTACCCTAATATCTAAGGAACACAAACCTCCTCCAATTTCCGCAATTTTTTTTTGTTGGCCACAATATTCTCTGAAAAAAGGTGACCAAAAAGGACATTTCTGGAAAATGTGTGTTCGAAGAGTTTTTTAAATTTTCCCAAATTTTCTTCAAATTTCCTCAAAATTTCTCCACACTTGATTCATGGATAATTAATATGGTATGATATTCCATGAGGGAAACATAAGTAATAAAATTCAACTTAGCTTTCTCTTTCTGCTTGATTAGGTTTTGTAGTTTCGAACATCCAGGTCTAGGTTTTGAAACCATTTCTCACCTTGGCTGGGCATGTATGTGACTGAGATATGGTATCTACTGATAATATGAAATCAACACCTGTAAGGATGCCCTTGTCTCCTTTTAAAGTGGTGGTAAACATGTTTGTGAGGTTCTCATGAAAACTTACCTCCTCCACTCTTTGGACCATTTCACAAAACTTATAATAACCCACATGTTTGAAAACATTTGACTGTTAGGGGTAATGATATCAACTCCTTGGTATCGGATGGTCAAGCCTTGAGACACTTCCTCCTTTTTGGTGTATTTTCTCCTCTCTTTCTTCTCCCTTGTTGTAGTTTTTGTGTTCTTCTTCAGGGTGTATTGGTGTTAAAACCCTAGGGAGGTGTGAAGATGGTGGAATGTGGTTTTTTAGGAATAGGGAATGGGATAGGAAATTTGAGGGAGATGGGGGTAGGGATTTATGAGTATAAGGGATGAGACAAGGAGTAGAGATGTAGAGGGTTTTCGAATAGGAAATTAATTAGAGGTGTAGGGAATTGGGAGCCTAGGAAAATAATGTACCTAAGGCTTAAGGTTTTAAGGGATGAGAGGTTTTAAAGAAAGGGAAATGTAATGTAGGGTTTTAGGAATGGGTTTTTTTTACAATGTGGGAAGGGTAATGAAGTTTTAGGGATTTTAATTTTGAATTTGAGAATGTAATGAGAATTTTGGAGGTAAACTAGGATTTTAAACTTGAATAAAGACACCAATTTCTTTTAACAAACTTCATAGACAGAAAATATTCTTGATGGAGAAGAGGAATGGAGCAATCGTAGCTTACTTGATTTTTTCGAGGCCATGGGCACCACTGCTTAAGGCTAGAGTCAATCGCACAAATATTTTGAGACATTTGTAGAAATTTATGAGGAAAATGGGCAACAAGTATGCAATTCATAAAGAAGACGTGAAACACATAAGGCAAACGTGAAACACAACACACAAGCGCGCAACACCATCTTGCAGGCCACGTTTTGAGGCCTTCCCGAGATCCAAATTCGGATCATGATAGCTCATTGGAAAGCTCTATCACTTTTTAGACAATGGACCTACTAAGCGCTGCAAATGATCAAATATAGCCCCTCAAAAATAAATTCTCCAAGACTGGTCAAAGAGTGTAGAATGTGGGTGGAAAAATGAAGTGTGATCTTGCAGGAAACTTTTGGAGACATTCATCAACTCCAAATGTATCTCATGATAGCTCATTGGAAATATACTCCAGTCTAGTTGTAATTTTACATATCAAGAAAGTCATTTGGACACTCCATCTAGGATAAAACATAATTTTCCTAAGGTCTCTCCAGAAGTGAAACAACTCTCCTGTCGCACCTATATTTTTGACATTTCTCCAAAACCATGACATCTGTGTAAAAAGTAAAGAAGGCTTTTCTTCCTTGTCCTATGATGGAAAAAAAATCTCTCACACTTTTGTCAAATTAATCCTTGTTTGTGCAGAAACATAGTTTGAAGAAAAGACAACTCCCTTTGGCATTCTCTTAACCTTTTGAAACTTTACCCTTTCACTTGACTATTTCCTTTGACAAATTAATCTTTTGATGGTCTTTGAGAATTTTTTGAATTTGAATTTTTGGTGATTTGGCATGTTTGGAATAGTGAGTTAGTAGCTTGGGATGATGAACTTATCACATTTAAATGACATAAAATTACATAATGGAAATATAAAAACTACATGTTGAAACAAAAAATTTTCATTACAAGTCATCTTCACATGGCGAGGAGAAGTTTATTAGATCATCCTTTAAATTTTGGTCCTAGGAAATGGAATGGAGTTTTATTGAATCATGGAAACCCTAATGACCTAGTGAAACCATGAAAATACCTAAAAGGCCTAATGAGACCTTGAAGGACTAAATTTCAAGATGATATGATTGACATTATGGTAGGATGACACTAAATTTACAAATGAGGTACATTCAACGAGGTATGAAACTCTACCATCAAGTAATCAAATTTGAGGAAGAGTGATGTTTTTGGACTAGGGCTACAATCAACGTATAAATTTTTGCATGACCTAGTGGAATGATAAAAAATTTGTCGTTGTGACTCCTAAAATGATATCAAAAGAGTATTTTTGTTCACTGATGGCAGTATGCAAATAATGACACTAACACTGCTTATTGAAGATTTATAACATAGCTGATTGCAGTATTTACAATAACATACAAATTGAGATATTGTACACAAATATGTATAATATCAATAAATAATTTTCCTTCGCCGAAAAAAGTGAAGGAAACATAGCCCACATCTTATCAGTAATCGCCCATGTAGCTTCATTAGGCCCAAAGTTTATCCTTTCCAATTTAACCTGCTCCAATTCATTATTATGAAGCAGAAGATGATTTTGTTGCATTATGCATTGAGGTTCTATCTATAATTCTCATTCTCGCTCCACCTGTAACAAAAATGAATACATAGCATGATCAACATCCTTAATATTTTAAGCAATGAAACATGAAAAACATCATCAAATTTCACTTTTGGAGGCAGTGCAAGTCTGCAGGCCACTAGTCCAATCCTCTCAAGGATCTCAAAAGGCTCACAATACCGTGGTGCAACCTTGCAACATTATCCGATCCTCAAGGAGCTCTTCTTGGGATTGATGGGGAAATACACATGCTCCCCAACCTGAAACTCCTTAAATTCCCTGTGTTGGTCTACATAACTTTTCTTCTTGTTCTGTGTTTCCTTTATATTCTTCTTTATAACCTTCATTTCCTATTCCATGTCCGCGAACATGTCTGATCCAATAAGTACCTTGTTCATTGGATCCGTAAATTTGATGTGAGTGTTACAACTCTGCCTATATGTTGCCTCAAAGAGAATCACCATTAGTGACTCCTGATAGCCATTATTGTAAGCAAATGCAACCAATTAAAAATACTCCTCTGATATCCTTTGTTGATGAATGACATAGGTCCTCAACATATCCTATAGTATCCTGTTGGACCTCTCTGTCCATACGTTTTTCTGCGGATGGTAAGATTTTTTGAAGGCCAAATTTGTCCACAATACTGCAAAAAAATCCTTTTGAAACTTGGAAGTGAACTTGGCATCCCTAGTTAACACAATCTTATTTGGAACACCATGCAATCTCATGATCTACCTGATGAAGACCTATGCTACATCACTAGATGAATAAGTAGTGTTAATTGGAATGAAGTGAGCTACCTTTCTCAACATGAAGACCAAAACCATGATAGAATCATGCTTACTCTATTTCTTTGGAAGACTTGTAATGAACTCTATGGAAATGACCTCCCATTTCCATTCTACAACTAGAATAGCTTGAAGAAACCTAGCTGGCTGCTTACACTCTTATTTCACCTACTGAAATTCCAAACATCTAGCCACAAACTCTACCACTTCTTATTGTTATACCAATAGTAGAAATTATTCACGGGTTTCAATATCTTCTGATATTCTAGATGACATAAATATTGTTTAACATGAACCTCCCTCAAGATAAGCTTCTTGAGTTCTTTGTGATCCGACATATAGATCATGTCCCTAAATATCACCAAGAAAAATTTTGTGAGACTATAATACACATATTGATCACCTATACCTATTCTAACCTATGCATGAGCTCCATGTACCTGTTATCCTGTTTTCCTATGTGTAAGATTTGATCCTACAAATCTATCCCAGATGATCTCACTACTGCAACATGGTTCAACTCCACTTTCCTACTAAGATAATTTACAACTTTTTTCTCCTTACCCTTCATGTATCTATTCTATAAATAAATTTAATAAGGGTATCCAACCATATATCTTGTATCGATTTTAAATTCAATTGGTCAAACATATATCTCACCACTGTGATTTCTCGTCAACACAAACCTCCCACCATGAAGATAATATCTCCAAATATTCAAAGCATGAATAATAGTTTCCAACCCAATATCATGAGTCACGTAGTCCTTATTATGCTCATTCAGCTTCATGGACTCATACAATATAAATTTTCCATCCGACATAAGCACTCCACCAATCACTCTCTCGTAAGCATCGGTACACACTAAAAATTCCTTATCTGGATATGCAAGTTTTAACACTAGAGAATTTGTCAACAATTTCTTTAACTTCTAAAAACTAGCTACGCACTCCTCTATCCATTCAAACGTATTACCTTTATTCTACAATGATTTAATAAGATAATAAATGTGTGAGAAGTTCCCGATGAACCTCATCTAGTAACCTGCTAACCCTGTGAATGATATGATGTCCTCCACATTTATAGGATCTTCCCACTCCATGATATCATTTATCTTCTTCGTATCTACTTCTATTCCATTCTTGGAAACAACATGTCCCAAGTAGTGTAATTTTCCCTAAAATAAATTGCACTTGCTAACCTTATCATACAACTAATTTTTTCTTAGCAATCTCAACACTGCCACTAAATTCTCGGCATGCTCTTCCTCACTCTTAGAATATACCAAGATATAATAAAAAAATTGTTTAGATAAGGATGCAACACATTATTCATATGTTAGGTCCCTATATTACTAGTATAGTCCCTTATTGTTGTTAGTGTAACCCCCTTATTGTTATTATTGTACCCTTGTAACCCCCATATTATTATTATTGTGCCCTTAAATTATTATTGTTAGGTCGGCTAGGATTACATTGTGGCCCCATGGACTCCTATATATAGAAAGGAGGTTTTGTAATTTGTATCATCCAAGAATTTTTCATTTATGTAATGTATTGGAGGTTTCCCCCTCCAAGTGGCTGATTTATAAGGCATTGATTTCTCTTTTCTTCTATTTTTGGAGCTGGTTTCACAACATTTGGTATCACAACTTTGGATTCTAGGGTTTTGCTGCACCAAACAGGTCATCGTGGAATTGTTTCTATAACGTTTTTTCTACGAATGTTCAGAAACTGAAATTTTGAGAGTGCGAAACCAAAATCTTGAGGAACATCATCATAAAATCCCAGATCTTGGTTTGCAATATTTTCGGAGATATGATTTCGAGATGTTAGGGATTTCTGCAAGCTCCTGAATTTAACCTAAACATGTCATTGCAGAATTTGCGCTATAACTTTTGTTATACAAAGTTTCAAAAGCTAAAATTTTTAGAGAGAGAAGAAAAAATATGGAATAAAATCATCGCAAAAATTTAGGGCTTGGTTCGCAATATTTTTGGAGATATGATATGTGGAAGTTAGGTCTTTTTCAGGCTCCTGAATTTCATCTCAAATAGGTTATTGTGGGAAAGTATTCATAACTCTCTCTCTGAGCATCGAATATTTTGATCTCAATAATGTGAAAAACACACAAAAGGTATGCATTGCAACTTTACATCTAGAATAAAATACATTTTTATCGTATTGATGCCTTTGCTCCCATAAAAAAAATGTCACTTGGTCAATTTTTACAACAGAAATGATAGCACATTATGAGGATACAAAGAGAAGCACCTTCTTTAGCCAATTGATAATTCTCAAACGAAAGGGTTTAGTGGGGGAGCACATTGAGGACTTCCAAAAATTGAATATAAGGGTAACTGATATTATAGAGGAACACAAGATTGATCTCTTCATAGGTACTTTAAAGGATAACATCCAACATGAAGTTCGCGTTTTGGAACTTGATTCATTAGAGAAGGCATTCAGGTTGGAAATGAATGTAAAATTATGGCGACAAGGAAGCCTACCACTCACTTCTATAAAGAGGGAAGTGTTGCTACTCCTAGATTTCAACAACCTACAAGGTTGACACCACAACAATTGGAATAAAAAAGAGAAAAAGGGCTTTGCTATAGTTGTGATAGCAAATACACTAAAGGTCATAAGTGTGTTGAGAAGAAATTATTTTACATACATTGTGAAGAGGAAGAAGAAAATGATAAAGTAGAGGATATACACTAGGAACCAACCCTAGAAGAGGAAGAAATGAGTCCGACGATATCGTGTAATGCATTGGCAGGAATTACCACTCCTCAAACTCTCAATATAGAAGGACATATCAAGAAGAAAAATTTAATAGTGTTGATTGATTCAGGTAGTACCCATAGTTTTATTCCTTGTAAGGTAGCCAAGGAATTGAATTGTTTCCTATACCGAGCACCATAATGTCAAGTGATGCTTACAAATGGAGGAACTATAAATTTCTTTGGAAAATGCCATAATATCAAGCTATCCATGGGGGAATATGAATTGAATAATCGAATGCTTTCCATCCCAATTGGAGGTGCTGATGGCGTACTAGGAGTACAATGGTTACAATCTTTGGGGATGGTAGCTTTTAATTTTCAAGAAATTTTCTTGAATTTTTTTTCGGAAGGAAAGGAAATCAAATTATGGGGTATTATAGGGAAGCCAGGAAAGATAATAAGCTCTAATGTCATGAAAAATCTTCTGAATAAAGAACAAGGAGGCGTATTTGCACGATTATGCTCACTAGAAGTTCCAACATCAAAATCATCTATTTCTCTAGATCTCCAAAGAGTATTGGACAATCATTCCAATGTGTTTGATACTCCCAAAGGAATCCCACCTATTCGTGATCATGATCATGCTATTAATTTGATTCCATGAAGTGTTTCTCCAGACATCTGACCTTATAGATATCCTTATTTCCAAAATAGTGAAATTGAATGTATGATTGCAGAAATGTTAGAGGGTGGTATAATTCAACCTAGTCAAAGTTCTTTCTCTGCTCCTGTAGTATTGGTACACAAGAAGGATGGATCATGGCACATGTGTCCCAATTATAGGGAGCTCAATAAGCTCACCATTAGAGATAAATTTCCCATTCCTGTGACTGATGAATTATTGGATGAATTACATGGACCAATTTATTTTACTAAGTTTTATCTTCATTCAAGATTTCATCAAATTAGAATGAAGATTGAAGATATTCTGAAAACAACATTTTGAACTCATGAGGGTCATTATGAATTTTTGGTTATGCCTTTTGGCCTTACCAATGCACCTTCTACATTTCAAGGGTTGATGAACTCCATTTTCAAACCCTTCCTTAGAAAATTTGTGCTATTATTTTTTGATGATATAATAATTTACAGCAGGTCTTGGAAGGATCATGTTCAACATGTTTACAGGGTGCTCAAACTATTTTAGGAGAAAAAATTATATGCAAAAACTTCCAAATGTTTCTTTGGAGTAAAATAGGTGGAATATCTGGGTCATATTGTATCTCATGAAGGTGTTAAGGTAGACCCTAACAAAATTAAAGCATTAAGGAATGGAAAGTCCCCACAACCATAAAGAAGTTGCGAAGATTTCCTGGGTTAACAACATATTATCACAATTGTTTTAAGAGTTATGGGAGAATAGCAACACCTCTAACAACATACTTGAAGAATGATGCATTTTGATGGACTCCTGAAGAAAATAATGCCTTTGAACATCTTAAAGAGGAAATGTGCCTAGCATCGGTCTTAGCTACGCCAGACTTCACAAAAAACCTTATTGTGGATTGTGATGCCTCAAAAATGGAATTGTTGTTGTTTTAATGCAAGAAGGAAGAATCATTTCTTTTGAAAGTTGTCCAATCAAAAGAAAGTATTTACAGAACCCTATTTATGAGAAGAAAATGTTAGCAATATTGCATGCACTAAAGAAATGGAGAACTTACCTAATGGGAAGACACTTCAAGATAAAAACTTATCATGATAGTCTTAAACACTTTTTGGAACAAAGACTATCTTTAGAAGAGCAACAAAAATGGGTCACAAAGATGTTGGGTTATGAATTTGAAATAATCTACAAAAAAGGGAAGCTAAATGTTGTTACAAATGCACTCTCAAGAAAGAATGAAGAGGTGGAAGCATTGCTTTGTTCCATTTATATTATCCAATCAGATTGGATAACTAAAGCAAGAGATGAATGGAAGAAGGACGAAGAAGTGTGGACACTCATTCAAAATTTGTAGCAAGATCCTTGTAAATATCATACATTTACTTGAAAAGATGATTCCTTATGGTACAAATATCGCTTATATCTTTGTAAGAATTCCCAACTAAGACAAAATATTCTTTTGTAATTGCACACTTCTCCTTTAGGAGGACACTCAGGATTATTGAAAACTTACCACAGGGTGAGGAAAGATTTTTTTTGCGATGGCCTTAAATATGATATTTAAAAGTTTGTGGCAGAATGTTTGGTTTTCTAGCAGAATAAAGTTGAGACAATTAAGACCCCGGGTATTCTACAACATTTATCCATTCCAAGTCAACATCGAGAGGATATTTCAATGGATTTTATCACAGGTTTACCTAATTCTGAAGGAAAGAGTGTCATCATGGTGGTAGTTGATAGACTTACCAAGTATGCACACTTTTGTGCATTATCTCATCCATTTAAAGCAAGTAGAGTTGCTACTACATTTATGGACACAATTCAAAATCTACATGGAAACCCAAGGGTTATTGTGAGCGACAGAGATCCCATTTTTACTGGAAACTTTTGGACGAAGTTATTTTCTTGTTTGGGTACTCAATTAGCTCATCTTATCATCCTCAATCCGATGGTCAAATTGAGATATTAAATAAATGTTTGGAAGGTTATCTTCTTTGTTTTGTATCTGATAAAAAAACACAATGGGTCAAGTGGTTACCTCTCGTTGAATGGTGGTATAACACTTCCTTCCATACTGTGGCAAAAATTACCCATTTATGGCACTTTATGGATATCATCCACCATCCATCGCATCATCTTTAGGAGAAAATTTGAAGGTTCAAGCAGTGGAAGATCACATCGAGCATCAACAAGAATTTCTCCAGCTCTTAAATGACAACATGAATTTGGCACAAAATCAATTGAAACAACGGGAAGATCAACATCGAAACGAGAGAAATTTGATGTAAGAGACTCGGTATTTTTACGA
The DNA here is from genome assembly GCA_034641835.2 of Pinus albicaulis. Classification (NCBI taxonomy): domain Eukaryota; kingdom Viridiplantae; phylum Streptophyta; class Pinopsida; order Pinales; family Pinaceae; genus Pinus; species Pinus albicaulis. Next base: position 589,606,993 of record CM076580.1, on the reverse strand, counting down.
CTACAACCATACAAAAAAGTGTCCCTCAAGCAAGCTAAGAAGGATAATAAATTATCACCAAATTACTATGGTCCTTACAAGGTGTTTCAAAAGATTGGTACTATGGCATACAAATTTGAGCTTCCTGCTTCTTCACGAGTGCATCCAATTTTCCATGTTTCATGCTTAAAGAAGGTTATAGGTGAAAATATTCTAGTTCAAACAACATTGCGAGAACTTGATGAGGAAGGAAAGATCATATTGGAACCTGAAGCGGTCATGGAAAATAGAACTCGATAGCTACGGACTCGATAAATTTCAGAGTATCTCATTAAGTGGAAGAACTTACCCACTGAAGACTCTAAATGGGAGAATGAGAATTTTATACAAAAGCACCTAGAGCTACTCAAGCGTTGAGGACAACACTTTTTTAAAGGAGAGGGGCATGTTAGGTCCCTATATTACTAGTATAGTCCCTTACTGTTGTTAGTGTGACCCCCTTATTGTTATTATTGTACCCTTGTAACCTTGATATTGTCATTATTGTGCCTTTAAATTATTATTGTTAAGTCGGCTAGGATTACATTGTGGCCCCACTAGGATCACATTATGGCCCCATAGACTCCTATATATAGAAAGGAGGTTTTGTAATTTTTATCATCCAAGAATTTTTCATTTATGTAATGTATTGGATGCTGCCCCCTTGAAGTGGCGGATTTCAAAGGCGTTGATTTATCTTTTCTTCTATTTTTGGAGCTGGTTTCACAACATCATCAAACATATAAAAGTAGATGGAGCATTAGTCAAACCTAACGGAACTACACCAAACTCATAATGCCCCTACCTGGTGCTTAAGGAAGTCTTGTATATGTCCTCTTCTTTGATGCATACCTGATGATATCCTTATCACATATTAATATTTGAGAACACTTTGGACCCCTTAAATTGATCAAACAAGTCGACAATCCTCGAAAATGGGTATCTTTTATTGATCGTCACCTTTTTCACATGCCTATAGTGAATTCACAACCTAACAGTACCATCCTTCTTCTTCACAAACAATTTAAGAATTCCCCAAGGTGATAGAATTGGTATAATGTATCCCTTATGAAGCATTTAATTCAACTGCAACTTCAACTCTACTAATTATGGTGTGCTCATCCTGTAAGGTTCCTTTGATGTTAGTGTTTTCCCTTGTACCAAATCAACAGAAAATTCTACTTCCATGTGCAAAGGTAACTCTATAATATATATTCGAAACCGATCTTAAAATTGTTCCAATATAGGGTACCTCTTCAAGGTTTATGCATCTTCAACACCCTTACCCTTGTCACTATAAATATGAGTTGTAAATGTCACACACCCTTTATTGTAGTTACGCTTAGCCTGCATAGTTGTCAACATTCTAACTGATGTAGTATTTTTCTTTCTCTACAATATTATCTTCTCTCCATTATCATCCAGACACTCAAGAGCCTTGTCATAGCAATCTAATGTGGTCCTATGAAGATACAACCAATCCATACCCAAAAGAATACTATATGATCACAATGGTAGTACATTCAAATGTGTTACTATAGGAATACCATTCAACTCAAATGCACAATATCTTACCCAATCATGAACTCTATAATTAATACCTGTAGCCAACTAGACCAACTAAGACTCTGCATGCACTTCTTTTCTAATACCACACTTATCCTTCAGGTTAGTATTAAAGTAACTATAATCATATCTTGGACTAATCAAATTAGAAATAACTTTATCAGAAATATTAGCATCCATATAAACAATAGATGGTAGATTTTTTTCATGCCTATTGTCCACAGCTGCATAAATACGAGGAATATTATGACCAACATACCCAATTTTATGCACCTCCTGAGCAGTATAGTTCTGAGGCCTACCTCCCTAGTATAATGGATATTACTTATCATGATGTTTCCCACATATCCAACAATGCAACAATGTTCTACCATCACCTATAATTTTTTTCTCTCCAGGTTGCGACAAATGTTCCTCCTTAGTTGCATTGAACTTCTTGTAAGGAGAAACATTTTATTTCTTGCCCACATGTTTAGGTATTACCTTCTTTGGTTTTCATTTACCTTTTTCTTTCTCGTTTCCCTTCAAATCAAATTTAGGCTCAGCTTTGCGCTTTGACTACTCACAACAATTGTTAAATTTTTGAATGGCTTCCTCTACTGATCTAGTCTCATCAAACTCAATCTGTTATTTATAATTTGTTTGAAATACACTAATGAATGTATGAATATTGTCCTTTTCCTCCTTGAGATATGGAACATACCTTAGCAACTCCAATAACCTGCTAATATACTCATCATATTTCATAGAACTCATGTGTAGCTCATAAAAATCCATATCTTTTCCATCATATTACCTCTTAGATAAGTAACTATTCTTGGATATCCTCTCAAAATCATCCCAAATCAAGTATTCCTCCCAAATTTCTTTAAAATTCTTCACATATTCCCTATTATTTCCATTTGAGAATAAAGGTAAGTATCTTGGATTTCATGTTTTCTAAGTATTTATGAAATTTGAAGAATTCATTCATCCCAAGAAACCATTCCTCTACATCTTCTAGCGTATTGATCTCTCCACAAAATGTAGGAGACTTTACTTTCTTGAACTCTCAGGTAAAAACACCCTCCTCATATAAGGATGATGACAGTAATGACTATGATGATTTCTCCTATATAAGGAGCTAGAATGATGCCCATACATACCAGTCACCTTGTCAGGTGTATCTAGTGATTTTCCACCTCTATCTATGTCCTCTCTATCCAATTTTTATCTGGATCGAGATCTACTACCATAGGATCCATTAGTTTTCTCTTCCTTCTCTTGACCGATTCAAAATTGTCCTTGTTTCTATAAATCTAACAAGATCTGAAGGATTGTTGCATTAACCTCTATCTGAGCCTCAACCAACCTGTCATTTCCTGATTTGCAACTTCTAATTTCTTCCCTCAGGCTCCTCAATGTATCTTCTATACCTGAAGAATATTCTTCTCCTTCATGTCGACTCATATGTAGGGAGAGTCACAGGAACTATAGTCTACCATTTTCATTGTCATCTTGGACTGTCCTCTTACCACAAGTGTACCATGTCAAAAGTAAATGAAATAGATACTAAAATAAAATACATACCTCAGTGATGTTCATAAGAGGATTTTCACATTTGTGATATTAGTCCATATTAGCATGCACATGTATAATCATCCAAAATCCATATAATAACATAATATCACAACCACTTCATAGATTACCATATCAACTATATACCATGGACCCACACATGCAAACCATAACCTTGACAACATCATATTTTACCCAAAGAGAGCGTAGCTTACCTTGTTACCACTCTGTGATATCATATATTACCCAAAGAGAGTGAAACTAGGCTCTAATACCATACTATATCCACTCCTCCCATATTTCCCCACTTTCATAGGCTTTCTCAGGGTAAACATGAGCTAAGTGTCACTACGATAAGACTCAACCTCCTATGTGACCTTAAGGAAATGGATTCGAAAACTTAATAGCTTACTGACTTCATTCAGGTGCCATAGGATCTCTAGGAGTAAACCAACCCATCCAAGTGTCCAACCCTTGACACAAATCATTTTTTCCTTAACCTAGAGCCCTAGTCGCTCCCTTCTAAAGGCCTCCATGTGACTATGGAATTCTTTTCTTAGTTCTATGCTTTTGACTCAAAATTTTGTGTCGTCTTTCAGGGTAAGGACCATAAGTGTCTCCCCAGATCTTACTGCAACTTCCACAGAATATAAATGACATAAAAATAATTCTTCCAAACTAGAAACTAAAACCAGGACTTGACCTAGCCATCCCCAACTGGGACTAACAGTCTATCAAACACTTCGTGAATATGTAACCTATAGGTCATGAATTCAAGTCTCATAAAAAGGGAATGAAAAATTATCTAAGGTTTAACAAGAAGTTCCACCTTCTCACATTAGCTGTTATAATGCCAATTAGGTATCACATTCATTATTCTTTCAGTTACAAGTAAAAGCATGAAAACATCCATGACTAAGAAATGCCATATAACCATGCTTATAACCAACATATACCCAGATAAATATCAATAAGATAAAAACTATTAAAGCCACATAATAACAATTAAATTTCCATATCAATATAAATAGAAACATATATCTTATTAGACATAGGAAAATTCCAACCAGGTTCAGGAATTCCTCGTTCCACCCGACCATAGATTGGCTTAGCCAATTCATTCTTTCAACCAATAACCCATGTTCCATATTCTAAGCATGAATGTGGGATCCGATGTGATAAACCAATCCAAATACAACCAAGGAAATATTGTGGTTAAACCACCTCCACCCTCACCATACTGTGATCTTACATAAACCGGTGTCAAGATCAAAAAATTGAATTGAGCTCGGATGCCTCATAATTTCTTCACCAAAACCATCAGGAATTTTCTTATCTCCACCCTCAAAATTTACAGTGTATCCCTCCATTACCATTCAATTTATTCCTAGGCCTTTGGGAATTTTCTTGATACCACCTCACCTAGATCCAAAATATTATGGAAATTAAAATCTCAATTAGAGTACAATCGATCACACTATGGATATTCAAAAATGGAAAGGCTGGGCTAAAATTGACTATCGAAACCTGACAAAATCCATGACATTGACAACAAAAGAACCAAATACCAACATGCACATGCCATGCATGTAAAAGCCATCTAGTAAATCATACATGAAACCTAGTACCTGCAAGCATTTACATTGAAGCTACTTTATCCTTTCCTTCCTTTTCTTTCCTTGTCCTACCTTTCCTTTCCTTTCATTTCCTTTTCGTTCCTCTCATTTCCTTGTCCTTCCTTTTCTTTATTTATTTCTTTCTCCTCTTGGTGCTCCTCTCTTCTTTAAGACAAATTATAAAACTAAACTAAAAAAAGGCTACCAACTAATGCTTTGAGGTCTTTTTATGGATGAGGCCTCTAATTTCTTCAATTTTCCATTATTTTCCTTCATTTTCCTCCTCACATGCAACTTGTGACCTTTCACCATCCTTTTCTACTTTTTTCCCTTATTTTCGTAAATAATGTTCCAAAAATACCTTTATTCCATTCGAAAGCCTTTGTAATTTTCTTTACCAATCTCTCTTAGCCATAAACATGACAAGTGATGCCGACTAGGATATGTTTCCCAACATTTAGCTTGGAACAAGTGTCTCCTACTTGTCATCTTATTTTACCTTTATTAACTTTTATCACACGAAATTTTAACTTGGGTTGTTACATGCATAATATAGTATGTCAAATTGTTATTTTGGTGCCCTATTTTTTGAATAAAATACCTATGCTCCTCTTCTCTCATTTCTCTCTTCATGTTTACCCCAAGTCATAATTGTCAATTCATTTGGATGTATTTTTTCTAGTAAACCAACATTAGTTGGAGACAATATTATCCGAACCCAACCAATCATTGAACTGGTCGATCCCAAAAATGAAAACCAAACAAAAATAAAAAAAATACCAGACCAAAAATCTAGTTGAACAAAAATACATAAAATATTCAAATTAAATGAAATAAATAAACATATATATAATCAAAATCATCATCGTTATCTGAAATATATATATATATATATCAATTCAAATCTATGGGCCATCATACATAACTAAATGGTTTGGTACCAAACCATCCTTTCCTAGTTAAGGTCCATTTGTTGGGACAATTGTGACTCCAAAAAGTCAAACCAAATAGTTCTATAACACTAGTGGGGGCCAACTGGAAGCTAGGTCAAGCACAAGCAAGAGATGTTCTAAGGTTAAATAATTCCAATAAACAAAAGACACATTCCAATAGGAAATTAGTTTGTATACATATTTTAATCCCAAAATTCATGTTTAGAAAAAACATGAAAAAATTGAATGAATCTCTTCAGAGTATATGTTCAGTTACACCATGATTTTTATTGAAATTATTTCAAAACATTAAATTAACTAACTCATATGAACATTCAAGAATCCTACCAAAAAATCAACCCACTATAGTACAATAGTTTCCTAAAAAAATCGCTAAAATTCAATGATTAGTTTTATGTACATCCTGGTATTGGAAGTTGTGAAAAGTGACTATGACTCGAAAAATGTGATGTGTTAGCACAAAAATTGTTAGAATGATTTCATTATTGATAATAAGTACATCGAGGTGCTAGAAGTTGTGACATGTGACTACGACTCAACAAATGTGATTTGTCAGCACAAATACTGTTAGAATGATGGCATTAATGATAATTGAACAAATAATATAACCTTCTATAGGAAGGGGTTCCTTGTAACATAAGTACCTCATATCTGAGAGAAACAACTTATCATGCAACTGTATAAATACAAGTTGTGTTTATTTATGTAAGGTGTTTCCTCACTTGAGCACTTCCTTCAAAATTATATGTAGCTTGTGATTAATAAACACATATGCTATAAGAATGATGTCATCAATGATAATTTCAACAAATAAAACTCTTCTAGTAAAGGGGGTTCCTTGATAGATTAACTTGTGTCTTAGGGAAACCATGTATCATGTAATTTTATAAATATTGTTTATTTTTATTTACAAAAGAGGTTTGATGGCTTGAGGGCTACCTTGAGGATTGTATGTAAGGTAAGGACCAATATATTTGTTGCTACTATATTTTGAAATAAATTCTAGTTTTAATTCTGAGATGGAATTTTATGATTCATATTTATTTTTCTACATCATACCAGAGCCACTAAAGTGTTCTAAGCCTAGAACTTCTGAGACTCAGTCACTTGAATATTTAGGCATATGGATTTGAAATATATTTTCAGGAAGACACTGTAGCTACATAAATAAGGGGGGAAGCAATTATTAGGAAAGCTTTTATAGTAAATAATACCTAGATACAACAACAATGTTTCCAAGGGAAAATATATATTTCCTATTAGATTACATTCAAGGTTCTCCCAGGTCCTGTCAGCCTCCCAGAATACCCACATTTCAGCAACACAACATCATGCTTGTGAGAGGATTATACGTTCCAAATAGATTTGGCTCTCCATATTTCAACTTGTATTTCTTGAATAGGAAATATATATATTCTCTTATCCTTGGAGCCATCACAAATATTCTAGCGCTCCTTGGATGTTTTGGTATATTTGGGTGTGTGACCCCTCCTCTTTTACTCCTGGATGTGGTGATTCCTAATCTACATGTATGTTGATGAAACAATAAATAACACATGTATATGGTTGTAGAAAATTTTTCTATAAAATATAGTATTAAAGGGTACTAGAATAAGATAACTTTATTAATATCCAGTGAATGATAGTAAAAGTAGGGAAACAGACTAACAAAATGTTTGAAATAGAAAATTGGAAGGTGATAGAAGAAAAATAAATAAAAATATTTTCACGATGATCACATGTATTCGGTATGCTTGATGGAAGTAATTTACTAAATTATTTTTGGCCATAAAATGTTAATATAGCTATATTTTTAATTAGGAGATGCCCACTAAGAATGAAATTTATAAAACACCTAAGGAATCTTGGACAAATAAGAAACTGATGTATAATATTTAAGATTATTTCATTATAATAGCCATGCACATGTTCCTTGAGACAAATTTACACATTAGATGATAAAGGGGACTTTTGATATGGAAATAAAAGGAATGTACTATAAATCAAGGAATAGATTTATGATATGGAAAAAAACTATTTTGATAAACAGGGACATCATATTTGATTAAATATAAATAAGTAGAAATGAAGAAATAAACAAATTATGAGCTTGCAATAGAAGAAAACAATGCATGTATATTCCCCCCAAGACACTTCAGAATACCATGTTGGTACATATGAATAGTGAAATATCCTTATGTACAGTCAATGCTTGAGCCAAGTGATGGAATATAACCTACCAACAAGTTATAAAGATGTAAATGTATCACTTATGTCAAAAAAATTATCATGTGTGACCCCTCTAAATTTGAAGGATCCAGAAGCATAGAGTTTGGAAATGAATAATTAAGGAGGAACATGAAACCATTGGAAAGAGAAAATAAACTTTAGAGCTTTTTATACTTCCAAAAGGGAAGAACACTGTTTGATGTAAGTGCATTAATTGAAATATTTTCAAATCCAATAGTATTATTGATAACCACAATTTAACCCAAATTATTGGGAACGAATATAAACAAAAATAAAGGGTCATTGTAGATAAGAAACTGATGTATAACAACCTAAACATTTTTTGTTGAAGGGAAAAGGGTATACCATATAAACTCAATAAGGACCTATAAGATCTAAAATAAGTAGATAAGGCATGGAATTTAATATAAATGAACATTTCAAAAATTTGACTAGTAATAAATAATTTTGATTCAAATATATATTTCCAAAGATGATGATTTCTTATTTTAGCGTTACATGCAATGCAGAACTTATTTTGGTAAGATAAACTAGATATATGACTTCTAACATGAAAATGGATTTATCAATTTCATTTGAAATGGAATATTTGGAATATTATATTATTTCTTGGTGTTGCCTATCCTATGGCCTACAAATCAAAGTGCACAGAAACACACTCTCACATAACCTTTGTAATTAAGATTGAGAGAGTATAAATTCATACCCACAATTTGATGTTCTTTATTGTAAACATAATGATTTAAAAACTTGAAAAATTAATTCCATCTCATAGTAGGGTTAAAAAATACACTTCTACACCCTCACAATAATCTACACTGATAGTCAAATGTGCTTGAGCACTTCACCACTTAAAGGACCAAAATACCCTTCTTCATGTTTTCAACATTATTTAAAAAAAATGGATTGGAAGTTGATTATTTATAACATGAGAACCCATTCCTTTAATAGTCCTATTTAAAACTAATTACAAATAAGAAATGGAGATTTTATTGGTGTCACAAAATAATATATGACTCAAAATAATTTCAAAACTCTCACAAGAATCTATAAGAGTGTGGTCTAGTGGAAACCAATGAGGTGATCATTCTTGTATTAGCATAAACACCCCAATCCAAAACCCCACAAATAATGTGGATGAAGCCAGTTTCCATTCCTATGTGGCATTTGATGGCATACATATACCTTTGGTATCACAACAACCTAGCCAAAAAGTTTCTATATAACATATTTCTCTAAAAAACTCTTATAAGCCAAATGAGAATTGAATTTTGGGCATTAAAAACAAAGTGAAAATAAAACTAATTTCTCCCATGGAAATACATGCCAATTTGTGCATGAGCACACTATAGGAAGGCAAAATATTACATATTGGTGTAGCCAACAACATTACCTACAAAATCCACACATCAGAATTTTTAAACTACACTTTATATGTATGTAATAGATCCACAAATAAATTTCACTCTTTTCACTAATTTTGACCTATTCCTTTTAATTTACTTAGGAATCATGAAAGAATATAAAATAAAAAACAAACTTCATTAACCAAAAAATAAAAATTTGTGAAAGACAATTTTCTTGGATAGGAATTTTCTTGTATTAGACTCGATTAAATTTTTTTGAGAATCTTGCTCAAAAAGCTGTGAATCAAAAATAGTTGGATGTATGATATTCTTCTTCATTTTATCATTTCTTCTCCTCAATCTACTCCAATCATAATTATGAATTCTCTACCCATCATTTTAATATTCCTCATTATAATACTCACTTCATGAATTTGCAATTGTAGTTAGCTCCTCACACCTACACTCCATCTTACCATGTTCTATTCTTGGAATGTTTTTTCCATCTCTACCAACCACAAAAAAACCAAACTGTATTTTATCAAGAAATGTAAATAATCCTATCATGGATTTTTTTAATGCATGAAAATGATGTGAGTTTGTGTTGGTTCTAATCCTTTGAGTCCATAGTTGGACAACTATCATAGTTTAATATTTAGAATTAATTTTGAGGTATCATTTTTTATTTGGCATAAAATATATAATATATATCACTGTATTTTCCATATTTATATGTCAATGTGTTAATTTTGTCTCCTTGTTGGTCTATATGTTTAAAAATATGAAGAATAAAAAAATAATAATTTACATTTTTAATGTTTGTCAACATTTGCTAAAATATTCCTCTTTTTTTGTTGATGTTGCGGAATTTTTTTTTTTGCAAATTTTACACCCACGAGAGATTTGCATTGGTGAAATATCACAAGGAGTGTCTTAAAAATGCACTCATTCACTATCAATCAAATCCATATGGGATAATGTTCTAGAGAAGTTGTATTCCATGCCATTGCCAATTTTTTCAATAGTGATCCTAGTTATGCTACAAGTCAAAATCCTCATATGGTATCAATTTACTCTAGACTAGATGATGGAATCCAAAAAAGGTTTAGATAATAGGTATAATTTATTTATATATCATGTGTATCATATCTCTTTATACCAAATTGTATCCTGGATTACTAATTTGAGGATTAGAACAAGCTTTACTAGGAAACAAAACAAGAAAAATATTGGCCAATATTAAAATTATTCCAATTAGCTAACATATAACCACATTCAACAAATTGTTTCCAAAAAAAATGAAAATGATTGAATCTAAAAGAAAATTGATTGTCACCGGAATCAATGAATTTAATCCTCCTAGATCAAATATTATGTTGAATCTACTTTAGTTTTTTTTTTTTATACATTGAAATATTAACTAAAATTTAAATGAAAAAAATTGTTTAGAACAACCTAGGTGAAATATATGGTGAATTTTAACCCATTCTCATAAAATTTTAAGATAATAATTAAAAAAGAATCTTTTTTTTCAAAATATGAATTATTTCAATATATATCTGAGAAAAACTATTTCTTATTTTGAAACTTAATGAAAAATTTAATCATGAGGGGGATGAACTAGGGAAGGCAAGTTGCAGTTACCTCTCCCGCCATCTATAATAGAAATGCATTCCCTCCTTGCATCAAACACATCATGAAATGTTACATAATCCATGACCAAACCCCACAAGCCAACAAAACACATCAGATAGTTAAATCAAAATCAATGTTGATTTCCAATGAAATAAATCAAAGTAAGATATTTTTCTAAAAGATATCATGAAATAATAAAAACTACTAACATATGGAATTATTAAGAGTATGGAAAGTAAAATATAAATGAGGAACCTGCAAGGAAGTAACTAGAATGACTAACTACTCAGATCAACACCAAAAGAAAAGCATAAAACGAGAAGGAAAAGGGTGAAATGGAAAACCAACTACCTACAAGTCCATAGCCTTTAGCATGCCCCATACATTTTCCTGTGATTACAACAACCTCCAAAATCTCACCAAACTTCTCAAAGTACTTGCATATGGTGTTTCTCTAGGTCTACCAAGGCAAACCTTCTATAAATATTTTGGTAATCGTAGTGTCTTGAAATTGTTAACCTGTAACAAAAATTGACATAGAACTTATTCCTTGCATACCCTGATAAGAAATTAAACCTTGTAGTTGTAAAGACAGAATATCCAACAATAACAAGTATCCAATCCCTCAATAAATAAAAATCCCTCGACTATCACATCCATAAATCAATGGACCTGCCAATATACTTGGAAAAAATCAATGAGCACAACATTGTTTCTATTGAAACCCAATGAAACATTGAAGCCCAATCAATCTTCCCATCGAAATTCTTGATACCTAAAAATTCCTTACCTCCAAAATTAAATGGCCCACTATGTTAAATGATCTATTTTCCTTTCCAGTTATGGAGCCATAAAATCCTGATATCATAAAAAATATAAAACCAATCCTTCCCATATTGTAATGCTATGATCATCCCATAGAAACCACCACCCCATAATTTTTGAAGGGTGATCCTACTACCCCTCTGGTAAAACCCCTTATAATATCTATAACAACCAACAATACCAAATCATGTTAATTCCTCTTCTTCAACCCTTTTTTTATCCCCATAAAAGCCATATTAGGTTCATTGATTTTTCTTTTGATTGATGTCCTCATTATAAATCCAATTCCTTACAAATTTTTTGACCTTGTAATATTCCCTGATACCTACCCATTCCATGAGATTTCTTCTCTGCGGCGAATCACAGAACCCTGAGAACTAAAACCTAAAACCCACCATGGATTCATGGAATCTTACTTAAATTCCTGGAAAACACAGTTTTTGAGGTTGTCATTCCATCGAGCCTAATGTAATATATTTTGATATATAAAAATGATAAAAGGATCTCCATTAGAGGTAAAGAAATGGATATAGGAAATTTATTGTCATCCAACCCTCGTATTACTGAAGGTGAAACCCTAAGAAAGGAATAACCAGAAATTTTATGTATTTATGGTGAGCTCCATGTCGAGTATATACGAGTATTAATCATTGGTTAAAAAGCCTCATATTGAACCTTGGAAAGAGAATAAGACAAAAAAACCAAAGAGAAGGGGTTCCATTTGAGGGTTTGGGCATCTTGAGTTGGGGTCCATCATAGTATGAATATGGTTGGCCACTCTGGGGTTTTGGAAAAGATATGCATAGTGTGAAACCATATCTTACTATGGTCCAGATTGATGTTATGCTACGAAAGGTATCGAGGCTCATGCATGATTATGATAACTTTTAATTCACCACTAAATCAAAACTAGCGATTAACAACTAAACAAAAATGTTCTATTCTTAATTAGAGAGATGCAAGGTAGGGAACAAAGATAGTTTTAAGGATGGAAAATTAGCATGAAATTTAAAAAATTGATGATTCTCACTAGTCCCTAATATGAAAACTATAAAATTTTCATTGATGTATTTGTAAAAGTATTCAAATTTATAATGATATTATATATATTTTCTATAAAATGTTGGCAATTTTTAAGGTGAAAAAATGTATATTGTAAAATTTGGGCGAATCATTTTTATAAAAAAATGGAAATTGGGGAATATTTTAAAAAAATAAAACGGAAAATTAGCCCATCTGCAAATATTAGGCCCTAAAATTTTCCATGTTAGGGAAGGAGTAACTTCCATTGATGGATAGACTCGCTAGTATGAAAATAATAAAGAACAATTAACCAAGCAACAAGTGGGAGAGGGATAAAAATTTTAAATGTATTAAAAGAAGTTCGCTTCATGCACTAAGGTAGATGGGTGCAAGCAATTTTGATTTGAGACACTTTTTTATTTAAGATAGAATGAGAATTTTTAGACAACATTATATTTTAAAATAATATCATTTGTGCATCAAGGTGGTCATGAGCATTTTTAATTTGAAAACACAAATATTTAAGAAAAATTATCATTTTAAGACAAAACGGTAATTTTGTCACAAACAAATGTCTTAAAACACCCCTATTTCTAGTACTTATACTATTCCAATGTCAAAATATTAAACTGTAATATTAAACTAAATAACCCCAAGGTATTAATAAACCCAAAGGATTATTAATATTATAAGCCGAGGGGATTAATATTATAAACCCAAGGGATCAATAAATGCAAGGGATTGTTAATATTATAAGACCAAGGGATTAAAAAAACCAAGGGATCAACATTATAAACCAAATGGATTAATATTATAAACAAAATGAGTTAATAAACATAATGTATTAATAGTATAAACCAAAGGGATTAATAAAACCAAGAGATTATTATTGTTATAAGGTCGATAGATTAATATTATAAACCAAAGGAATCAATAAATGCAAGGGATTATTAATATTATCATCCCAAGCAATATAAAGCCAACAGATCAATAAACACAAGGGATTATTAATATTATAAGAAAAATGGGATATAAACCCAAGGGATTATAAACCCAAGTGATTAAAAACCCTAGGGTTAATATTATAGACCCTAATATTATAAACCTTAAGATTGTGAACCCTAAACCCAATATTATAAACTAGAATAAACCTTAAACTGTAAAACCAATATTATAAACTATAATATTAGACCCGTATTTATTCAATATCACAATGTGGTATTAGCAATGTAATGCATCAGTGCAATAATGATTTTGACACTACTTGTCAGAATGCGGCGTTGGATAGATTTATGTACCATTCTAACATCAAAATATCAAACCCTCATATTAAATGAAATAAACCCATGTTATTATTAATATTATAAGCTCAAGGGATTAACAAACCTAATGGATCCATATTATAAACCCAAGCAATTAATATTACAAACACTTGGGATTAATATTATAATCCTGATGGATCAATAAACACAAGGTTTTTTTAATATTATAAGCCCAAGGTATTAACGAACCTAAGGGATCAATATTATAAACCGAATGGATTAATAAAACCAAGAGATTAATATTATAAAGCCAAGTAATTAATTTAAAAAACCCAAGTGGTTAATATTATAAACCCTAGGATTAATATTATAAACCCTAGGATTAATATATCAAACCTAAGATAATATTATAAGCCCTAATATTATACACCATAATATCTTATTATACATATTTGGATCAATATTATAATCCCAAGGGATTGTTGAGTCAAATGATAGAATTATAATTTGCCAATAAATTGTCAACTTGATCTGATTTTAATTTTCTACAGTGGCACAGAGAATTCCTGCAGCACAAGAGCAACAATTTCTTGCAGCGACAAAATGTTGAATTAAATTATAAACATATAATTTGAAAATCATAAATTTTCAACCCAGGGTAGGTAATCTTGTGAGATGCTATGAAAAATATATGCAATCTTATTACTAGAAGTATTCATAAATTAACTATTCATATACACACCAACTAATGTCTCTTTCCTGCATTAATACTTGGCAACAATGGCTATGGAGTGGCATATATCATCCCTCTATAGCACTTAGGGTTGTTGATATTGACTATGAAAAGATAAATATCAAGAAACAATTAAAAAATCATGCTTCTTTCCTGTACCAATACTTTAGCAACAATGGCTATGGAGTGGCTTATAACATCTCTCTAGAGCACTTGGGCTTTTTGATATTGATGCAGGAAAAGATAAAATATCAACCATAAACAATAATCCAGATTAAACATTGATAAAATGAAAAGAACTTATTAACATAAAGAATTAAATAACTTAACCAATTAACAATATTCTGCAGGAAATGCAGAAAGAAAGCACTAACTTTGTACAAGAATTATTAACGCGTAGAAAAAACATAAATAAAAAAACACTATGCTACAGGATTTGTGAGCGAGGGGGGCCCTCCCTCACTCATAACTCCTTCAAAATTCGAATAAGTGACAGAGAAAGGTAAACGGAACATAGAATATTTTATTAATTTGGAAATTACTGTCAAGTACAATCTCATATCTTTCTATCAATAGCAATCCCAACCCGACCTCCTTTAGAGTATGAAATACATCTCCTTTTATACAATCTCTAAAGCTCATATTTGGCTTGAATGACAAATACAAGCTATCAACCAACAATACAGGTCTACACTATCGAATTTAGCTTATGTTGATTCGAATCCATGACTGAAATCATGGATTAGATGATTTTTTTTACATCATTGAAGCTGCAGGAAATGTGGAACAACTGCGGGAAATGTGGTTATGAGAACAAATATTTACATTCGGGTTGTCCCAAAAAGAGGCTTGAATAATCCAATAGGATAACATTCATGTGCAACGAACTCTCCACAAAATCCATGTCCTTGTTGGATCTAGGAATAAATAGAAAATATTCAACTATTGATGTTGCTGAAGGAAATCGGGGCTTCTGCGGGAAATATAGAATTGCTGCAAGAAATCTGGATCTGCGGCAGGAAATCCAGAATGGCTACAAGAAATCCAGAATCGCTACAGGAAATCTGCTACAGGATTCCTGCAGCATCTATAGGAAATGCGAAGCTTTTTTGAATCAAAGAAAAACTGCACATGAGTTATAGATCAGTTGGAGTGGTAATTTAATAAAGATAAAGCTAGATCAAAGAATACTTCATGTTTAAGGAAAAATGACACTTGTTATGTTAATTTGACATACCTTAAGCTTATAGCACTCTCTTAGCCAAAAATAAACAATATAGCTGAACTAAGAATAATTAGGAGCAGAAGGAGTTCAAAAATAGGGGAGGTAAGGCCTAGGAAAGGTGTCCAAAAATAGGAGAAATTGAGATTCAACATCTCCTCCACACCAAAAATCTTGCATGTCCCTATGCAAGAAAATAAATTGTTGTATTGTCGCTCCCTTGCAAAAAAAATTATTTATGAATGCTTGTAATAATGCTCCTGCAATTCTGTGTGACCCATATTTCCTTCACTAGATAGAGCTTGTTCCAAAAAAAAAGTATCTGTTGGACTCTTTATTTGTTTAAATTTATCTCATGATATATAGCACAAAAGATGCCATGGCAATACTAAATTTCAAGGATGGTGTTATTTTTTGAATAAAATAGTCAACTTATTAAAATTTCCATAAACATTTATGGGACATCCTTGATTAGAAGTTTTACTTTAATATCCTCATTGTAAATATCAGTGACATGATTTTAAATCCACGGTGTTTAAAATTAGTGGTAATAATACTTTCCCATAGTGACAATCTTACCATTATCCAAATATAGTTCAAGCTCCTCTTTTCTAGGCAAGGTGAGGTACCTACAATAAGGGTC
Source organism: Pinus albicaulis (assembly GCA_034641835.2). Lineage (NCBI taxonomy): Eukaryota > Viridiplantae > Streptophyta > Pinopsida > Pinales > Pinaceae > Pinus > Pinus albicaulis. The sequence continues at coordinate 589,590,344 of CM076580.1, read as the reverse complement.
CCATATCCATAAAAACAAATTGTTCCAAAAAGATAGAACTCCAAGGGATAACACCAAGATGACCTTGAAATCCATTCTCAAAGGGATATGATAATGAATTTAGGAAGATAAAAACAACCAAGTAAATCATAGTGTAAAGTTAACTTTAATATCACAGGCATGGCCCTGCTGCCAGCAGGCATCAATAGCCTTCACAGGGATGCCTTTTAACCCACAAAATTCCTGTGTCCCAATTGTTAGATATAGATTCAAAGTTGTTTCACAGAATTAACATTTATTTTGAAATTAATTGAAGGACACTCTCCTGTCTTGGTAACCAGCTAATGACAGTTCCATCCACAAGAACTAACTAGAAAGAACAAGGCAACTCATGATGAGACCTCTTGTCTTCCATATTTTCATTTAAAAGCCATTACCTTGGCTTTGTGACCAATGTGGTAATGTCATTATCGTTATGACCCATGACCATGGTAGGTCAGCTCATAATGAGACCTCCTATCCATCAATTAATCTATCCTAAAAATATCTGATTATAATCAACCTTAAATAGATTACTTAATAGTTGGGGAGGTGATTTAGCTCCTTAAGAGTACGTGGTGGTGTGAAAATTTTTTTATTTGCTAATATTTACTAGTTATTCCCTCCATCCTAAAGACTCATTTTAGATAAAAAAATCTTAGGTAATGACTCAAATTCCTCAAATTGATCATGTCAGGGTTCTTAGGAAAACCTAGTTATAGTTTTGTAGGCGTAGTCCACCATAGGAATATTCTCATCAATACCTTCAAAGAGGGTCCTTAAAAAAGAATCTGGATGATATTTATTGGTCAATAATCAAACTCACTTTATAAAATATGAGGCATTAAGAGTAAATTTCTTCTAACAAGTCTTACCAGAAGAGTGCATAACAATAGAAATTTTACAAGTTCTACTTCAGGGAATCACAATTTCAAAAGTGTTGTTATACAATTTTATTTTAGATGGCATCTCTATTCATTACCCTACCTTATTTTAAAGAGGGAAAGCTCCATTTTAAGTGCATGAATACTTCCAATTTATCCATGTCCATAAAAAAATACTAGATATACTCACACTTGGGTTTAAAATGTAAACTTTAATGCATATCAAAGTATGTGAAACCAACTTACTTACTTGATATGCCACCAAGAATTTTCGAATGATAGAATGGGGTGTGCTAATAATTGTTTGGAACCAAGATTCAATAGAAACCACATATTGGTGATTCTCCAATGCATACAAATCTTCCACAACTTGATGTTTGCTCTCTTCAAATTGACAAGGATGGTTAAGGGAAATTCTAGGATTTCCTTCTTGGTGAGATTTAACAACGGTTTTTGAACAAGTTCCAATCATAGATTTATCCTTTTATGATTTATGGATTAAATATTATTCTTGAGGTAAATGTTATGTGGTAATACGGGAAGTTTCTAGATTCACTCCTCTCCCCTCTCCAAAATATATGGCATTACATTCAGTAGGGGAGTGAGTAGGAAAAATAGGTGTTTTAAATTGATGTGCAACTTGATAATCAGAATTAGGATTTGGTTGCACAAATGATTGGGACCATAGAGAAGAGTAACATGGTGGTGCATTAGAAAGGAATTGTGTTTTTTGTGGCTTAGGTAATGGAATTTTCATGGGGAATTTCCCTAGAGAAGAGGCTCCAAACCATCCTTAAGGTTGTGGGAATATATGACTCCAGGGAGAGGTCCAATGTAGCCATAAGGTGGGGTATTGAATTAGAGGAGGATTATAAGTTTTCCATGGAATTGTAGGGTTGTGGATGTGTTTAGGAACCTGTTGGGAATAATAAATATTATTCCAAGTATTAAATGATGATGATTTTTGAGTTATACCTGGCGGTCGATTTATTTCCTTATTTGATTCCTTAAACACATGTTGAAACCCCGATATTGATGGCAAATAATTTTTTGAATGATCCACCTTGCACTACTTCTATTCTTCCTGTAAATTATCGAATTGTAAATTTAGAAAATATTTTGTAGCTCCTATTTTTGTAGTAGATTTCAAAAATTGAGAAGAAGGTTATCGAGAATTCTTACCAGGTTTGGAGATTCCTCTTGAATAGTTAATGCATAATTCACAAACATCATCATATGGTAAGTGAAAAACATCACCTTCTCCTATAAGATTTAAAGATTCTAAAGATTTATTTTTTATCCCTTTGAGTACGAATGTTTTTAAACTCTCTTTTTCCAAATTATGTTTATGTTTTGATTTTTGAAGGTTGTGTCGAAATCTCTCAACATGGTCCTCCAAACCTTCATTTCCCCCCTGTGTTATTCCAAAAATATTTTCATCGGCCTGGCAGTAGTGTTGGTATTTCTTCAAGAGTATATTCTTCATGTCTTCCCATGTTTAAATGCATTTCCCTCCAAGGCTCATGAACCATCAGCGAGTTGCTACTCTTAGAGTAAGAGGAAACACTTGCAACCTTTGAGAATTAGTACAATAACCATATCCTCTACAAAGTACTTCAAACTCAAATAAGAATGTATCTGGATATTCATTTTCCAAACCATGAAATTTTGGTAGTGAAGAGGGGGAATACTATGCATTTGTGCCACTCCTAGATCTTTGATAGGGAATTAAAAAGTAACAATTTTTTCCATTTCTTAATAAATTAAAAGAGGTTCTCCATGTACTAATTCGAGACTCCTTTGTCAAATTTTCTTGCTAATTGATCATTGAAATAGGTATGTTGGATGATTGATATTAGCCTCAAAAATCCTCATTGAAAAATGTCTTGAAATACCATTTCTTTGTTTTCAACAAACTAGTTGGTATGTATTGTTTGCACATGGCTGAATAGATGGGGGGATTCTTATAGCTCCCAAGAAATTAAAAAAAAACTTAAAAAGAAACAAATTCAAAAACTCTACTTTCCAAACAATCAGGACATGGATTTGGTGAATTTCTAACCTTTGTGGGTGTGTGGGCTTTGCCCTTCATCTTATCACTTCGACTCCTCCAGTCCTGCGAAAAAAAATCGACAAAATCAAACTAAAACACTTTCAGTAACATCCCTTAGTACCTCCCCGGTAATGGCACCAAAATTTTGAGTCCAATTATAGACTTATAATTTTCCAATAAATTCTCAACCCGATTTGATTTTAATTTCCTATAGCGACACAGGGAAATCCTGTAGCATAGGAACAAAAATTTCCCACAGCAACAAAATGTTGAATAAAATTATAGAAATATAATTTTCCAGTCATAAATTGTTAACCTAGGGTAGGTAATATTTTGAGATGCTATGCAAAATATATGTAGGCTTATTACTAGAAGTGTTCATAAATTAACTATTCATATAAACACCAACTAATGCCTCTTTCCTGCATCAATACTTGGCAGCAATGGCTATGGAGTGGCATATATCATCCCTCTACAACACTTAGGATTGCTGATATTCACCATGAAAAGATAAAGATAAAACAATAATCAACAACTCATGCTTCTTTCCTATTCCAATACTTTAGTAGCAATGGATATGGAGTGTCTTATAACATCCCTCTACAACACTTGGGTTTTCTAATATTGATGCAGGAAAAGATAAAAGATCAATCGCAACCAATAATCTATATTAAACATTGACCAAATGAAAAGAGCTCATTAACATAAATAATTAAATCACTTAACCAATTAATAGCATGTTTTAGGAAATGCAGAAATAAACCACTAGCTTTGTACAAGAATTATTAATGGATACATGAAATAGAAATAAAACACACACTATGTTGCGGGATTTGTGAGCGAGGGGAGCCCTCCCTCACTCAAAACTCCTTCAAAAGTTGAAGAAAATGATCAGAAAGGTAAATAGAATATAGACTATTTTATTAATCTAGAAATTAGAGTCAAGCACAGTTTGATATCTTGTTATCAACAACAATCCCAAAACAACCTCCTTTACAGTATGAAATACATCTCCTTTTATAAAATCTCTAAAGCCCATATTTGGCTCGAATGACTAAGCTAAGATATCGACCAACAATACAGGTCTAGACTATTGAATTTAGCTTATGTTGAGTCTAATCCATGACTAAAAGCATGTATTAGACAATTTCTGTTACATCGCTGAAGCTGTAGGAAATCTGGAATGGCTGTAGGAAATGTGGTTATGAGAAGAAATCTGTAAGTTTAGGTTGTTTCAAAAGGATCCTCGAAGTAGCCAATAGGATAGCCTTCATGGGCAACTAATGCCCCACAAATCCCATGTCCTTGTTGGATATAGAAATAAATATAACATAGTCAACTATTGATGTTTCTGCAGGAAATCAGGGCTTCTGCGGGAAATCTAGAACTGCTGTAGGAAATTTGGATCTGTGGTAGGAAATCTGAAATGGTTGCAGAAAATCCGGAACGACTATACGAAATATGCTACAGGATTTTTGTAGCATCTGCAGGAAATACGAAGCTATATTGAATCAATGAAAATCTACACATGAGTTCTAGATCAGTTGGAGTGGTAATTTAATAAAGATAAATCTAGATCAAATAATACTTCAATTTTAAGGCAAAATGACACGTGTTATGTTAGTTTGACATACCTTAAGATTATAGCACCATTTTAGCCAAAAATAGACAATATAGCCAAACTAAGCATAATTAGGGGTAGAAGGAGTTCAAGAATAGGGGAGGTAAGGCCTGGGAAAGGCATTAAAAGGTAGGCAAAATTGAGATTCAACAGGGATTAATAAAGCCAAGGGACTAGAAATATTATAAACTCAAGGGATTAGCATTATAAATCCATGAGATAATAAACACATGGGAATAATGTTAAACCCTAGGATTTATATTATAAACTCAATAAGATACCATATATTTCCCTTTCTCCACCATCACACACACTCTCTCTCTGTATCTCTCTCATTTTCCCTCTCTAACCCCTCTCCATATTTTTTAACCTTCTCAATCCCTCTTTCTCTCTTTCTCTCTCCCTATCTATCTCAACCTTTATATATCTTCTTCCATATCTATCTTTATATTCTCTCCTCCATCACTCTCTCTTACTATGCTTCTCACTATCTCTCTTTATCACTCTTACAATATTTATATCTCCATTTCAGTTACATATTTATTTTTATCTCTATCTGTTATTCCATATTTTTCCCTATGTCCCCCCCACCCCCTCTCCTTTTCTCTTCCTCCCTCTCTCTCTCTCCCTCCTCTACTTTTATCTATTTATACCTACCAATATTCTACTCTATCTCTTTGTCTCACCACCCCAATCTCTCTCTCTCTATCTCTCTCTGTCCCTCTCTTTCTAACACACACACATAGAGATTCCCTCTCTTTCTCTCTCTCTTCTCCCTCCTATTTCTCAATATTCCTACCTCTTTCACCTCCACTATCTCCATCATATTTTTTTCTCTATCACTCTCTATATCCACATCTCTCTCTCTCTCTCTCTCTCTCTCTCTCTCTTCTTCCATTATCTCTCCTTTTATCTCGTCTCTTAATCCCCCCTCTGATCTTTTATCCCTCTATGTCTCCTTCCCTCTCTCTTGTTCACACCCCAACTATATCTCTCCCCCATTACTCTCTCTCTCTCTCTATATATATATATATATATATATATATATACCTCTCATTATCTCTCTTCTTCACTCTCTTATTTCCTCTCCACCCCTTATTTCCCCTCTCATTGCTTTCCACCCTCCCTACATATTTTCTATCTCTTTTTCTCATGACCTCCCCTTCTCACTCTCCCACCATCTTCCGCTCTCTCCCTCTCTTTGTTCCCTTTAACTTTTCTTCTCTCTCTACCTATATCTCATTCCTTCCTCCTCCCTCTTCCTCTCACTCTCCATCCTCTCCCTCTCTCCCCTAAGAAAACTGATTTCACCCACCATACATGCACTAGATATCATGCCTAGCATGGGAAGAGGAGGAAATAAACAAATGGATGGTTTTTTAAACTTGAAACCATGTGGTTAAAGCTGACAGGGTTTCTGGTATTATCCGCAGAATGAAAGCAGAGGGGAAGGAAAGATGATTGCCCTATCGATCCACTAAAAAATGAAGGATGTTTCCTACGTTCCTATCAGACAACATGAGAAACTACACATCATCGCCACTAGAAGATTGTGGTATTTAACCGAAATCCTGTCAGTGGAGCCTACCCGCTATCAATATTTTTTCTTTCTTGTTAGGAAAAATATTTCTTACTTACGCTAAACATCCCTAAGGAGTTAGGTTAGGTTATAACTGATAGGAAACATGATAACTACATGCTGATCGATTACTTTTTGGTTATTCGAGTCATCAGGGCCTACTTACTAGATGTGCATGTATGTATGGGGAAGGATTTCCACTGAATGAGAATATTTATTATGTTCCCCAAGTTGATACAGATCAAGACATGATGGTCACCTAAAGCCCGAAGTTCTATCATCACCCAGTTTCGAAAACAACCAATAGAACCTCATGCTAAAGTTCCACTTAAGTAGTACTCAGTTCACCCACCGCCATGCCCCCCATAGACACACAATATAATGAAGGATGATTCACACTGTTAGTTAGCTACACCTTCTTGCTTATATCGATTGAACTCACTGTTTACCAAATTTCTCTTGATTTTCGCACTATTGCTGGCTCAAGATGAAGGAAGAGCTTTTCACAAGTGGCTTCCCATTGCCCCCATCATACATGAAAGAGATAGAGATATAACATAACCTTCATAAGTGAGAAATAAGTCCAACATCACTAGAGAGAGAAAAACACCACTAGCCGAGAGGACCCTTTATTGAGCCGACATAAATGAGAGAAGAAATGTACTCCATGTTAATTCCATGCGAAAAATAAAGGCCATGTCATTACAAAGTGAGAAAATCGAAATTACATAATTAATATTTGTCGATCAATTGAACTTATTGATTGCTGAAGATAGGTGTCTCTTGATTGATATTGATATCTAAGTTGTAAACATTTACTAGGTTTCCCCTTACTGCAATCATTCCTACTATACCAGAGGGAAGTCCCCTTGTCATAAAGAAGTTATACAACATAAAATTCCATACTGACAAATGAAAGTATAGAGAGAAGGAATCATTCACCACATACTCACCAAGTGACCATCACCAAGGAGGAAAGAGATAGAAATCAACCACACACTACGCAGACCACACCAAACCAATGAGGAAAGAAGCGTTCTATAGTTCACCTTAAAATACAGATTCTCTAGTCACTTCAATCAGTCAACACAAAAAGATATACCTCTATCTCAACAAACCTATGGTACAACACCTCTAGAACGGGGGGGCTACTCAATAAGTCAAATACATAAAATATATTCAAGTAATGCAACAAGATAAGATCTAGAAGGTAGAAGGCATGGAGATATATCAATGAAGCATGCAATAACTCGAGTTCTTTGACCAGCCATTTTTTCTTCTGCCTGCCCATGGCTCCAAGGATATCCTCTCATTATCCTAGCTCACTATTTCAATAGCCGGCTCATTTTCTTGACCATCCATGAGTAAGATCGCCAACTTGGATTCAACCAAGTCATGGTTGCAAGGATGTTCCCCCATGCGTTCAAATATTTTGTTAGGTTCTCTTGTCAAGTGAAGTTTCCTGCCACAATATTATCTTCGTTTGGGTTTGTCGAGTGTTGAGACCATAAATTTATTCATCGAAATTAAGAAGAAGTGAAGTTGGAAGTAGGAAGGTGCTCCCCGAAACTACTATACAAGCAAGGAAGGAAGGACCTGATGATTAACGAAGAGAAGATGAAATTTCCCCATCATTTCTACATACTTGATAGAGAAGGAAGGCTGACATAACCATTGGATAGGAAGATGAATATGGCCCCCCCATTTACCGACAAACAAGAGAGATGTATCTGCTCAATCTAGACCCCTTCAATGAAAACCCGAGAGAGAAAGAAACATACCCCCATACGGGAGTGTTGTGAACCAGGGTATGTGCATGCGTTTATAGATGGCTTCGTTCAGGTAGTGAAATATTTTATATTTGATGTTTGTGAATGAATGGATGGATTTTTTCAATGGTCATTATGTGTGATCTAATGCCACTTGCCCCATGTTCCCATTAGAAGATAAATAAATAAGGAGCCCAAGTTACCAACATATGATATTTATTTAGTGATAGACTACCTGCTTCGAGGTAGGCACTAAGGTTCGTTGGTGAAAATATTATCATTCCCCATTTTCATTTACATCAAACTTGTTTTGAGGAGGTTAGAGAGTCCATCATCACAGGTACTCCATATTATTTTATATTGTTTCAAATTGGTATTTCATGAATTTTATCTATAATTGGATGGATTGACTCAATGTTACAGATGTTCAGTCAAGATCGGAGGAAACAAGTCTATTGAAGTGACAATACCCCATCCTGAGAGGTGTGAGTGAGTCCAGGTGCATGGATACAGAGTTGGAATCTGATGTAAATTTGGTTGGCAGAAGTGGTAGACAGATAGGGAGGATGGTAGAAGTGGTGAAGACCTAGTGTTTTTGAGGTCATCGATAGAGATATTAAGAGTAAGGTACACCAATTACCATTACAAATGATACTCCATGGCATGTGTAGAAATTTTAATAAAATATATGTATTGGTAGGATTCTCCTTATCTAACAATTATATGCCACTGTTAAATATAGAATCGCTTCTACAAAATCTTTGTGGAATTTAAAACAAGATCACCAATTGCAATATCAAGAAGAAAGATCAATCACACATAACATAGATGTTTTTACTGGGAAATCATAAAGCTAAAAACCCCACTATCATATATTATGTATATATCATGGATCATGAAAAAATCTCATAAAAAAATCTAATCCAAGAGCTGTTAGTACAATATACAATCATCTCACACCGTCATACAAAAATTGGCAAATTCATGTGCCAATTTACTGCCTCCAGAAAACCTACCCCCACTCCGCAATACCTGATGGTAAAGAACCTCTAAATGAATCTATCTAGCCTACCTTGACTGCGCAACACTCATAGGCACATCAAATGTGTGTGTGGTTTCATGTGTGCACCAACTGATGTCACAACTAATAGTCAAAATGTCCCTTTCACCTACATCTCAACTAGGTCTCCACTGGATTTGACATGGATGTAGTTAACGGTAGTAAATCTTCAGTTGCATGTGAGATCACTACATGTGAATTAATTAATATTTAATTCACTGATATCTCACTAGTGTATATTTAGTTACAACTAGCAAAACTGAGTTTGACTCACTTAACTGAGTTAAACTACTTTAGAGCTCACATAACTACACAGCTAACTCTGTTACAACTTTGAATCACTTAGTTACAACTAAGACCACTTGCATGTCCCAACAACCAACCTTTGAACTCAAATTTCCTATAGGTAACTGGTTTTCCACTTCAGTTAACTATTTCCAAGCTCTCATTGAGAATAGATTATTGTTTATTGTCAAACTATTATTAAAGGATAATAATAGTCGAAATGCATCTATAAATAGACATGCGATCTATAAATAGAATTTGCACATAGATCTAAAAATAGAACATCATCTATAAATAGAATTTTCTCACAATATATAAATAGACATCATCTATAAATATAACTTTCTCATGCATTCTAAAAATAGACTTCCACCTAAAAATAGCCTATGTGGGCCCCACCTAGTGCAGGTGCTTAATTTTCACTAGGATCAACGATGTTGTTTCTTGATGCCAATTTCACTATTTGTTGTTGCAAAAATTCAACACTCCCTCTCAACAAGTAAGGAATATCTTTTCATGCAACATGGAAATCCATGCATGCGACCTAAAACCTTTTCATGCGCCATTCAACTCCATGCATATGCCCTGAAACCTTTTATGGAACACTTCTTGAATGTTCCTCAGACATGAAACGCTTGCATGCAACACTTCTAAAACTGAATAGCCTCCAAAAAATTGAATCAATATAATGCATCTGTCATCAAAATCTTCTGACTTCTACTGGTACCAACTACACATATCTTCTAGATCCATTGCACTGTTGACCTCTGCATCCATGCACTCTGCACTTTTTTTCAACTCTGATCTATGCTCCACTATCCGACACTATCACTTTGACTTCATGTTGTCATGACATCTGAATGCATCAATTCAATTTATCCTACTACTGCTACTCTGTGGGCTCCTCGTAGCCAGGTTCGATTCATGAGATCCACACCATCTCAATGAATCCTGCCGAGAAATTTGTTCTTGGGATTACTCATGCATGTCGCCCCACCTCTCACCTAGTGGTATAGCTGCATGACTCCCTTTTCCCATCTAGCATGGAATTTATCTGCATGAGTGGTTACTGCCACTCCATGATATTCATCTTGTGGCTACTCCACATCCTGAGGTTCACTCTTACCTGGATGAAAATCCAACTCCCTCTCAACGGTCAATTTCATGCCTTTCACACACTTCCCAATAGTAGGAAGCTATATATAAATCCCATCTACATCAAGTATATAGAGATTCTTAAATCAAATCCCAACCTTCTTGGCTTGCCCTATTGCTTTTTTTCGCAGGAAAAAATGTCCTTCACTAAAGACAACATCATAGCCTCTATCCTCTAACATTGCGACTGAGACTAATTTTTTCTTCAAACCTGGTACATGCATTAAATATTTTAAATGAAAGAGTTTACCTGACGCCCTTAGAAATGTAATGGTACCAATTCCAATCACACTACATCATCCAGTCACCCAAATCAATATGCATATGGAGATTTTTCTCCTCCAAGTCACTGAAAATTTTCTTTTCTCCTATGATGTGAAAGGAAGGACCAATATCCAAGTACCACCCCGATCCCAATGCACTTGACACCATGCATGCAATCAATGAGAATTCAAGCTCAAATTGTGAGGCAAGAGCCTGACCACTTGTAACTCTCGTAGCCATCTTGTTATTCTTCTTTTGTGGACAATTTGTGGCAATATGTCCATGCTCGTGACAGTGAAAACACTTTACTTTCGACATGTTGTGCTCCCTTCCATCTTCATCGGCCTCAGATTTAGAATGGAATTTCTTCCCCTTCCCTTTCGTCACCTTGGTATCCAAAGCACAAAACTCTTCATCATCATTCTTTGATGAAGATCCATCTCTGGTGTTCTGCCTGAACTCCTCCTGCACTAGATCCAACCACAATCGTTCCCAATCCGGAAATTTTTCCCGTCCATTTACAGGGTCTTCATAACTGTGCCAACTCTTAAGAAGTCCCAAGAGAGCCAAGATCTCCAAATCATCATCAAAAACAAATATTCCTACACTCCCAAGTTCATCCCTACATTGGAAAAACATTCTTAATTATACTCGAGTAGTGTCGTTCCTCTTCGTCTTGATCTTCCTAAGTTTATCTTTGAGCGTCTATTTCTTATGGTCACTGCTGCTTTGGAATAGATCCATCAAATCCTTCCACATAGCATATGGTGTGGCTTTCCCATGAAGGCTTGAGATAATGTGGTCTCATACTCCTTCAAATAGAATACTCCTCGCCCTTTCCCTTTTCTTTTTCCATGCATCAAGTAATGCAGCATCTATCAAAGTAGGCTTAGAAACATATTTTTCAATGAATTCCTTCAACCCATTATCTTCGAGCACCGCCTCCATCATTTCCTTCCAAGAAATGTAGTTTGAGCTTCCCTCAAGTGCATATTCTAGTTGCAACCCATTGAAATCCATTTCGATGTTTACTCAACTATAGCACCAAGAATTAATTTCTACAAATTTGAATTCTTTCCAACAACAAACTCACCTCCTGCTTCAAAATTGCAGTCTTTTGTGCTCTGATACCATGTAGAAATTTCAATACAAAATGTGTTTCTTGGATTTTCTTGATCTAACAATTATATGCCACTGTTAAATACAAAGTCACTTCTACAAAATATTTGCTTCATTTAAAACAGGATCGCTAATTATAATATCAAGAAGAAAGATCAATCACACATAACACATATGTTTTTATGAGGAAAGCATAAAGATAAAATCCCCACTATCATATATTATGTATATATCATGGATAATGAAACAATATCATACAAAACCCTAATCCAAGAGCTCTCAATACAATATGTAATTGTATCATAGTTTTGGGTTTTAACCCTGTATAGAAATTATCTACAAATGAATCTTTAAAACATAAAATAAAAAATAGTGAGAGCATAAAACATAAAACAGATAAACACAGAGATTTTCCCCTAGATCCCAAATCGGGACGACCAGATTGATTTTTCATTATATTCCTTTTAGTGTTACAACACATATATATACATGCCGAAGCATACATAAACCCCAATCCATTAACTCTGGATTAAAACATAATTGTAGTTCCCTTGACCGGATCTACAAAATACCAGGTTCCAGAAACCATCATACCCCAAAACCATGTGCAAACAAATGCACAAAACCATGGGAGGGTCCCCCCACCGGAAAATAAGGACCAATTTTTTTTTCCCAAGGCGCTGCCCCAGACCCCGACAAGGGGGACTATCACCCCCCATGTATGATTAGTCGTGGAAAGAATATATCATAAACCAAAAATTATCCCACTTGTGGTTTTCTTTCCGCAGGGGGCCATAGGAGAGCTAAGTCATTAACCCAACATTGCAACACCCATTGTTTCTATACACCAAGAGAACTTTTGAGTGCTCACAGACTTTGTCAATGCATCTACAACATTCTTCAAAGTGTTCACCTTTACCAGCGACACCCTTTTATATTCAACCATATATCTCACAAAGTGATATTAAACATCAACGTTGTTTGTCATTGAATTATAAGTAGGGTTCTTAGCCAATAAAATTTAACTTTGGTTATCAAAGTCTATCCTTATAGCTTGCTGCACCAACCCCATACCTGAACAAAATCTCTGCAACCAAACTGCTTCCTTGCTTGCATGAGTGGCTGCCATGTATTCTGCCTCTGTAGTTGAAAGATCCACTAGAGACTATATTTTATTCATCCAACTGACTGAACTTCCAAATAGAACACATACCCACTTGTAGATATTTTTTGGTCTAGATCTGCAGCCCAGTCTGCATCAACAAAATCAGGAATGTCCAACACTATTTCCAGTCCTCTTCTTCCCTGGTAGCACAAGCCATAATAAATAGTGACACACAAATATCTAAAAACCCGTTTCACTATTGTCCAATGCTCCTTCCCTAGGTTTGACATAAACCTACTCAATAACCCCACTGCATGTGAAATGTCTTGTCTAGTAAAGGCCATTTCATACATCAGGCTACCCACTACACTTGCATATGGAACATGGGACATATCCTCCTCTTCTTCTTGTGTCTTGGGACACTGTTCAGCAGACAGCTTTGTACCTACAGGAATTAGAACATTCATCGGTTTACTATCTTCCATATTGAACCTCTGCAATATATTCCCGACATACTTCCTCTGGTTTAACTAGAGCTTCCTCTTTGCCCGAACTCTCTTAATTTCCATGACCAAAATATAATTTGCAGCTCCAATATCCTTCATGTCAAATTTGGAGAACAACTCAGTTTTCAAATATTGGATAATTTCTTTGTCATTTACAATCAAAAACATATCATCCACATAAAAGACTAAATAAATAACATGGTCACGAATTAATTTAAAATAAACATAATGATCCTCCTTGCTTCCGGTGAAGCCAAGTCCCCATATATAGGTATCAAATTTCTAATACCACATCCTTCGTGATTGTTTTAACCCATACAAAGACTTCTTTAACCTACATACCAGCTCTTTCTTCCCCTTCACCATAAAGCCTTCAGGTTGTTTCATGTACATATCCTCTTCTAGATTCCCGTGAATAAATGTTGTCTTCACATCCGTCTATTCTACCTCAAAATTAAAAGCAGCAGCAACAGATAAAAGTAATCTAATAGAAGTAACATTGGCAAAAAGAGAAAAAATATCACCAAAATAAATTCTCGACACCTAGAATAACCTTTTGCTACCAACCAAGCTTTATATTTATCCACCTTACCTTCTACATTCATCTTCTTCTTAAACACCCATTTGCTCTCGATGGGCTTCCTTCCAGCTATCAACTCCACCATGTCCCTTGCCTCATTTTTATGCAAGGATGACATTTCATCAACCATGGCCTCCTTCCAGAGTTTTCTATCCTTTGAATCTACTTCCTCCCTGATGGTTCTGGGATCATCATTAGCTATAGTTAAAGAAAAATTGAACAGAAAGCAGATGGAATAACCTTTCTATTTGTCTTCTTTCCTGAACTGATCTTCTAATAGCTGGAGTATGTGGCTCTTCCTCTTCTGTGTCTTCTTCTATTGTAGAGTCTAATTCATCCTACTTTAGCTCAAACTCTATGTTCTCAGGTTCCTTTGGTAGGACTTCATGTTTAACAATATATTTCACCTCTCTAAACACCACATCTTGACTGTGCACAACCTTTCTTGTTTCCGGGTTCCAAATCTTGTAAACCTTTAAACCATCCTTATACCCAATAAAGATGCACCATTCAGATTTATTATCCAACTTTATCGTTTTCTCCTTTGAAACATGTACATATGCATCACATCCAAATACCCTCAAATTTGAAAGAGACGGTTTCTTAATAGTCCATACCTCATGTGGAGTCTTATCCTCCAACGTCGATGAAGGAAATCTGTTAACCAAGTAACATGCAGTCTCCACTACCTCTGCCCATAATTCTTGTCCTAACCCGGCACCATTGAGCATGCTTCTTGTCTTTTACATCAGCGTTCTATTCATTCTTTCTGCAACTCCATTTTTCTGAGGTGTGTATGGATTAGTCTTCTACCGTTCTATACCAGACTTCTTACAGAACTCTTCAAATTCCCTTTTGCAGAACCCCCCACCATTATCTATCCTCAACACCTTTCTCTTCTTCTCTATCTGGTTTTCCACTAGAGCATTAATTTTTTTAAATCTGTCAAAGACTTCAAATTTCTTCCTCAAGAAATATATCCATGTATTCCTTGAGAATTCATCTATGAATGAAACATAGTACAAAAACTTAGCCAATTATGAAACTGACACAGGTCCAAACACATCACTGTGCACAAGCTCTAATATCTTGTTTTCCCTCTTAGCACAAGAAAGAACACTCACCTGATTCTGCTTCCCATATACACAATGTTCATCGAAATCAAAATCTCGAGAGCTATTACACATACCTTCTACCATACCATTTCCAAGAAGTATCTGAAGGCCCTTCTTGCCAATATGTCCAAGCCTTTGATGCCATAGCATGGTCTTTCCTCCAGAGACTGCTAGGCTTTCCGATCCACTTTCGGGAACCACAAAACTATTGAACCCATCAATAAGAGTGCTACCCTAAAGCTTGTACGAATTTCTAATGCAAACTCCCCCCATTAATACCAGTGCTCCTCGAACCATATTACAAGTATCTTTCTCGATTTTTTTTTTTACACCTGCATCATCCATCCTGCTTACAGAAAATAGATTTCTCGCCAATGCAGGAATGTGTAGAACACCAGGAAGTGTTCTAATCCTTCCACCTTGCAACTTAGCTTGAATTTTCCACGTACGACGATTCTGACCTTCCTATCATCACCTAAGAAGACATCACCGCCATCATAGTTCTCATACTCGTAGAACGACTCCCTATGGGGAGTGAAGTGAAAGGATGCACCCGAGTCAATCAACCATGACTCATGATCTACATGTGTAGTTGAAGATGAAGCCAAATACACATCCCCACCTTCATCTGAGGTGGTTTTCTCCTCTATAGAAGGAGCATCATAAGATCCCTTTCCTTTCTTAGGAGCTTTAGATCTACAGTCCTTTTGTAGTGCCCTTCCTTTCCACATTTCCAACACACCTTTACAAACTTTTTGGGAGATTTAGATATCCCACTCGAAACCTTATTCCTGTTTCTGTTCTAGACCTTCATCATACAGATAAGGAATCTCCATTCTAACCCTCCATATTTTTCGATCTCATTTCCTTCGATAGCAAGGCTGAGACAATGTCATCAAAATTCAAGGTAGTTGTATTGCTACCTATTGCAATAACTAGACTATCCCAAGAATATAGTAGAGAACACAACAAACTGATGCACTTATCTTGATCTGAGATTTTAATATCAACAAATGACAACTGACTTACCACAGTAATGAAGGCGTCTAGATGCTTTGTGACTGAGTCTCCATTCTTCATCCTTAGGTTATACAACTTTTTCCAAAGGAACAATTTATTCACCAGAGACTTAGATTAGTACAAAGTCCCTAGATTGTCTGACAAGGTCTTCATCGTAGCTTCCCCAGATACATTCAACAATACTAAATCTGAGCCACACAACTCTGTTAGTTCCCAAAACCACCTCAGGCTGAAATAAGGCAGAAAAAGGACAACACCAAACCACGCTTAGCCTCGTAGCTAGCCCTACAAAGATAGGAGAGGGCTCTCTATGGGTCTATCTCGGCAAAAGATGTACAATAGGGCCTGAGATGACCATATAATGATTACTGATTTTAGGCTAGTAAATAAATAGGAAAGAGGTATATTTGATGAATGACTAGGTTTCCAGGACTGTATGGGACAAAGAATAGTATGAGCTGAGAAATTAAATCAAAGACACAGAGTGTTTCATGAGGCAAGATAGGCATTAATTTAGCAATCAAATTTGAAATAATATGGAGTGGAAAGATTGTCGAGAGGTTGATAAGGGCATATATAATGAATCCTTTTCAACAGAAGAAGACATACAGAAACATGAACGCTTTCCCAAGGCAGAGCAATAAACTAGATTCTACCTTTCTTACTTAAAAGCATTCATCTAGAAATGATTATGAATGAACGGTAAAACATAACGAGATACATATGAAACAAAAAGAAAGGACAAATGCTAAACTCACACCACATGAATCTCATAAATCAGAGCTGCATCCTTTCATTAATTCTCTGTCAAAACTGTACATCCAAACGCTGAGTTATTCTTTCACACTTTTCCCATAACTCAGACCCTTTACAAATGATTTTTCAATACAATAAATAAACTCCAAGGTGGGAAAACAGATTGATGAGAATAAGAAGTTGTTTAACAAACAAGAGCCTATCATCTGTTCTGAAAGGGAGCAGCGTTACATTTTGTTTTTTGATAACCAATAAGGAAACAGAACCTGTGGCGTAGACCCTTTGAATTGCAACTGAAGATAAAAATATACCATCCAATCCTATTGCTCTGCTGTAATAGATATCTTCACTCTAAATTTAGGCTTTCGGTCATTGACTGTCCGCTTGCTCTCCTTTATTTTCTGACTTTTTAGTAAAATGTCGTTGCAATAAAAATACATTGAGTTTATGCCTTTGGTGAAGTAAATAAAAAATTTATTTTAAATGAGAAAGGTGGAGAAGGTAAATGGTGGGACCGGGACACGAATCCAAGAATCAAAGCGATTAAAATTTGAAATTTATAGAGCGGTGACAAAATTTTTGGGTGATCCGACCCTATGCACTGCGCCCCAGCCCAACATGCCGTGTAGGTTCGATGCGCCGCGCCAGTATAAATTTACACTGTGGAATGTCGCTCTATGCGCCGCACCTGCTCCCAATGCATCGCGCAAGCTAACTCACCAACAATCCGGCTCCAAAACTCTGTTTTTGCCCTTCACGACTTTCCTCTTGGGTTTTGACAATTTCCTGCAATTCAAATGGATTGACAACTGTGGGAAATATTTTATAGAGTCATGGATTTGATTTTTATTTACAAAAACCCATTTTCTTATGCTTTAATATTGGCACTTTTCTCATTTTAGTACAACTCTATTTTCTCGTTTCCTCTGACTTTAGGACTGATGATGAACTTAATTTGTCTACTTGCAGGGATGATTGGCATTGGAATTTGTCAAAGGATTAGGAGAGGCTGCATGTGAAGTACTCCATGGCAGAAAGATACATATTTATTACAAAAACAATTTTGAAAATTTCTTCTTCAAAACAGAGTTTTGAAGAAGAAACATCCTCGAGCATATTGACGATGAAAATTTTGAACTGAAAACTTATTGAAAACCTCCTCATGGCCTCCGGGCATTGTTTAACATTTCTGAAGACCAAACCCTAGACTTAGAAACTAAAATGACTCTTTTTTGACCAAAATAGCATCTATGACTGTAAATGACGTAAAATGAACTTTGGTGAACTTTGAGAAATTTTGACCACCCCAGCAGGTACAAGCATGAGGGAAAATGAGAGAAAAAAGCCCTTTCGTCAGACAATGGCATGCCCCTAATGGAATGCAGATGAATAAGCAGAATGAGACACCTAAACAATGAAATGCAATAAGAGATATGATCTCTGACAGAGGGATGTAAAGACCGACTCTAACAAACTGTATTGTGCTCTTTGCCTTCCAATCTAGTTTCTTCCAGTCTTCGTTTGACATTTTCGTTGGTTTAGTATATGGATCTACCGTGATCCACTAGTCCTTATCCACCAACAAATCCTTCATCTTTAGCTTCCACAACCCAAAACTTTGACCATTAAATTTATCGATCTCTATCTTCCCACTGCTCGCCATCTTCTTTCACTACAAGAATCGATCCCACAGATCTCCCATTGAAGAGGGTCTACCTCAGGCCTAAACAAAAAACCCCTCAGCAGAAAAGGTATCCCCTTGAAGCTGAACTTGGCTCTGATACCAAATGTAGGTTTTAAACCTGTACAGAAATTATCTATGAACAAATCTTTAAAACAGAAAATAAACAATAGCGAGAGCATAAAACATAAAATAGATAAACACAGAGATTTTCCCCTGGATCCCAAAACGGGATGACCAGCTTGATTTTTCATTATATTCCTTTTAGTGTTACAACACATATATATACATATCGAAGCATACATAAACACCAATACATTAACCATGTATTAGAACATAACAGTAGTTCCCTTGACCAGATCTACAAAATACCAGGGGTCGAAAACCATCATACCCTAAAACCATGTGCAAACGCATGCAGGAAACCATGGGTGGGTTCGCCCACTAGAAAATAAGGACCAAAAAAATTTTCCCAGGGCGCTTCCCCAAACCCCAACAGGGGGGGGCTATCGGCCCCCCTGTTACCCCCTCGCACGTGACTAGTCCTCAAAAGAATATAAGACTAACCCAAAAATACTATCATACAAAAATTGGCATATTCATGTGCCAATTTACTGCCTCCACTGCGCAATACCTGATGGTGAAGAACCTCTGAATGAATCAATGGATATTGACTTGACTGCACAATACTCATAGGAACATCCAATGTGTGTGTGGTTTCATGTGTGCATCCATTAATGTCACAACTAATAGTAAAACTACCCCTTTCACCTACATCTCAACTGGGTCTCCACTGGATATGACATGCATGTAGTTAACAGTAGTAAATCTTCAGTTACATGTGAGATAACTACATGTGAATTAATTAATATTTAATTTACTGATCTCTCACTAGCGTATCTTCTGTTACATCTAGAACAACTGAGTTTAACTCACTTAACTGAGTTAAACTACTTTATAACTCACATAACTACACATCCAACTCTGTTACAACTTTCAATCACTCAGTTACAACTAAGTCCACTTGCATGTCCCACCAACCAAATTTTGAACTCAAATTTCCTATAGCTAACTCATTTTCCACTTCACTTAACTAACTCATTGAAAATAGATTATTGTTTGTTGTCCAATTATAATTGAGGTATAATAATAGTCGACATGCATCTATAATTAGACATGCGATCTATAAATATAACTCACACATACATCTAAAAATATAACATCATCTATAAATATAATTTTCTCACCATCTATAAATACAATTTGTTCATGCATTCTAAAAATAGACTTCCACCTAAAAATAGCTTGTGTGGGCCCCAACTAGTGTAGGTGCTTAATTTTCACTAGGATCAAGGATGTTCTTTCTGAATGTCAATTTCATTGTTTCTTGTTGCAAAATTCAACAGCATGATAGGTTCCATTGACTAGACCTAGGCAGATAGATAGATAGCCTTTGAGCCTTAAAATTATCCTTGGAAACTAAACATACTTTACCTCATGCTCATACCTCCATCCTTACCCTCTATCTTTACTTGATGCTCTCTAATGAAACCTCTACTAACATTTTGTTCATTGAAAGAGTTCATTTATGTTCATTACATTCTATTCAGTTTAGTTCAAATACATGAAGTCTATAGAAGTTCAGTCCAAACCTGAAAGAAAAGTAACATGTTGTTTGCCATATTTGTTTTTCAGGAAGTTCCCCATCATTACACAGTTCGCCCGTCATTGCAATCACTCATTTCACCTATTGAAAAACATTCTCATTACACACCCTACTCTAAGTCACAAAAATAGTGGAGCCTACCTGCCTGAGATATGGTCTAGTGACATACGCTTGTGACCTAATTAACTAGCCTTCATCGAAATTTCTCCCCTATCTCGATTGCTTACTACCCAACATATTTTCTCTATGGTTGCTTGAATATCCTATTTGCTGGCTAGGATCTATTGTTGCATCCCTTTTCTTGAAGTTGTGAACTTACCCAGAATGGTGATAGAGACCTTGCCACCATGGATGGGTTGGTCGAAGAGATAAAAAGGCTTTCTTCGAGGCTAGACCCACCTAATATCTTCTCTATTTAGAACTGCCTGATAGGTTCTATTTAGAACATATGATATCTTTTCTCAATTGAAAAATGACTTATAGCTCTTCTTTTGACTCGATAAACTCCACCTCCTCTCACTGGAAACCTACAAGAGAAATCCATCGAAGATCTAGGGACAGGAACCTCAAGTATGAAGTTCCCATCAAACATGGATTTCACCTTACACGCATAGTGGAACATACCTATCGATCGAAAATAACATGACATGCACGCCTACCAGGTTTATAGTAGAGCAATGTCTAATGTGCTTCAATGTTAGCATCTTATTACTAGATCCTGACAATATGGTATGGGACAATAGGATATTCTGTCGTTACAGGAGCACTGATCCACCTATAGTGCTACATATTATGTCTTACCCAACTAAAAATTTTAAGTGATATTTTATTTATTTATGTGCCATAAGGCCTAAAGGTCATAAGGGAGTGGAAGGATGGAAAATTACCTTCTTAGAACCTGGCCTCATATCTGACCCATCCCAATAAGTAGAGAAAGGAAGGAAATAGATATGATATCTAGTGGGATGATTATCATCTCAATGGTAGATGGTCTCTAATTGCATCATCTCTAGTGTGTATCCTGATATTATCGGGGGGAAAGTCATAAGGTATCGTAAGGACTAAAGACCATAAGGGAGAGGAAGGTTTTTTCACTTGACATAAGGGTCTTTCATTTTACCATAAGGGTGAGGAGCATGGCTCTTCTCCTTTCTCTCTAGTATGTTTTAGCCCCTTTGATCTATGGTGTCTCTCTCTTAAACACTTTTTTTTTTAATAAGACTTACAAATTGTTTATTACATTTTGATTTTTAAATCTTCTTTAACTAAATGTTGATAATATTTTTGGTTAACTGATATCATTCAATTCTCCCCCTTTTTTTATATAAATAGAAGTGATAATATTCTAATATATTTCTGTAAGGTCACCAGAATTTCACACCTTTAAATATCTTAAAAATAAAATTATCTACACACAAAATCCTTCTAATATATATATAACTTTATTAAATTCACATACCATGCATAGCCATATCTATGCTTCAGAAGTGATCCTAATTAATCTAGAATTCCAATATATTCTCATACTTACAATTGTGCTAATTGAATCTCTCTAACCGATATTATTATGAAATCCCTTACCCATGATTGTAATATTTTCCTTTCATTGTATATTCCTTGTTCCACAATAATTTAACCATGCATTAAATATATATATATATTAGAAGACATTGGGTTATTCACTTCTTTATGGTACCACTTAAATCATGGTTTGTTTTTAAATTTTAAAGGATTTATATCCATTTTTCCATACGGTACGAATGGACATGTCTGAGGGTAAGTCACATCGACATAATGCAATGCTTCCATCATAGGTTGGAACATCATTTTTCATTGCCAGTTGGGTGTTATCAGTGCAGCCAACTTGTCAAGAAATTTTTTTCGAGCCCCACGAAATCTCCCTCAGAGACTAACTTACACACATCGTCTATGGCATTTAAGAAATTAGTACTTCTCATTAATCTATTTGTCATATACAGTTGATAGACACGGGCTCATTGGCCTCGATTCATCGATTAGTACGAGATGCTTTCATTGAATGCCAAGTGTAAGGTGTCAATGAATTAGGGTTTTTCGATTACTCTAGTTTTTAAAGGGCGGTTTTTTTCATTCAATCTATTTCGTTCTCTCTTCTACAATTTGAGTTGGCCATCATGGCTCAAAAATATTTCCATAGTAGGGGATTCTTCATCATTCCCCACCCAGTTTTGAATGAGAAGCTGGTAAGACATTTTTTTCGGAAACGTTAACCTTGGTTATATGTTGCTTCAAATGTTATTCTCCTTATATATATTTTACCATTTTTTTCGTTCAATTTCTCTTTTTCACTATTATCTATTTGTTTCTGAAAATGGGTTATGGAGAACTCAAACTGTAAATGCGTGAGAATTTTCTTTGCAACCAAGTTACTTCTCATTCTCTCGTTCGGCCCTCTATGGTAGCTTCTTGCACATAGAATTTTCGAGTTTCCGCCACCATGAATGGATTCGTCAAAATTCAAGGTAAATTTGGTTCTATTCAATATTGTTCATCATATTCCGAGTTAGGAGGATTATATATATATATATATATATATATATATATATATATATATATATATATATATATTTATTTTAATCTTGGTCATTACATTAAGCCTTTACTGGAGTTGTGGATGTAGAATCAACTTGAATTAAGGACAAGCCATCTTTCTTTAAGTTCGTATTCAATTTCTCTACTACTCGTTTTTAATGGGTAACTACGCCATTGCACACCTCTAAATCCTTTCAAAATTTCAGCACTCTGCATTATTTACCAAATTTACTATTTCTGTCTACAAATACGACACATAATTTATCTAATTCTTTTGCATGTGCAGGTCCAGGTACTTTTTTCCCATGGAGTTAGATTACCCTACACTTGATTTATTTTTACGGTGCAAATCGATAACCTGTGTTCATACACTCTTTTTCGTTTGTACCCAGGTTGGTTCTAAATTTCATACACTTCCCAACGTTTCCCTATATTCTTGATGAGTTATTGTCTATTTATGTTTTTCTCAAATTGAGGACATTTATATCTCACTTAGCTTGGAAATAAAATTTATACCATTGTCCCAAGTTATAATTTATTTATATATAAGGGGACTTTACTTAAAATTCTGGTTCCTAATTTACACTGCTCTTTTATGTCTCTGCTACTTTATATATTTTCGTTCTCCTATCTTCAGATTTTATGTTATTTCTATACCAAGCATTTATGTTTACTGTTATCAGAGACAATGTTATGTTAAACTATGCAACCACTTCAATAGGAGATTTCTTATCGAGTTCTTTGTTATTATTTGATATTCCAATATATATAGAATTTAATACTTAATTAAATCATTATATATATATATATATATATATATATATATATATATATAATCCCTTTATTGATTTCAAATTTCTACACAAAATTTTTTTCCACTATATAGTTGATATAATGTTAACCCACATACATGAAATAAGGTTTCTAATTATTCAGTACAGGTCTAAATTCTCTATTTTTTTTTCTTTTTTTCACATGGGATTTTCTGACATAAAATAAAAGTTTTTTAAATCACTATGATTTTTGAATTTGCACTTTCTATTTGTTTTTTTTTTTAAAGTCACATATATGAACTTAAAATGGTATCAATATAGTATTTCAATAATGGCTTTCTACCTTGCATCTAAATACTAGAAGACATTGGGTTTCTACCTTGCATCTAAATATTAGAAGACATTGGGTTATTCACTTCTTTATGGTACCACTTAAATCATGGTTTGTTTTTAATTTTTAAAGGATTTATATCCATTTTTCCATACGGTACGAATGGAAATCTCTAAGGGTAATTCACATCGACTTAATGCAATGCTTCCATCATAGGTTGGAACATCATTTTTCATTTCCAATTGGGTGTTATCAGTGCAGCCAACTTGTCAAGCATTTTTTTTCGAGCCCCACGAAATCTCCCTCAGAGACTAACGTACACGCATCGTCTATGGCATTTAAGAAATTAGTACTTCTCATTAATCTATTTTTCATATAAATTTGATCGACATGGGCTCAATGACCTCGATTCATCGATTAGTACGAGATGATTTCATTGAATGCCAAGTGTAAGGTGTCGATGAATTAGGGTTTTTCCATTACTCTAGTTTTAAAAGGGTGGTTTTTTTCATTCAATCTCATTCATTCTCTCTTCTACAATTTGAGTTGGCCATCATGGCTCCAAAATATTTCCATAGCAGGGGATTCTTCATCATTCACCACCCATTTTCGAATGAGAAGCTAGCAAGACATTTTTTTCTGAAACGTTAACCTTGGTTATCTGTTGCTTCGAATGTTATGCTCCTTATATGTATTCTACCATTTTTTTCGTTCAATTTCTCTTTTTCACTATTATCTATTTGTTTCTAAAAATGGGTTATGGAGAACTGAAACTGTAAATGCGTGAGAATTTGCTTTGCAACCAAGTTACTTCTCATTCTCTCGTTTGGCCCTCTATGGCAGCTTCTTGGACATAGAATTTTCGAGTTTCCACCACCATAAATGGATTCATCAAAATTCAAGGTAAAGTTGGTTCTTTTCAATATCGTTCATCGTATTCCGAGTTAGGAGGATTATATATATATATATATATACATATATACATATATACATATATATATATATCTATATATATATATATATATATATATGCACATGCCATGCATGTAAAAGCCATCTAGTAAATCATACATTAAACCTAGTACCTGCAAGTATTTACATTGAAGCTACTTTATCCTTTCCTTCCTTTTCTTTCCTCTCATTTCCTTGTCCTTCCTTTTCTTTATTTATTTCTTTCTCCTCTTGGTGCTCCTCTCTTCTTTAAGACAAATTATAAAACTAAAATAACAAAAGGCTACGTCTTTTTATGGATGAGGCCTCTAATTTCTTCAGTTTTCCATTATTTTCCTTCATTTTCCTCCTCACATGCAACTTGTGACCTTTCACCTTCCTTGTCTCCCTTTTTCCCTTATTTTCGTAAATAATGTGCCAAAAATACCTTTATTCCATTTGAAAGCCTTTGTAATTTGCTTTACCAATCTCCCTTAGCCATAAACACAACAAGTGATGTCCACTAGGATATCTTTCCCAACGTTAAGCTTGGAATAAGTGTCTCCTACTTGTCATCTTATTTTACCTTTATTAACTTTTATTACACGAAATTTTAACTCGGGTTGTTACATGCATAATATAGTATGTCAAATTGTTATTTTGGTGCCCTATTTTTTGAATAAAATACCTATGCTCCTATTCTCTCGTTTCTCTCTTCATGTTTACCCCAAGTCATAATTGTCAATTCATTTGGATGTATTTTTTCTAGTAAACCAACATTAGTTGGAGACAATATTATCCGAACCCAACCAATCATTGAACTGGTCGATCCCAAAAATGAAAACCAAACAAAAA
Source organism: Pinus albicaulis (assembly GCA_034641835.2). Taxonomy (NCBI): domain Eukaryota; kingdom Viridiplantae; phylum Streptophyta; class Pinopsida; order Pinales; family Pinaceae; genus Pinus; species Pinus albicaulis. Next base: position 589,564,648 of record CM076580.1, on the reverse strand, counting down.
TAAAAAAAATACCAGACCAAAAATCTAGTTGAACAAAAATACATAAAATATTCAAATTAAATGAAATAAATAAACATATATATAATCAAAATCATCATCGTTATCTGAAATATATATATATATATATCAATTCAAATCTATGGGCCATCATACATAACTAAATGGTTTGGTACCAAACCATCCTTTCCTAGTTAAGGTCCATTTGTTGGGCCAATTGTGACTCCAAAAAGTCAAACCAACTAGTTCTATAACACTAGTGGGGGCCAACTGGTAGCTAGGTCAAGCACAAGCAAGAGATGTTCTAAGGTTAAATAATTCCAATAAACAAAAGACACATTCCAATAGGAAATTAGTTTGTATACACATTGTAATGCCAATATCTCCAATAGGAAATTAGTTTGTATACACATTGTAATGCCAAAATTCATGTTTAGAACAAATATGAAAAAATTGAATGAATCCCTTCAGAGTATATGTTAAGTTACACCATGTTTTTTATTGAAATTATCTCAAAAACATTAGATTAACGAACTCATATGAACATTCAAGAATCCTACCAGAAAATCAACCCAATATAGTACAATAGGTTCCTAAAAAAATCGCTAAAATTCAATGATTAATTTTATGTACATTTTGCTATTGGAAGTTGTGACAAGTGACTATGACTCGAAAAATGTGATGTGTTAGCACAAAAATTGTTAGAATGATGTCATTAATGATAATAAGTACATCCAGGTGCTAGAAGTTGTGACATGTGACTATGACTCAACAAATGTGATTTGTCAGCACAAACACTGTTAGAATGATGGCATTAATGATAATTGAACAAATAATATAACCTTCTATAGGAAGGGGTTCCTTGTAACATAAGTACCTCATATCTCAGAGAAACAACTTATCATGCAACTGTATAAATACAAGTTATGTTTACTTATGTAAGGTGTTTCCTCACTTGAGCACTTCCTTCAAAATTATATGTAGCTTGTGATTAATAAACACATATGCTATAAGAATGATGTCATCAATGATAATTTCAACAAATAAAACTCTTCTAGTAAAGGGGGTTCCTTGATAGATTAACTTGTGTCTTAGGGAAACCATGTATCATGTAATTTTATATATATTGTTTATGTTTATTTAAAAAAGAGGTTTGATGGCTTGAGCACTACCTTCAGGATTGTATGTAACGTAACGACCAATATATTTGTTGCTACTATATTTTGAAATAAATTCTAGTTTTAATTATGAGATGGAATTTTATGATTCATGTTTATTTTTCTACATCATACCAAAGCCACTAAAGTGTTCTAAGCCTAGAAATTCCGAGACTCAGTCACTTGAATATTTAGGCATATGGATTTGAAATATACTTTTAGTAAGACACTGTAGCTACATAAATAAGGGGGGAAGCAATTATTAGGAAAGCTTTTATAGTAAATAATACCTAGATACAACAACAATGTTTCCAAGGGAAAATAAATCTTTCCTATTAGACTACATTCAAGGTTCTCCCAGGTCCTGTCAGCCTCCCAGAATACCCACATTTCACCAACACAACATCAGGCTTGTGAGAGGACTATACATTCCAAATAGATTTGGCTCTCCATATTTCAACTTATATTTCTTGAATAGGAAATATATAGATTATCTTATCCTTGGAGCCATCACAAATATTCTAGTTCTCCTTGGATGTGTTGGTATATTTGGGTGTGTGACCCCTCCTCTTTTACTCCTGGATGTGGTGATTCCTAATGTACATGTATGTTGATGAAACAATAAATAACACATGTATATGGTTGTAGAAAAGTGCGCTAGAAAAGATATTATTAAAGGGTACTAGAATAAGATAACTTTATTAATATCCAGTGAATGATAGTAAAAGTAGGGAAATAGACTAACAAAATGTTTGAAATAGAAAATTGGAAGGTGATAGAAGAAAAATAAATAAAAATATTTTCACGATGATCACATTTATTAGGTATGCTTGATGGAAATAATTTACTAAATTATTTTTGGCCATAAAATGTTAATATAGCTATAGTTTTAACTAAGAGATGCCCACTAAGAATGAAATTTATACAACACCTAAGGAATCTTGGACAAATACGAAACTGATGTATAATATTTAAGATTATTTCATTATAATAGCCATGCACATGTTCCTTGAGACAAATTTACACATTAGATGATAAAGGGAACTTTTGATATGGAAATAAAAGGAAGGTACTAGAAATCAAGGAATAGATTTATGATATGGAAAAAAAACTATTGTGATAAACAAGGACATCATATTTGATTAAATATAAATAAGTAGAAATGAAGAAATAAACAAATTATGAGCTTGCAATAGAAGAAAACAATGCATGTATATTCCCCCCAAGAGACTTCAAAATACCATGTTGGTACATATGAATAGTGAAATATCCTAATGTACAGTCAATGCTTGAGCCAAGTGATGGAATATAACCTACCAACAAGTTATAAAGAGGTAAATGTATCACTTATGTCAAAAAAATTATCATGTGTGACCCCTCTAAATTTGAAGGATCCAGAAGCATAGAGTTTGGAAATGAATAATTAAAGAAGAACATGAAACCATTGGAAAGAGAAAATAAACTTTAGAGCTTTTTATACTTCCAAAAGGGAAGAACACTCTTTGATGTAAGTGCCTTAATTGAACTATTTTCAAATCCAATAATACTATTGATAACCACAATTTAACCCAAATTATTGGGAACAGATATAAACAAAAATAAAGGGTCATTGTAGATAAGAAACTGAAGGATAACAACCTAAACATTTTGTGTTGAAGGGAAAAGGGTATACCATATAAACTCAATAAGGACCTATAAGATCTAAAATAAGTAGATAAGGCATGGAATTTAATATAAATGAACATTTCAAAAATTTGACTAGTAATAAATAATTTTGATTCAAATATATATTTCCAAAGATGATGATTTCTTATTTTAGCGTTACATGCAATGCGGAACTTATTCTGGTAAGATAAACTGGATATATGACTTCTAACATGAAAATGGATTTATCAATTTCATTTGAAATGGAATATTTGGACTATTGCATTATTTCTTGATGTTGCCTATCCTATGGCCTACAAATCAAAGTGCACAGAAACACACTCTCACATAACCTTTGTAATTAAGACTGAGAGAGTATAAATTCATACCCACAATTTGATGTTCTTTATTGTAAACATAATGATTTAAAAACTTGAAAAATTAATTCTGTCTCATAGTAGGGTTAAAAAGTACACTTCTACACCCTCACAATAATCTACACCGATAGTCAAATGTCTCTGAACACTTCCCCGCTTAAAGGACCAAAATACCCTTCTTCATGTTTTCAACATTATTTAAAAAAAATGGATTGGAAGTTGATTATTTATAACATGAGAACCCATTACTTTAATAGTCCTATTTAAAACTAAGTACAAATAAGAAATGGAGATTTTATTGATGTCACAAAATAATATATGACTCCAAATAATTTCAAAACTCTTACAAGAATCTATAAGAGTGTGGTCTAGTGGAAACCAACGAGGTGATCATTCTTGTATTAGCATGAACACCCCAATCCAAAACCCCACAAATAATGTGGATGAAACCAATTTCCATTCCTGTGTGGCCTTTGATGGCATACATATACCTTTGGTATCACAAAAAAATATCCAAAAAGATTCTATATAACATATTTCTCTAAAAAACTCTTATAAGCCAAATGAGAATTGAATTTTGAGCATTAAAAGAAAAGTGAAAATCGGACTAATTTCTCCCATGGAAATACATGCCAATTTGTACATGAGACCACTATAGGAAGGAAAAATATTACATATTGGTGTAGCCAACAACATTACCTACAAAATCCACACATTAGAATTTTTAAACTACACTTTATATGTATGTAATAGATCCACAAATAAATTTCACTCTTTTCACTAATTTTGACCCATTCCTTGTAATTTACTTAGGAATCATCAAAGAATATAAAATAAAAAACAAACTTCATTAACCAAAAAATAAAAATTTGTGAAAGACAATTTTCTTCGATAGGAATTTTCTTGTATTTGACTCGATTAAATTTTTTTGAGAATCTTGCTCAAAAAGCTGTCAATCAACAATAGTTGGATGTATGATATTCTTCTTCATTTTATCATTTCTTCTCCTCAATCTACTCCAATCATCATTATGAATTCTCTACCCATCATTTTAATATTCCTCTTTATAATACTCACTTCATGAATTTTCAATTGTAGTTAGCTCCTCACACCTACACTCCATCTTACCATGTTCTATTCTTGGAATGTTTTTTGCACCTCTACCAACCACAAAAAAAACCAAACTGTATTTTATCGAGAAATGTAAATAATCCTAACATGGATTTTTGTAATGCATGAAAATCATGTGAGTTTGTGTTGGTTGTAATCCTTTGAGTCCTTAGTTGGACAACTATCATAGTTTAATATTTAGAATTAATTTTGAGGTATCATTTTTTATTTGGCATAAAATATATAATATATATCACTGTATTTTCCATATTTATATGTCAATGTGTTAATTTGGTCTCCTTGTTGGTCTATATGTTTAAAAATATGAAGAATAAAGAAATAATAATTTACATTTTTAATGTTTGTCAACATTTGCCAAAATATTCCTCTTTTTTTGTTGATGTTGCTGAATTATTTTTTTTTGTAAATTTTACACCCACGAAAGATTTGCATTGGTGAAATATCAGAAGGAATGTCTTAAAAATGCACTCATTCACTATCAATCAAATCCATATGGGATAATGTTGTAGAGAAGTTGTATTCCAAGCCCTTGCCAATTTTTTCAATAGTGATCCTAGTTATGCTACAAGTCAAAATCCTCATATGGTATCAATTTACTCTACACTAGATGATGGAATCCAAAAAATGTTTAGATGATAGGTATAATTTATTTATATATCATGTGTATCGTATCTCTTTATACCAAATTGTATCCTGGATTACTAATTTGAGGATTAGAACAAGCTTTACTAGGAAACAAAACAAGAAAAATATTGGCCAATATTAAAATTATTCCAATTAGGTAACATATAACCACATTCAACAAATTGTTTCCCAAAAAAATGAAACTGATTGAATCTAAAATAAAATTGATTATCACCGGAATCAATGAATTTAATCTTCCTAGATCAAATATTATGTTGAATCTACTTTAGTTTTTTTTTTATACATTGAAATATTAACTAAAATTTAAATGAAAAAAATTGTTTAGAACAACCTAGGTGAAATATATGGTGAATTTTAACCCGTTCTCATCAAATTTTAGGATAATAATAATAAAAAAAAAAACTTTTTTTTCAAAATATGAATTATTTCAATATATATCTGAGAAAAACTATTTCTTATTTTGAAACTTAATGAAAAATTTAATCACGAGGGGGATGAACTAGGGAAGCCAAGTTGCAGTTACCTCTTTTTCCATCTATAATAGAAATTTGATCTATGCATTCTCTCCTTGCATCAAAGGGATCATGAAACGTTACATAATCCATGAACAAACCCCAAAAGCCAACAAAACACATCATATAGTTAAATCAAAATCAATGTTGATTTCCAATGAAATAAATCAAAGTAAGATATTTTTCTAAAAGAGATCATGAAATAATACAAAATACTAACATATGGAATTATTAAGAATATGGAAAGTAAAATATAAATGAGGAACCTACAAGGAAGTAACTAGAAAGACTAACTACTCAGATCAACACCAAAATAAAAGCATAAAACAAGAAGGAAAAGGGTGAAAGGGAAAACCAACTACCTACAAGTCCATAGCCTTTAGCATGCCCCATACATTTTCCTGTGATTACAACAACCTCCAAAATCTCACCAAACTTCTCAAAGTACCTGCATATTGTGTTTCTCTAGGTCTACCAAGGAAAACCTTCTATAAATATTTTGGTAATCGTAGTGTCTTGAAATTGTTAACCTGTAACAAAAATTGATATAGAACTTATTCCTTGCACAGCCTGATAAGCCATTAAACCTTGTAGTTGTAAAGACAAAATATCCAACAATAACAAGTATCTAATCCCTCAATAACTAAAAACCCCTCCACTATCACATCCATAAATCAATGGACCTACCAATATACTTGGAAAAAATCAATGAGCACAACATTGTTTCTATTGAAACCCAATGAAACATTGAAGCCCAATCAATCTTCCCATTGAAATTCTTGATACCTAAAAATTCCTTTCCTCCAAAATTAAATGGCCCACTATGTTAAATGATCTATTTTCCTTTGCAGTTATGGAGCCATAAACTCCTGATATCTTAAAAAATATAAAACCAATCCTTCCGAAATTGTAATGCTATGATCATCCCATAGAAACCACCACCCCATAATTTTTGAAGGGTGCTCCTAATACCCCTCTGGTAAAACCCCTTATAATATCTATAACAACCAGCAATACCAAATCATGCTAGTTCCTCTTCTTCAACCCTTTTTTTATCCCCATAAAATCCATATTAGGTTCATTGATTTTTCTTTTGATTGGCATCCTCATCATAAATCCAATTCCCTACAAATTGTTTGAACTTGTAATATTCCCTGATACCTACCCATTCCATTAGATTTATTCTCCATGGTGAATTACAGAACCCTGAGAACTAAAACCCAAAACCCACCATGGATTCATGGAATCTTACTTAAATTCCAGGAAAACAAAGTATTTGAGGTGTTCATTCCATCGAGCCTACATTATAATAATTTCCATTAGCCTAATGTAATATATTTCTATATATACAAATAATCAAAGGATCACCATTAGAGGTGAAGAAATGAATATATGAAATTATTTGTCATCCAACCCTCATATTACTGAAGGTGAAACCCTGAGAAAGGAATAACTAGAAATTTTATGTCTTTATGGTGAGCTCCATGTCGAGTATATATGAGTATTAATCATTGGTTAAAAAGCCTCATATTGAACCTTGGAAATAGAATAAGACAAAAACAACAAAGAGAAGGGGTTCCATGTGAGGGTTTCGGCATTTTGAGTTGGAGTCCATCATAGTATGAAAATGGTTGGAGTTTTGGAAAATATATGCATAGTGTGAAGCCATATCTTACTAAGGTCCGAATCGATGTTATTATATGAAAGGTATCAAGGCTCATGCACTATTATGATAACTTTTAATTCACCGCTAAATCAAAACTAGCGATTAACAACTAAACAAAAATTCTCTATTCTTAATTAGAGAGATGCAAGGTAGGGAATAGGGATAGTTTTAAGGATGGAAAATTATCTTGAAGTTTAAAAAATTGATGAATCTCACTAGTCCCTAATATGCAAACTATAAAATGTTCATTGATGTATTTGTAAAAGTATTCAAATTTATAATGATATTATATATATTTTCTATACAATGTTGGCAATTTTTAAGGTAAAAAAATGAATTTTGTAAAATTTGGGCGAATCATTTTTATAAAAAAATGGAAATTCGGGAATATTTTTTTTGAAAAAAAATGGAAAATTAGCCCGTCTGCAAATATTAGGCCCTAAAATTTTCCATGGTAAGGAAGGAGTAACTTCCATTGATGGATAGACTCGATAGTATGAAAATAATAAAGAACAATTAACGAAGCAGCAAGTGGGAGAGGGATAAAAATTTTAAATGTATTAAAAGAAGTTCGCTTCGTGCATTAAGGTAGATGGGCGCAAACAATTTTAATTTGAGACACTTTTTTATTTAAGATAGAATGAGAATTTTTAGACAACATTATATTTTAAAATAATATCACTTGTGCATCAAGGTGGTCATGAGAATTTTTAATTTGAAAACAAAAATATTTAAGAAAAATTAGCATTTTAAGACAAAACGGTAATTTTGTAACAAACAAATGTCTTAAAACACCCCTATTTCTAGTACTTATACTATTCCAATGTCAAAATATTAAACCGCAATATTAAACTAAATAACCCCAAGTTATTAATAAACCCAAGGGATTATTAATATTATAAGCCGAGGGGATTAATATTATAAACCCAAGGGATCAATAAATGCAAGGGATTGTTAATATTATAAGACTAAGGGATTAAAAAAACCAAGGGATCAACATTATAAACCAAATGGATTAATATTATAAACACAAAGAGTTAATAAACATAATTTATTAATAGTATAAGCCAAAGGGATTAATAAAACCAAGAGATTATTACTGTTATAAGGTCGATAGATTAATATTATAAACCCAAGGAATCAATAAATGGAAGGGATTATTAATATTATCATCCCAAGCAATATAAAGCCAACAGATCAATAAACACAAGGGATTATTAATATTATAAGAAAAATGGGATATAAACCCAAGGGATTATAAACCCAAGTGATTAAAAACCCTAGGGTTAATATTATAGACCCTAATATTATAAACCTTAAGATTGTGAACCCTAAACCCAATATTATAAACTAGAATAAACCTTAAACTATAAAAAATATATTTTAAACTATAATATTAAACCCGTATTTATTCAATATCACAATGTGGCATTAGCAATGTAATGCATCAGTGCAATAATGATTTTGACACTACTTGTCACAATGTGGCATTAGATAGATTTATGTACCATTCTAACATCAAAATATCAAACCCTCATATTAAATGAAAGAAACCCATGTTATTATTAATATTATAATCTCAAGGGATTAACAAACCTAATGGATCCATATTAGAAACCCAAGCGATTAATATTACAAACACTTGGGATTAATACTATAATCTCGATGGATCAATAAATACAAGGTTTTTTTAATATTATAAGCCCAAGGTATTAACGAACCTAAGGGATCAATATTATAAACCCAATGGATTAACAAAACCAAGATATTAATATTATAAAGCCATGTAATTAATTTTAAAAACCCAAGTGGTTAATGTTATAAACCCTAGGATTAATATTATAAACCATAAGATTAATATATCAAACTTAAGATAATCTTATAAGCCCTAATATTACACACCATAATATCTTATTATACATATTTGGATCAATATTATAATCCCAAGGGATTGTTGAGTCAAATGATAGACTTATAATTTGCCAATAAATTGTCAACTTGATCTGATTTTAATTTTCTGCAGTGGCACAGGGAATTCCTGCAGCACAAGAGCAACAATTTCTTGCAACGACAAAATGTTGAATTAAATTATAGACATATAATTTTCCAATCATAAATTTTCAACCCAGGGTAGGTAATCTTGTGAGATGCTATGAAAAATATATGCAATCTTATTACTAGAAGTGTTCATAAACTAACTATTCATATACACACCAACTAATGCCTCTTTCCTGCATTAATAATTGGCAAAAATGGCTATGGAGCGGCATATATCATCCCTCTATAGCACTTAGGGTTGTTGATATTGACTATGAAAAGATAAAGATCAAGAAAAAATTAAAAAATCATGCTTCTTTCCTGTACCAATACTTTAGCAACAATGGCTATGGAGTGGCTTATAACATCTCCCTAGAGCACTTGGGTTTTTTGATATTGATGTAGGAAAAGATAAAATATCAGCCACAATCAATAATCCAGATTAAACATTGATAAAATGAAAAGAAATCATTAACATAAAGAATTAAATGACGTAACCAATTAATAATCTTCTGCAGGAAATGCAGAAAGAAAGCACTAACTTTGTACAAGAATTATTAATGCGTACATAAAACATAAATAAAAAAAAACTATGCTGCGGGATTTGTGAGCAAGGGGGGCCCTCCCTCACTCACAACTCCTTCAAAATTCGAAGAAGCAACACAGAAAGGTAAACGAAACATAGACTATTTTATTAATTTGGAAATTACTGTCAAGTACAGTCTCATATCTTGCTATCGATAGCAATCCCAACCCGACCTCCTTTAGAGTATGAAACACATCTCCTTTTATACAATCTCTCAAGCTCATATTTGGCTTGAATGAAAAATCCAAGCTATCAACCAAAAATACAGGTCTACACTATCGAATTTAGCTTATGTTGATTCGAATCCATGACATAAATCATGGATTAGATGATTTTTTTTACATCGTTGAAGCTGCAGCAAATGTGGTTATGAGAACAAATATTTACATTCGGGTTGTTTCAAAAGGAGGCTTTAAGAAGCCAATAGGATAAGGTTCATGTGCAACGAACTCTCCACAAAACCCATCTCCTTGTTGGATCTGGGAATAAATAGAAAATATTCAACTATTGAAGTTGCTGTAGGAAATTAGGGCTTCTACGGGAAATCTGGAACTGCTGCAAGAAATCTGGATCTGCGGCAGGAAATCTAGAATGGCTACAAGAAATCCAGAATGGCTACAGGAAATCTGCCACAGGATTCCTACAACATCTATAGGAAATGCGGAGCTGTTTTGAATCAAAGAAAAATTGCACATGAGTTCTAGATCAGTTGGAGTGGTAATTTAATAAAGATAAAGCTAGATCAAAGAATACTTCATGTTTAAGGAAAAATGACACTTATTATGTTAATTTGACATACCTTAAGCTTATAGCACTCTTTTAGCCAAAAATAAACAATATAGCCGAACTAAGAATAATTAAGGGCAGAAGGAGTTCAAAAATAGGGGAGGTAAGGCCTGGGAAAGGTGTCCAAAAATAGGAAAAATTGGGATTCAACATCTCCTCCACACCAAAATTTTTGCATGTACCTATGCAAGAAAATAAATTGTTGTATTGTCGCTCCCTTGCAAAAAAAATTATTTATGAATGCTTGTAATAATGCTCCTGCAATTCTGTGTGACCCATATTTCCTTCACTAGATAGAGCTTGTTCCAAAAAAAAGGTATCTATTGGACTCTTTATTTTTTTAAATTTATCTCATGATATATAGCACAAAAGATGCCATGGCAATACTAAATTTCAAGGATGGTGTTATTTACTTGAATAAAATAGTCAACTTATTAAAATTTCCATAAAAATTTATGGGACATCCTTGATTAGAAGTTTTACTTTAATATCCTCATTGTAAATATCAGTGACATGATTTTAAATCCATGGTGTTTAAAATTAGTGGTAATAATACTTTCCCATAGTGACAATCTTACCATTATCGACATATAGTTGAAGCTCCTCTTTTCTAGGCAAGGTGAGGTACCTAAAATAAGGGTCCCATATCCATAAAAACAAATTGTTCCAAAAAGATAGAACTCCAAGGGATAACACCAAAATGACCTTTAAAGCCATTCTCAAAGGGATATGATAATGAATTCAGGAAGATAAAAACAACCAAGTAAATCATAGTGTAAAGTTAACTTTAATACCACAGGCATGGCCCTGCTACCAGCAGACATCAATAGCCTTCACAGGGATGCCTTTTAACCCACAAAATGCCTATCCCAATTGTTAGATATAGATTCAAAGTTGTTTCACAGAATTAACATTTATTTTGAAATTAATTGAAGGACACTCTCCTGTCTTGGTAACTAGCTAACGACGGTTCCATCCACAAGAAATAACTAGAAATAACAAGTCGGCTCATGATGAGACCTCTTGTCTTCCATATTTTCATTTAAAAGCCATTACCTTGGCTTTGTGACCAGTGTGGTAATGTCATTATCGTTAGGACCCATGACCATGGTAGGTCAGCTCATAATGAGACCTCCTATCCATCAATTAATCTATCCTAAAAACATATGATTATAATCAACCTTAAATAGATTACTTAGTAGTTGGGGAGATGATTCAGCTCCTTAACAGTACGTGGTGGTGTGAAAAGTTTTTATTTTCTAATATTTACTAGTTTTTCCCTCCATCCTAAAGACTTATTTTAGATTAAAAAATCTTAGGTAATGACTCAAAATTCCTCAAATTGATCATGTCAGGGTTCTTGTGAAAACCTAGTTATAGTTTTGTAGGCGTAGTCCACCATAGGAATATTCTCATCAATACCTTCAAAGAGGGTCCTTAAAAAATAATCTGGATGATATTTATTGGTCAATAATAAAACTCACTTTATAAAATATGAGGCACTAAGAGTAAATTTCTTCTAACAAGTCTTACCACAAGAGTGCATAACAATAGAAATTTTACAAGTTCTACTTCAAGGAATCACAATTTCAAAAGTGTTGTTATAAAATTTATTTCAGATGGCATCTCTATTCATTACCTTACCTTATTTTAAAGAGGGAAAGCTCCATTTTAAGTGCATGAATACTTCCAATTTAGCCATGTGCATAAAAAAATACTAAATATAATCACACTCAGGTTTAAAATGTAAACTTTAATGCATATCAAAGTATGTGAAACCAACTTACTTACTTGATACGCTACCAAGAATTTTCGAATGATAGAATGGGGTGTGCTAATAATTGTTTGGAACCAAGAATAAATAGAACCCACATATTGGTGATTCTCCAATGCATACAAATCTTCCACAACTTGATGTTTGCTCTCTTCAAATTGCCAAGGACGGTTAAGGGAAATTCTAGGATTTTCTTCTTGGTGAGATTTAGCAATGGTTTTCAAACGAGTTCCAATCATAGATTTATCCTTTTATGATTTATGGATTAAATATTATTCTTGAGGTAAATGTTCTATGGTAATATGGGAAGTTTCTAGATTCACTCCTGTCCCCTCTCCAAAAGATATGGCATTACATTCAGTAGGGGAGTGAGTAGGAAAAATAGATGTTTTAAATTGATGTGCAACTTGATAATCAGAATTAGGATTTGGTTGCACAAATGATTGGGACCATAGAGAAGAGTAACATGGTGGTGCATTAGAAAGGAATTGTGTTTGTTGTGGCTTAGGTAATGGACTTTTCATGGGGAATTTCCCTAGAGAAGAGGCTCCAAACCATCCTTAAGGTTGTGGGAATATATGACTCAAGGGAGAGGTGCAATGTAGCCATAAGGTGGGGTATTGAATTAGAGGAGGATTATAAGTTTTCCATGGAATTTTAGGGTTGTGGATGTGTTGAGGAACCTGTTGGGGATAATAAATACTATTCCAATTATTAAATGATGATGAGTTTTGAGTTATACCTAGCGGTCGATTTATTTCCTTACTTGATTCCTTAAAAAAATGTTGAAACCCAAATATTGATGGAAAACAATTTTCTGAATGATCCACCTTGCATTACTTCTGTTCTTCCTGTAAATTATCGAATTGTAAATTTAGAAAAGATTTTGTAGCTCCTATTTTTGTAGTAGATTTCAAAAATTGAGAAGAAGGTTATCGAGAATTCTTACCAAGTTTGGAGATTCCTCTTGAATAGTTAATGCATAATTCACAAACATCATCATATGGTAAGTGAAAAACATCACCTTCTCCTATAAGATTTAAAGATTCTAAAGATTTATTTTTTATTCCTTTGAGTAGGAGTGTTTTTAAAATATATTTTTCCAAATTATGTTTATTTTTTTATTTTTGAAGGTTGTATCGAAATCTCTCAACATGGTCCTCCAAACTTTCATTTCCCCTTGTGTTATTCCAAAAATATTTTCATCGGCCTGGCAGTAGTCTTGGAATTTCTTCAAGAGTATATTCTTCATGTCTTCGCATGTTTAAATGCATTTCCTTCCAAGGCTCATGAACCATCAGAGAGTTGCTACTCTTAGAGTAAGAGGAAACACTTGCAACCTTTGAGCATTAGTACAATAACCATATCATATACAAAGTACTTCAAACTCAAATAAGAATGTATCTGGATCTTCATTTTCGAAACCATGAAATTTTGGTAGTGAAGAGGGGGAATACTATGCATTTGTGCCACTCCTAGATCTTTGATAGGGAATTAAAAAGTAACAATGTTTTCCATTTCTTAATAAATTAAAAGAGGTTCTCCATGTACTAATTTGAGACTCCTTTGTCAAATTTTCTTGCCAATTGATCAGTGAAATAGGTACGTTGGATGATTGATATTAGCCTAAAAAATCCTCATTGAAAAATGTCTTGAAATACCATTTGTTTTTTTTCAACGAGCTAGTTGGTATGTCTTGTTGGCACATGGCTGAATAGATGGGGGGGTTCTTATAGCTCCCAAGAAATTAAAAAAAACTTAAAAAGAAACAAATTCAAAAAATCTACTTTCCAAACAATCAGGAGATGGATTTGGTGAATTTCCGACCTCTGTGGGTGTGTGGGCTTTGCCCTTCATCTTATCACTTCGAATCCCTTAGTCCTACAAAAAAAAAATTGACAAAATCAAAGTAAAACGCTTTCAGTAACATCCCTTAGTACCTCCCCGGCAATGGCGCCAAAATTTTGAGTCCAATTATAGACTTTTAATTTTCCAATAAATTCTCAACCCGATCTGATTTTAATTTCCTATAGTGGCACAGGGAGTTCCTGGAGCATAGGAACAAAAATTTCCCACAAAAACAAAATGTTGAATAAAATTATAGAAATATAATTTTCCAGTCATAAATTGTCAACCTAGGGTAGGTAAGCTTTTGAGATGCTATGCAAAATATATGCAAGATTATTACTAGAAGTGTTCATAAATTAAATATTCATATACACACCAACTAATACCTCTTTCCTGCATCAATACTTGGCAGCAATGGCTATGGAGTGGCATATATCATCCCTCTACAACGCTTAGGATTGTTGATATTCACCATGAAAAGATAAATATAAAACAATAATCAACAACTCATGCTTCTTTCCTATACCAATACTTTAGTAGCAATGGCTATGGAGTGGCTTATAACATCCCTCTACAACACTTGGGTTTGCTTATATTGATGCAGGAAAAGATAAAAGATCAACCACAACCAATAATCTATATTAAAAATTGACCAAATGAAAAGAGCTCATTAACATAAATAATTAAATCACTTAACCAATTAACAGTCTGTTGTAGGAAATGTAGAAAGAAACCACTAGCTTTGTACAGGAATTATTAATGGATACATGGAATAGAAATAAACCACACACTATGTTGTGGGATTTGTGAGCGAGGGGAGCCCTCCCTCACTCAAAACTCCTTCAAAAGTCGAAGAAAGTGCTCATAAAGGTAAATAGAATATAGACTATTTTATTAATCTAGAAATTATATTCAAGTACAGTTTGATATCTTGCTATCAACAACAATCCCAACAAAACCTCCTTTATAGTATGAAATACATCTCCTTTTATACAATCTCTAAAGCCCATATTTGGCTCGAGTGACTAAGCTAAGCTATCAACCAACAATACAGGTCTAGAATATTGAATTTAGCTTATGTTGAGTCTAATCCATGACTGAAAGAATGTATTAGACGATTTCTGTTACATCGCTGAAGCTGCAGGAAATCCAGAATGGCTGCAGGAAATGTGGTTATGAGAAGAAATCTGTAAGTTTGGGTTGTTTCAAAAGGAGCCTCGAAGCAGCCAATAGGATAGCCTTCATGGGCAACGAATTCCCAAATAATCCCATGTCCTTGTTGGATCTAGCAACAAATATAACATAGTCAACTATTGATGTTGCTGCAGGAAATCAGGGCTTCTGCTGGAAATCTAGAACTATTGTAGGAAATTTGGATCTGCGGTAGGAAATCCAAAATAGTTGCAGAAAATCTAGAACGACTACATGAAATCTGTTACAACATTTCTGTAGCATTTGCAGGAAATACAGAGCTATTTTGAATCAAAGAAAATCTGCACATAAGTTCTAGATCAGTTGGAATGGTAATTTAATAAAGATAAATCTAGATCAAATAATACTTCAAGTTTAAGGAAAAATGACACTTATTATGTTATTTTGACATACCTTAAGCTTATAGCACCCTTTTAGGCAAAAATAGACAATATAGCCAAACTAAGCATAATTAGGGGTAGAAGGAGTTCAAAAATAGGAGAGGTAAGGCCTGGGAAAGGCATTAAAAAATAGGCAAAATTGAGATTCAACAGGGATTAATAAAGCCAAGGGACTAGAAATATTATAAACTCAATGGATTAGCATTATAAATCCATGACATAATAAATGCATGGGAATAATGTTAAACCCTAGGATTTATATTATAAACTCAATAAGATACCATATATTTCCCTGTCTCCACCATCACACACACTCTCTCTCTGTATCTCTCTCATTTTCCCTCTCTAACCCTTCTCCATATTTGTTAACCTTCTCAATCCCTCTCTCTCTCTTTCTCTCTCCCTATCTATCTCAACCTTTAAATATCTTCTTCCGTAGCTATATTTATATTCTCTCCTCCATCACTCTCTCTTACTATGCTCCTCACTATCTCTCTTTAACACTCTTACAGTATTTATATCTCCATTTCAGTTACATATTTATTTTTATCTCTATCTGTTATTCCCTATTTTTCCCTATATCGCCCCCACCCCCTCTCCTTTTCTCTTCCTCCCTCTCTCTCTCTCTCTCCTCTACTTTTATCTATTTATACCTACCAATATTCTATTCTATCTCTTTGTCTCACCACCCCAATCTCTCTCTCTATCTATCTATCTCTCTCTGTCCCTCTCTCTCTGACACACACACACGCAGATTCCCTCTCTTTCTCTCTCTCTTGTCCCTCCTATTTCTCAATATTCCTACCTCTTTCCCCTCCACTATCTCCATCATATTTTTTTCTCTATGACTCTCTATATCCACATATATATATCTCTCTCTCTCTCTCTCTCTCTCTCTCTCTCTCTCTCTCTCTTCTTCCATTATCTCTCTTTTTATCTCATCTCTTAATCCCCCCTTTGATCTTTTATCCCTCTATGTCTCCTTCCCTCTCTCTCGTTCACACCCCAAATATATCTCTCCCCCATTACTCTCTCTGTCTCTCTCTCTCTCTCTCTATATATATATATATATATATATATATATATATATATATACCTCTCATTCTCTCTCTTCTTCACTCGCTTATTTCCTCTCCACCCCTTATTTCCCCTCTCATTGCTTTCCACCCTCCCTATCATCTTTTCTATCTCTTTTTCTCATGACCCCCCCTTATCACTCTCCCACCATCTTCCACTCTCTCCCTCTCTTCACCCCCTTTAACTTTTATTCTCTCTCTATCTCTCTATCTCTCTATCTACCTATATCTGAATCCTTCCTCCTCCCTCTTCCTCTCACTCTCCATCCTCTCCCTCTCTCCCCTAAGAAAAGTGATTTCACCCACCATACATGCACTAGATACAATGCCTAGCATGTGAAGATGAGGAAATAAAAAAATGAGTGGTTTTTTAAACTTGAAAATAGGTGGTTAAAGCTGACAGGGTTTCTGGTACTATCCCGAGAATGAAAGCAGAGGGGGAGGAAAGATGATTTCCCTATCGATCCACTGAAAAATGAAGGATGTTTCCCACGTTCCTATCAGACAACATGAGAAACTCCACATCATCGCCACTAGAAGATTGTGGTATTTAACCGAAATCTTGTCAGTGGAGCCTACCTGCTATCAATATTTTTTCTTGCTTGTTAGGAAAAATATTTCTTACTTACGCTAAACATCCCTAAGGAGTTAGGTTAGGTTATAACTGATAGGAAACATGATAACTACATGCTGACCAATTTATTTCTGGTTAGTCGAGTCATCAGGGCCTGCTTACTAGATGTGTATGTATGTATGAGGAAGGATTTCCACCGAATGAGAATATTTATTATGTTCCCCAAGTTGATATAGATCGAGACATGATGGTCACCTAAAGCCCGAAGTTCTATCATCACCCAGTTCTGAAAACAACCAATAGAACCTCATGCTAAAGTTCCACTCAAGTAGTACTCTGTTCACCCATCGCCATGCCCCCCATAGACACACAATATAATGAAAGATGATTCACATTGTTAGTTAGATGCACCTTCCTGCTTATATCGATTGAACTCACTGCTTACCAAAGTTCTCTTGATTTTCGCACTATCGATGGCTCAAGATGAAGGAAGAGCTTTTCACAAGTGGCTTCCCATTGCCCCCATCATACATGAAAGAGATAGAGATATAACATAACCTTCATAAGTGAGAAATAAGTCCAGCATCACTGGAGAGAGCAACACATCACTAGCAGAGAGGACCCTTTATTGAGCCGACATAAATGAGAGAAGAAATGTACCCCATGTTAATTCCATGCGAAAAATAAAGACCATGTCATTACAAAGTGACAAATCGAAAGTACATAATGAATATTTGATGATCAATTATACTTATTGATTGTTGAAGATAGGTGTCTCTTGATTGATATTGATATCTAAGTTGTAAACATTTACTAGGTTTCCCCTTACTCCAATCATTCCTACCAGATCCCCTAATCATAGAGAAGTTATACAACATAAAATTCCATACTGACAAACGAATGTATATAGAGAAGGAATCATTCACCACATACTCACCAAGTGACCATCACCAAGGAGGAAAGAGATAGAAATCAACCACACACTACGCAGACAACACCAAACTATTTTTAGTTCACCTTAAAATGCAGATTCTCTAGTCACTTCAATCAATCAACACAAAAAGATATACCTCTATCCCAACAAACCTTTGGTACAACACCTCTAGAATGGGGGGGCTACTCAATAAGTCAAATACCTAAAATACATTCAAGTAATGCAACAAGATAAGATCTAGAAGGTAGAGGGCATGGAGATATATCAATGAAGCATGAAATAACTCGAGTTCTTTGACCAACCATTTTTTCTTATGCCTGCCCATGGTGCCAAGGATATCCCCTCATTATCCTAGCTCCCTATTTCAATAGCCGGCTCATTTTCTTGACCATCCATGAGTAAGACCACCAGCTTGGATTCAACCAGGTCATGGTTACAAGGATGTTCCCCCATGCGTTCAAATATTTTGTTAGGTTCTCTTGTCAAGTGAAGTTTCCTGCCACAATATTATCTTCGTTTGGGTTTTTCGAGTGTTGATACCATAAAGTTATTCATCCAAATTAAGAATAAGTGAAGTTGGAAGTAGGAAGGTGCTCCCCTCAACTACTATACAAGCAAGGAAGGAAGGACCCCATGATTAACAGAGAGAAGATGAAATTTTCCCATCATTTATACATACTCGATAGAGAAGAAAGGCCCACATCACCATTGGATAGGAAGATGAATATGCCCCCCCCCCCCCATTTATCGAAAAACAAGAGAGATGTATCTGCTCAATCTAGACCCCTTCAATGAAAACCTGAGAGAGAAAGAAACATACCCCCATACGGGAGTGTTGTGAACCAAGGTATGTGCATATGTTTATATATGGCTTCGTTCAGGCAGTGAACTATTTTATATTTGATGTTTGTGAACGGATGGATGGATTTTGTTAGTGGTAATTATGTGTGATCTAATGCACTTGCCCCATGTTCCCATCAGAAGATAAATAAATAAGGAGCCCAAGTTACCAACATATGATATTTATTTAGTGATAGACTACCTGCTTCGAAGTAGGCACTAAGGTTCGTTGGTGAAAATATTATCATTCCCCATTTTCATTTACATCAAACTTGTTTTGAGGAGGTTAGAGATTCCATCATCACAGGTACTCCAAATGATTTTATACTGTTTCAAATTGGTATTTCATGAATTTTATCTATAATTGGATGGATTGACTCAATGTTACAGACGTTCATTCAAGATTGGAGGAAACAAGTCTATTGAAGTGAAAATACCCCATCCTAAGAGGTGTGAGTGAGTCCAGGTGCATGGATACAGAGTTGGAATCTGATGTAAATTTGGTTGGCAGAAGTGGTAGACAGATAGGGAGGATGGTAGAAGTGGTGAAGACCTAGTGTTTAAGGTACACCAATTACCATTACAACTGATACTCCCTGGCATGTGTAGAAATTTTAACAAAAGATATGTATTAGCAAGATTCTCCTTATCTAAAAATTATATGCCACTATTAGATATAGAATCTCTTCTACAAAATCATTGCGGAATTTAAAACAAGATCACCAATTGCAATATCAAGAAGAAAGATCAATCACACATAACATAGATGTTTTTACTGGGAAAGCATAAAGCTAAAAACCCCACTATCATATATTATGTATATATCATGGATCATGAAACAATCTCATACCAAACTCTAATCCAAGAGTTCTTAGTACAATATACAATCATCTCACACCGTCATAGAAAAATTGGCAAATTCATGTGCCAATTTACTGCCTCTAGAAAACCTACCCCCACTCCGCAATACTTGACGGTCAAGAACCTCTAAATGAATCAATCTATCCTGCCTTGAATGTGCAACACTCATAGGCACATCAAATGTGTGTGTGGTTGCATGTGTGCACCAACTAATGTCACAACTGATAGTCAAACTGTCCCTTTCACCTACATCTCAACTGGGTCTCCACTGGATCTGACATGGATGTAGTTAATGGTAGTAAATCTTCAGTTGCATGTGAGATCACTACATGTGAATTAATTAATATTTAATTCACTGATATCTCACTAGTGTATCTTTAGTTACAACTAGCAAAACTGAGTTTAACTCACTTAACTCAGTTAAATTACTTTATAGCTCACATAACTACACATCTAACTCTGTTACAACTTCGAATCACTTAGTTACAAATAAAACCACTTGCATGTCCCACTAACCAACCTTTGAACTAAAATTTCCTATAGCTAACTGATTTTCCACTTCAGTTAACTATTTCCAAGCTCTCATTGAGAATAGATTATTGTTTATTGTCAAACTATTATTAAAGTATAATAATAGTCGAAATGCATCTATAATAGACATGCGATCTATAAATAGAACTTGCACATACATCTAAAAATAGAACATCATCTATAAATAGAATTTTCTCACAATCTATAAATAGACATCATCTATAAATAGAATTTTCTCATGCATTCTAGAAATAGACTTCCACCTAAAAATATCCTATGTGGGCCCCACCTAGTGCAGGTGCTTAATTTTCACTAGGATCAAGGATGTTGTTTCTCGATGCCAATTTCACTATTTGTTGTTGCAAACTTTAACACTCCCTCTCAGCAAGAAAAGAATATTTTTTCATGCAACATGGAAATCCATGCATGCGACCTACAACCTTTTCATGCGCCATTCAACTCCATGCATACGCCCTGAAACCTTTTATGGAACACTTCTTAAGTGTTCCTCGGACATGCAACACTTGCATGCAACACTTCTGAAACTGAATAGCCTCCAAAAAATTGAATTAGTATAATGCATCTGTCGTAAAAGTCTTCTGACTTCTGCTGGTACCAACTACACATATCTTCTAGATCCATTGCACTGTTGACCTCTGCATCCATGCACTCTGCACTTTTTGTCAACTCTGATCTGTGCACCACTATCTGACAATATCACTTTGAGTTCTTGTCCTCATGACATCTGACTACATCAATTCAATTGATCCTGCTACTGCTGCTCTATGGGCTCCTCGTAGCCAGGTTCAATTCATGAAATCCACACCATCTCAGTGAATCCTGGCGAGAAATTTATTCTTGGGATTACTCATGTATTTCACCCCACCTCTCACCTGGTGGTATAGTTGCATGACTCCCTCTGCCCATCTAGCATGGAATTTCTCTGCATGAGGGGTTACTGCCACTCCATGATACTCATCTTGTGGCTGCTCCACATCCTGAGGTTCACTCTTACCTGCATGAAAATCCAACTCCTTCTCAACGGTCAATTTCATTCCTTTCACACACTTCCCAACAGTAGGAAGCTATATATAAATCCCATATACATCAATTATATAGATATTCTTAAATCGAATCCCAACCTTCTTGGCTTTCCCTATTGCTTTTTGTCGCAGGAAAAAATGTCCTTCACTAAAGACAACATCATAGCCTCTATCCTCTAACATTGCGACTGAGACTAAATTTTTCTTCAAACCTGGTACATGCATTACATATTTTAAATGAAAGAGTTTACCTGATGCCCTTAGAAATATAATGGTACCAATTCCAGTCACACTACATCATCCATAGTCACCCAAATCAATATGCATATGGAGATTTTTATCCTCCAAGTCACTGAAAATTTTCTTATCTCCCATGATGTGAAAGGAAGGACCAATATCCAAGTACCACCCCGATCCCAATGCACTTGACACCATGCATGCAATCAATGAGAATTCAAGGTCAAATTGCAAGGCAAAAGCCTGACCACCTGCAACTCTCGCAGCCATCTTGTTCTTCTTCTTTTGTGGACAATTTGTGGCAATATGTCCATGCTCGTGACAATGAAAACACTTTACTTTCGACATGTTGTGCTCCCTTCCATCTTCATCGGCCTCAGATTTAGAATGGAATTTATTCCCCTTCCCTTTCCTTGTCTTGGTTTCCAAAGCAAAATACTCTTCATCATCATTCTTTGATGAAGAGCCATCTTTGGTGTTCTGCCTGAACTCCTCCTGCACTAGATCTGACCATAGTCGTTCCCAATCTGGAAATTTTTCCCGTCCGTTGACAGGGTCTTCATAATTGTGCCAACTCTTAAGAAGTCTCAAGAGGGCCAAGATCTCCAAATCATCATCAGCAACACATATTCCTACACTCCCAAGTTCATCCCTACAGTGGAAAAACATTGTTAAGTATACTGGAATAGTGTCATTCTTCTCCATCTTCATCTTCCTAAGTTTATCTTTGAGCGTCAATTTCCTATGGTCACTGCTACTTTGGAATAGATCCGTCAAAGCCTTTCACATAGCATATGGTGTGGCTTTCCCATGAAGGCTTGAGATAATGTGGTATCATACTCCTTCAAATAGAATACTCCTCGCCCTTTCCCTTTTCTTTATCCATGCATCAAGTAATGCAGCATCTGTCGAAGTAGGCTTCAGAACATATTTGTCAATGAATTCTATCAACCCATTATCTTCGAGCACCGCCTCCATCATGTCCTTCCAAGAAATGTAGTTTGAGCTGCCCTCAAGTGCATACTCTAGTTGCAACCCATTGAAATCCATTTCGATTTTTACTCAACTATAGCACCAAGAATGTATTTATACAAATTTGAATTCTTTCCACCAGCAAACTCACCTCGTGCTTCAAAATTGCAGTATTTTTTCCTCTAATACCATGTAGGAATTTTAATACAAAATGTGTTTCTTGGAATTTGTTGATCTAACAATTATACGCCACTGTTAAATACAAAGTCACTTCTACAAAATCTTTGCGTCGTTTAAAACACGATCGCTAATTAGAATATCAAGAAGAAAGATCAATCACACATAACACAGATGTTTTTACCAGGAAAGCATTAAGATAAAATCCCCAATATCATATATTATGTATAAATCATGGATAATGAAACAATGTCATACAAAACTCTAATCCAAAAGCTCTCAATACAATATGCAATTGTCTCATACTTTTGGGTTTTAACCCTGTATAGAAATTATCTATGAATGAATCTTTAAAACATAAAATAAACAATAGTGAGAGCATAAAACATAAAACAGACAAACACAGAGATTTTCCCCAGGATCCCAAATCGGGACGACCAGCTTGATTTTTCATTATATTCCTTTTAGTGTTAGAACATATATATATATATACATGCCGAAGCATACATAAACCCCAATCCATTAACTCTGGATTAAAACATAACCGTAGTTCCCTTGACCAGATCTACCAAATACCAGGTTGCAGAAACCATCATACCCAAAAACCATGTGTAAACACATGCACAAAACTATGGGAGGGTCCGCCCACCGGAAAATAAGGACCAAATTTTTTTCCCCAAGGCACTGCCCCGGACCCCGACAAGGGGGACTATCACCCCCCACATTTGATTAGTTGTGGAAAGAATATATCATAAACCCAAGATTCTCCCACTTGTGGTTTTCTTTTCGTAGGGGCCCATAGGAGAGCTGAGTCATTAACCCAACATTGCAACACCCATTGTTTCTATACACCAAGAGAAATTTTGAGTGCTCACAGACTTTGTCAATGCATCTACAACATTCTTCAAAGTGTTCACCTTTACCAGCGACACCCTTTTATATTCAACCATATATCTCATAAAGTGATATTAAACATCAATGTTGTTTGTCTTTGAATTATAAGCAAGGTTCTTATCCAAGAAAATTTAACTTTGGTTATCAAAGTCTATCCTTATAGCTTGTTGCACCAACCCCATACCCGAACACAATCTCTACAGCCAAACTGCTTCCTTGCTTGCATGAGTGGCTGCCATGTATTCTGCCTCTGTAGTTGAAAGATCCACTAGAGACTATCTTTTACTCATCCAACTGACTGAACTTCCAAATAGAACACATACCCACTTGTAGATATTTTTTGGTCTAGATATGCAGCCCAGTCTGCATCAAAAAAATCAGGAATGTCCAAAACTCTTTCTCGTCCTGTTCTTCCCTAGTAGCACAAGCCATAATCAATAGTGCCACACAGATATCTAAAAACCTACTTCACTGTTGTCAAATGCTCCTTCCGTAGGTTTGACATAAACCTACTAAATAACCCCACTGCATGTGAAATGTCTTGTCTAGTAAAGGCCATTTCATACATCAGGCTACCCACTGCACTTGCATATGGAACACGTGACATATCCTCCTCTTCTTCTTGTGTCTTGGGACACTGTTTAGAAAACAACTTTGTACCTACAGGAATCAGAACATTCATCGGTTTACTATCCTGCATATTATACCTCTGCAATATAGACTCGACATACTTCCTCTAGTTTAACTAGAGCTTCCTCTTTGCCCAAACTCTCTTAATTTCCATGAAAAAAATATAGTTTGCAGCTCTAATATCCTTCATGTCAAATTTGGAGAACAACTCAGTTTTCAAATATTGGATAATTTCTTTGTCATTTACAATCAACAACATATCATCCACATAAAATACCAGATAAATAACATGGTCATGAATTAATTTAAAATAAACATAATGATCCTCTTTGCTTCCGGTGAAGCCAAGACCCCATATATAGGTATCAAATTTCTGATACCACATCCTTCGTGACTATTTTAACCCATACAGAGACTTCTTTAACCTGCATACCAGCTCTTTCTTCCCCTTCACCATAAAGCCTTCAGGTTGTTTCATGTAGATCTCCACTTCCAGATCTCCATGAATAAATGTTGTTTTCACATCCATCTGTTCTACCTCAAAATTAAAAGCAGCAGCAACAGATAAAAGTAATCTAATAGAAGTAACATTGGTAAAAAGAGAAAAAATATCACCAAAATCAAATCTCAACACCTGGAATAACCTTTTGCTACCAACCAAGCTTTTTATTTCTCCACCTTGACTTCTACATTCATCTTCTTCTTAAACACCCATTTGCTCCCGATGGGCTTCCTTCCAGCTAGCAGCTCCACCATGTCCCATGCCTCATTTTTATGCAAGGATGACATTTCATCAACCATGGCCTCCTTCCATAGTTTTCCATCCTCTGAATCTACTTCCTCCCTGATGGTTCTCGTATCATCATTAGTTATAGTTAAAGAAAAATTTGAACAGAAAGCATATGGACTACACCTTTCTATTTGTCTTCTTTCCTGAACTGATCTTCTAATAGCTGGAGTTTGTGGCTCTTCCTCTTCTATGTCTTCTTCTATTGTAGAGTCTAATTCATCCTCCTTTAGCTCAAACTCTATGTTCTCAGGTTCCTTTCATAGGAATTCATGTTTAACAATATATTTCACCTCTCTAAACACCACATCTCGACTATGCACAACCTTCCTTGTTTCCGGCTTCCAAAGCTTGTAAACCTTTAAACCATCCTTATACCCAATAAAGATGCACCATTCAGATTTATTATCCAACTTTCTTGTTTTCTCCTTTGAAACATGTACATATGTATCACATCCAAATACCCTCAAATTTGAAAGAGAGGGTTTCTTACTAGTCCATACCTCATGTGGAGTCTTATCCTCGAACGCTGATGAAGGCAATCTGTTAACCAAGTAACATGCAGTCTCCACTACCTCTGCCTAGAATTCTTGTCCTAACCCGGCACCACTGAGCATGCTTCTTGTCTTTTACATCAGTGTTCTATTCATTCTTTCTGCAACTCCATTTTTCTGAGGTGTGTATGGATTAGTCTTCTGTCGTGCTATACCACACTTCTTACAGAACTCTTCAAATTAATTTTTTCAAAACCCCCCACCATTATCTGTCCTCAACACCTTTCTCTTCTTCTCTATCTAGTTTTCCACTAGAGCCTTAAATTTTTTAAATCTGTCAAAGACTTCAAATTTCTTCCTCAAGAAATATATCCATGTATTCCTTGAGAATTAATCTATGAATGAGACATAGTACATAGACTTACCCAATTATGGAACTGACACAGGTCCAAACACATCACTGTGCACAAGCTCTAATATCTTGTTTTCCCTCTTAGCACCAGAAATAAAACTCACCCGATTCTGCTTCCCATACACATAATGTTCATAGAAATCAAAATCTCGAGAGCTATTAGACATACCTTCTACCATACCATTTCCAAGAAGTATCTGAAGGCCCTTCTCTCCAATATGTCCAAGCCTTTGATTCCATAGCATGGTCTTTTCTCCAAAGACTGTTAGGCTTTCTGATCCACTTTCGAGAACCACAAAACTATTGAACCCATCAATAATAGTGCTACCCTGAAGCTTGTACAAAGTTCTAATGCAAACTCCCCACATTAATACCAGTGCTCCCCGAACCATATTACAAGTATCTTGCTCGAAAATTGTTTTTACACCTGCATCATCCATCTTGCTTACAGAAATTAGATTTCTAGCCAATGCAGGAATGTGTAGAACACCATGAAGTGTTCTAATCCTTCCACCCTACAACTTAGCTTGAATTTTCCACGTCCGACGATTCTGACCTTCCTATCATCACCTAAGAAGACATCACCACCATCATATTTCTCATACTCGTAGAACGACTCCCTATGGGGAGTGAAGTGAAAGGATGCACCCGAGTCAATCAACCATGACTCATGATCTACATCTGTAGTTGAAGAAGAAGCCAAATAAACATCCCCACCTTCATCTGAGGTGGTTTTCTCCTCTATAGAAGGAACATCATAAGATCCCTTTCCTTTCTTAGGAGCTATAGATCTGCAGTCCCTTTGTAGTGCCCTTCCTTTCCACATTTCCAGCACACCTTTACAAACTTTTCGGGAGATTTAGATCTCCCACTCGAAACCTTATTCTTGTTTTTGTTCTAAACCTTCCTCATACAGATAAGGAATCTCCATTCTAACCTTCCATATTTCTCCGTCTCATTTCCTTCGATAGCAAGGCTGAGACAATGTCATCAAAATTCAAGGTAGTTGTATTGCTACCTATTGCAATAACCAGACTATCCCAAGAATCTAATAGAGAACACAACAAACTGATGCACTTATCTTGATCTGAGATTTTAATATCAACAAATGACAGCTGACTTACCATAGTAATGAAGGCGTTTAGATGCTCTGTGACCGAGTCTCCATTCTTCATCCTCAGGTTATACAACGTTTTCCACAGGAAAAATTTATTCACCAGAGACTTAGATTGGTACAAAGTCCCTAGATTGTCTGACAAGATCTTCATCGTAGCTTCCCCAAATACATTCAACAATACTGAATCTGAGCCACACAACTGTATTGTGCTCTTTTCCTTCTGATATAGCTTCTA
Source organism: Pinus albicaulis (assembly GCA_034641835.2). Classification (NCBI taxonomy): domain Eukaryota; kingdom Viridiplantae; phylum Streptophyta; class Pinopsida; order Pinales; family Pinaceae; genus Pinus; species Pinus albicaulis. The sequence continues at coordinate 589,537,082 of CM076580.1, read as the reverse complement.
TGAGTCTTCATTTGACATTGTCGTTGGTTTAGTACATGGATCTACCGTGATCTGCTAGTTGTTATCCACCAACAAATCCTCCATCTTTAGCTTCCACAACTCAAAACTCTGACCATTAAATTTATCGATATCTATCTTCCCACCGCTCGCCATCTTCTTTCACTACAAGAATCGATCCCGCAGATCTCCCATTGAAGAGGGTCTACCTCAGGCCTGAACAAAAAACCCCTCAGCAACAAAGGTATCCCCTTGAAGCTGAACCTGGCTCTGATACCAAATGTAGGTTTTAAACCTGTACATAAATTATCTATGAACGAATCTTTAAAACATAAAATAAACAATAGCGAGAGCATAAAACATAAAATAGATAAACACAGATATTTCCCCCTGGATCCCAAATCGGCACGACCAGCTTGATTTTTCATTATATTCCTTTTAGTTTTACAACACATATATATACATGTCGAAGCATACATAAACCCCAATCCATTAACCCTATATTAGAACATAACCATAGTTCCCTTGACAGGATCTACAAAATACCAGGGGTCGAAAACCATCATACCTGAAAACCATCTGCAAATGCATGCAGGAAACCATGGGTGGGTTCGCCCACTGGAAAATAAGGACCAAAATAATTTTCCCAGGGCACTGCCGCAGACCCCAACAGGGGGGGCTATCGGCCCCCATGTTACCCCCTCGCACATGAATAGTCCTCAAAAGAACATAACACTAACCAAACAATACTATCGTACAGAAATTGGTATATTCATGTGCTAATTTACTGCCTCCACTGCGCAATACCTGATGGTCAAGAACCTTTGAATGAATCAATAGAGATTGCCTTGACTACACAATACCATAGGAACATCCAAAGTGTGTGTGGTTTCATGTGTGCATCCATTAATGTCAAAACTAATAGTCAAACTACCCCTTTCACCTACATCTCAACTGGGTCTCCACTGGATCTGACATGCATGTAGTTAACAGTAGTAAATCTTTAGTTGCATGTGAGATCACTACATGTGAATTAATTAATATTTAATTTACTGATCTCTCACTAGTGTATCTTCTGTTACATCTAGCATAACTGAGTTTAACTCACTTAACTGAGTTAAACTAATTTACAACTCACATAACTACACTTCCAACTCTGTTACAACTTTCAATCACTCAATTACAACTAAGTCCACTTATATGTCCCACCAACCAACTTTTGAACTCAAATTTCCTATAGCTAACTCATTTTCCACTTCACTTAACTAACTCATAGAAAATAGATTATTGTTTATTGTCCAATTATAATTGAGGTATATTAATAGTTGACATGCGATCTATAAATATAACTCGCACATACATCTAAAAATAGAACATCATATACAAATAGAATTTTCTCACCATCTATAAATACAATTTGTTCATGCATTCCAAAAATAGACTTCCACCTAAAAATAGCCTGTGTGGGCCCCAACTAGTGTAGGTGCTTAATTTTCACTAGGATCAAGGATGTTCTTTCCGGATGCCAATTTCATTATTTCTTGTTGCAAAATTCAACAGCATGATAGGTTCCATTGACTAGACCTAGGCAGATAGATAGATAGCCTTTGAGGCTTTAACTTATCCTTGGAAACTAAACATACTTTACCTCATGCTCATACCTCCATCCTTACCCTCTATCTCTACTTGATGCTCTCTAATAAAACCTTTACTAACATTTTTTTCATTGAAAGAGTTCAGTTATGCTCATTATATTATATTCAGTTTAGTTCAAATACATGAAGTCTATAGAATTTTAGTCCAGACCTGAGAGAAAAGTAACATGTTGTTCGCCATATTTGTTTTTCAGGAAGTTCCCCATCATTACGCAGTTCACCCGCCATCGCAATCACTCATTTCACCTATTGAAAAAAAATCTCATTACACACCCTACACTGAGTCACAAAAAATAGTGGAGCCTACCTGCTTGAGATATGGTCTAGTGACATACCCTTGCGACCTAATTAACTAGCCTTCATCGAAATTTCTCCCCTATGTCAATTGCTTACTACCCAACATATTTTCTCTATGGTTGCTTGAATATCCTATTGCCTCGCTAGGATCTATTGTTGCATCCCTTCTCTTGACGTTGTGAACTTACTCAGAATGGTGATAGAGACCTTGCCACCATGGATGGGTTGGTCGAAGAGATAAAAAGGCTTTCTTCGAAGCTAGACCCACCTAATATCTTCTCTATTTAGAACTGCCCGATAGGTTCTCTCTAGATCATATGATATCTTTTCTCAATTGAAAAATGACTTATAGCTCTTCTTTTGACTCGATAAACTCCACCTCCTCTCACTGGAAACCTACAAGAGAAATCCATCGAAGACCTAGGGACGGGAACCTCAAGTATGAAGTTCCCATCACACCTGCATTTCACCTTACACACATAGTGGAACATACCTATCGATCAAAAATAACATGACATGCACGCCTACCAGGTTTACAGTAGAGCGATGTCTAATGTGCTTCAATGTTAGCATCTTATTACTAGATCCTGACAATATGGTATGGGACAATAGGATATTCTGTCGTTAGAGGAGCACTGGTCCACCTATAGTGCTACATATTATGTGTTACCCAACTAAAAAATTTAAGTGATATTTTATTTATTTATGTGCCATAAGGCCTAAAGGTCATAAGGGAGTGGAAGGATGGAAAATTACCTTCTTAGAACCTAGCCTTATGTCTGACCCATCCCAATAAGTAGAGAAAGGCAGGAAATAGATATGACATCTAGTGGGATGATTCTCATCTCGATGGTAGATGGTCTCTAATTACATCATCTCTGGTGTGTATCCTGATATTATCGGGGGGGGGGGATAAATCATAAGGTTTCGTAAGGACTAAAGACCATAAGGGAGAGGAAGGTTTTTTCACTTGACATAAGGGTATTTCATTTTACCATAAGGGTGAGGAGCATGGCTCTTCTCCTTTCTCTCTAGTATGTTTTAGCCCCTTTGATCTATGGTGTCTCTCTCTTATACACTTTTTTTTTTTTTTAATAATACTTACAAATTGTTTATAAAAATTTGATTTTTAAATCTCCTCTAACTAAATGTTGATAATATTTTTCGTTAACTAATATCATTCAATTCTCCCCCTTTTTTAATATAAATAGAAGTGATAATATTCTAATACCATTATGTAAGGTCACCAAAATTTCACACCTTTAAATATCTTAAAAATAGCATTATCTACACACAAAATCCTTCTAATATATATATAACTTTATTAAATTCACATACCATGCATAGCCATATCTATGCTTCAGAAGTGATCCTAATTAATCTAGAATTCCAATAGATTCTCATACTTACAATTGTGCTAATTGAATCTCTCTAACCGATATTATTATGAAATCCCTTACCCATGATCGAAATCTTTTCCTTTCATTGTATATTCCTTGTTCCAAAATAATTTAACCATGCATTAAATATATATATATTAGAAGACATTGGGTTATTCACTTCTTTATGGTAACACTTAAATCATGGTTTGTTTTTAATTTTTAAAGGATTTATATCCATTTTTCCATATGGTACGAATGGACATCTCTAAGGGTAAGTCACATCGACTTAATGCAATGCTTCCATCATAGGTTGGAACATCATTTTTCATTGCCAGTTGGGTGTTATCAGTGCAGCCAACTTGTCAAGCAATTTTTTTCGAGCCCCGCGAAATCCCCCTTAGAGACTAACGTAGACGCATCGTCTATGGCATTTAAGAAATTAGTACTTCTCGTTAATCTATTTTCCATATACAGTTGATCGACATGGGCTCAATGGCCTCGATTCATCGATTAGTACGAGATGCTTTTATTGAATGCCAAGTGTAAGGTGTCGATGAATTAGGATTTTTCCATTACTCTAGTTTTAAAAGGGTGGTTTTTTTCATTCAATCTCATTCATTCTCTCTTCTACAATTTGAGTTGGCCATCATGGCTCCAAAATATTTCCATAGCAGGGGATTCTTCATCATTCACTACATGGTTTCGAATGAGAAGCTGGTAAGACATTTTTTTCTGAAACATTAACCTTGGTTATCTGTTGCTTCGAATGTTATGCTCCTTATATATATTCTACCATTTTTTTCGTTCAATTTCTCTTTTTCACTATTATCTATTTGTTTCTGAAAATGGGTTATGGAGAACTCAAACCTTAAATGAGTGAGAATTTTCTTTGCAACCAAGTTACTTCTCATTCTCTCGTTTTGCCCCCTATGGCAGCTTCTTGCACATAGAATTTTCGAGTTTCCACCACCATAAATGGATTCGTCAAAATTCAAGGTAAAGTTGGTTCTATTCAATATTGTTCATCGTATTCCTAGTTAGGAGGATTATATATATATATATATATATATATATATATATATATATATATTTATTTATTTTAATCCTGGTCATTACATTAAGCCTTTGCTGGATTTGTGGATGTAGAATCAACTTGAATTAAGAACAAGCTGTCTTTCTTTAAGTTCGTATTCAGTTTCTCTACTACTCATTTTTAATGCATAACTTCACCATTGCACACCTCTAAATCCTTTCAAAATTTCAGCACTCTACATTATTTACAAAATTTACTATTTCTATCTACAAATACGACACATAACTTATCTAATTCTTTTGCATGTGCAGGTCCAGGTACATTCTTCCCATGGAGTTAGATTACCCTGCACTCGATTTTATTTCTACGGTGCAGATCAATAACCTGTGTTCATACACTCTTTTACGTTTGTACCTAGGTTGGTTCTAAATTTCATACACTTCCCAACGTTTCCCTATATTCTTGACGAGTTATCGTCTATTTATGTTTTTCTCAGATTGAGGACATTTATATCTCATTTAGCTTTGAAATAAAATTTATACCATCGTCCAAAGTTACGATTTATTTATATATAAGGGGACTTTACTTAAAATTTTGGTTCCTAATTTACACTGCTCTTTTATGTCTCTGTTACTTTATATATTATCATTCTCCTATCTTCAGATTTTATGTTATTTCTATCCCGAGCATTTATGTTTACTGTTATCAGAGACAATGTTATGTTAAACTATGCAACCGCTTCAATAGGAGATTTCTTATCGAGTTATTTGTTATTATAGGATAATCCAATATATATAGAATTTAATACTTAATTAAATCATTATATATATATATAGAATCGCTTTATTGATTTCAAATTTCTACACAATTTTTTTTTTCCACTATATAGTTGATATAATGTTAACCCAGATACATGAAATAAGGTTTCTAATTATTCAGTACAGGTCTGAATTCTCTATTTTTTTCTTCTTTTGTTCACATGGGATTTTCTGACATAAAATAAAAGTTTATTAAATCACTATGATTTCTGAATTCGCACTTTCTAATTTTTTTTTTTTGAAAGTCACATATATGAACTTAACATGGTATCAATATAGTATTTCAATAATGGCTTTCTACCTTGCATCTAAATACTAATAGGCAAAAATCTCTACTTCATTTATTTGATGCAGTACTGGTTCTGTATAGTTCAAAACCGAATCATAATAATATAACAAGATTTTTCTTTTTGAACAATATCATATTATTCCAATACATAATATGTTGATTTAAAATGTGAATAGAAACCTTTCTATCACTACTATTTTTGTACTTCATAATTACCAATTTCAGATAATCAAGAAGAATATGAGTAGTATGGTATTTAGCACCTATAGTGTATAGATGTAACTCCATGGTTCTAGTTCTTTGTCCAACAGCACTATGAATTTGTTTTATAGTACAATTTAAATTTTTCTACTTTGTATTATAATGTCCAACAACAAAGAAAATCTTCGCAGGCAAGTATACATACTAGAATTGCATTTAATTAAATTTTTATAAAATTTCGTGCAACACCTATTCCCAGATTTAAACCTATTTATGGTTTAAACATTCTGGGAGATGGATCTATCCAAATTTATCTCATGCAATCATACCGAGTTATAGCCATTCTACATAAGCATTTCTATTTAAAACATGGGAATATTTTCACTTCAGATAAATTTATCTTCATTATTTACGTTCAAAACATTATTCTTCCATAAGAAAAATATGCAAAGTTTGAGTTAATTTAAACCAATGTTCATACCAGTTTTCTATGACCAATCCTCCCAACCTTAGAATTCTTTGTCTCCCGAATTCACCCCCGAGCTGAGATCCTTCAGCAACAGACTCCCTCAGTCTGTTCTAGATCAGCTTACTTAAGTTGTGCTTTCCCCAAGCCTATTTTTAAATTTTGCATCTAGAATTTTAGGATGATTTCTTCCTCTTTTGCCTAGGCTTCCCTTAATTAGGTATTTTGAAGCTGCTTTCTCTACTTTTCTAGCTTTTCCACCTCTTCCCAATTAATTTTGTCTTCATTGGGGAATTTTAGATTTTTCCTCTTAAATCTAATTTAGCATTATTTCTTTCAAGGATTTTTGAAAGGTTTTGGGAAAGTATTAACCTTATCCATATCCTCATGGATCAGGCTTATGATCTCTAATCTCACCTGGTGATAGTGCACATAAATTTCCATTTATTTTTATTAATTAAAAAATTAATCCATGCTCTAGTTCTCCATTTGGGGTCTGCTTCCCTTTTGGACTTATTTACATGTCAATTAAAAAGCATAGAACTAGGGGTGTTACATATTCACCCCCTAACACTGAACATCGTCCCTGATGTTACTCTTTGAGGTTGATTTCTCAACTCAAGACGAAGGTTCCTCCTTCCTCTGTGCTCCCGTCTTCCAACAATTTTCTGTAGAGTATCATTCCTTCCTCGACTTACTGATACCCTCTAGAGTTTGATTTTCTTCCTACTTCATTGCAAGAAGTGTATCCGGAAGAATATTTTTTTACCTTCCTCTCTGCCCACAATTCCTACCAATTCATATATGTAATATCATATATGTATTTTGATAATCACAACAACATTCTGAACATTAATAATTTCAATAAATTTAGCTATTAGCCAAACTGTTCAGTTTCATAGTAGTTTAGTGCACTTTTAGCACAACTACTTATCATTCCTTCTCTTTTGGTGACATTTTCGCCTCACGTAAACTTGGTCTAGCTCGACTTTCTTGTTTTTCTTGGTGAATTATCTGCACTTATTTTCACCTTTGACTCCTTTTTCTGGAGTATACCATTCCTATTATACATTTGGCTAAACAAAATATATAACTTTTCGTTAGTATTTCATGAATTTAGAAAACCAACCTTTTCATATGCAGATATTTTTCTTTACCTTTTTCTCAGTGCATTTCTATACCTCACGTACCTTCTTGTTGTTTTATTTTTTCAAATAATCAATTTAATTTGTAATAACTAGGCTTAATAACAAGGTCTAAAATTCAATTTCTACTTTACACTTGAATTCTTTTCTTATCAAGTATATCAATTAGTACTGTAAATCTTCGACTTACATCTCAATCTGTAGTTCAACATTACACTAATTGATCGATTTTCCATCTTCCTATTTCTATATAGGATCTAGATTTCATTGTCTATAAAAAATCCTTCCCCATAGGATTTTTCATTATTATTTCTTCCTAACCATGCAAACATGTCTTGTCTTAATTATCAAACTCGTTTGGAGTTATCTGTATGTCTGAATTAAGGACATATTATGGAAATTTTTTTTTCCATCCTTTGTGCTATACTGAGGTAACACTATTAATGTACCCTGTATTTTTGCAACTATTTTTGCAACTATAATTTATTCATGATCATTAATATTTTGATAATTTGCATATTTTCTTTTCAGATAAGGACAACCATGTACTATTCTAATTCTTGAACTTAACTCGAGTCATCTGTATGTCTGCATAAATTTGTTTTCTACCAAATATGTTGTGTTAGGGTCACATGATTTATGTACCCTCAATTTTTTATACATATAATTTCTTTCTCACTTGAGATATTTATCAACCTTTTAGTAATTTGTACACTTAATAAGTAGCCATCAATTATTTACCTCACTAAAGGAAATGCATTTGGATGTCTATACTCCACTGTTGAATTTATGTAATCACTTGAGATATTCCTTTAGAAATTTGTTTAGGAAATTTAATACTTTATTACTTAAAGCATTTTTCAAAATTTAGGGATATTCCTCCTTTACAGTCATCCCAACATGTTTTTTTTCTCTTTCAACTTCTTAAGGAATTTAAAACACCCAGTTTGCTTATCATTTTTGTTATTTTTTTGGAATTTCAACTGCCATTCTTTTGTTTCCTAATTAATCCCTTCTCATTTTTCTCAAGCATACATTTCAACAAAACCTTTACTACCAACTTAACATAATTTTTTTTTTCTCGATATAACATGTGTTTTAATCTTCATTTTACAACTAGCTAACTTATTTGGAAATTAATCTGGAATTTCATCTAGAACCATCCTCTTACTATCCTTGGGGTCTGGAATTTTGGCTACCAGTTTATATCTCAGTTTGTTATCTTTATCCCACCTAATATAATTGGTAGCACCTTTCTAGCTGACTTTTGCAATTCCATCGCTATACTTCCCTGAAATGTTTTCTTTCAATGAGTTGGTAGGCATTTTCTGTTACCCTACCCAATTTATTCATATTTTCTCCTTCATAAAAACAGATAATGGAAATAATTGAGCTCTATATAATTTTCTTTTATTCTTGGTATACTGTTGAATGATTTGAAAACTTGCTATGCCAATTCTGTACCAAATTTTTTCATGCCGAAATTTCTCCTATCTTTTGTCAAACGTTATCTAGGTTCATGGACTCATGTCATTCATATCACATATCTCGAAAATTCTTTTAAATTTTCTCTAACCTCTTATGAAATTCATATTCCTACTGACAATATGTCTAAAATGTGCAATAATGTACATCTTTCTAGTTCATTATTCTGTTCTTGGAATTTTTTAGAGGGTTTCTACACCACTCATTTGTTTTTCTTGTTAGTAGTAATTAATATATTAAGTAATTATTATCTCTCAGTAATTAATATTATTCGTTGCATTCCAATAGAATGCCGACACTCACAACCTTATCGTTTACACTGGTTTAATTGATAAATAGGTATTTTACCATTTTCATTCTATAATTTTCTCGATGTAGTTTCTTTACTTATATTTTTCCAATATCTTTTAATTTTGATATGTCTGTTCCTATAAAAAATTCCAGCTTTCCTAAATATTCCTGTCTTAGGCCAAAGTACATCTATGTTCATTAGTCAACACAGAGCATATTTTTTATATTGCATATATGAATTTTTTTTTTATTCTACCACAAAATTCGTACGCCTTCTAATGATATGTCTAAAGTGTGCAATTATGTATAACTTTATGTTTCATCTCTGACTTCATGTTGTTTTCATGAAGGTAGGGTTGAATCCATTGCACAGTGAAATGGCATATTTCTTTTCTGTTCACCTCAATTTTGAGAATAATGTCGCCTAATATCTTCTTATCTAGGTGGGTCTGACACTTGAAGACCTCCACTTATGCATTATTGACAAATTTTTTTCTATGTGCATATCATTAACAGTGTCAATTTTGTTTAATTCCGATTTATTTGTTACAGACTTATAGAACACTAATACTTCGGAAATATTCATTTACTATGATATATCTAACTTATTATAATTTCTCAATGATATGTCACATTAATATGTACTTTTGTCACCTATTACATTAATTAATTAAGTACACTTATATACTGATAATAACATATTCAACTTTCAATTACAACTGTCCTCTAAGACCTGATTCTTTCCCTTTAATTTATATGGATATGGTGGTTTTAAACATACCCCATGTTTTTCCATTTATGGAATTAATGGTTCGGGCAATTATTACCACCTCACCAAGTCCTTCTCCTATTACAATGATTAAATCTTATATAGCTCTTTAATCATGGATTGTAATACCCAGACTATCCAATTTAGAATAGTATTTAAATTTAGATTCCACTCTATATTTTTATATGTATCTAATTTTATACCTTCTTTCACCACCAACTAAAGTATAATCCTCCATTTCCCATCCTAGGAGGAAGGTAATATATATATATATATATATATATATATATATATATATATATATATATATATATATATATTTCAAGAATTCCTCTGAACTTCCTTCTTCCTCATAGACTGCTGTCTAGTGGCATCCTCTCTCTTAGAATCTTCTGCGACATTCTTATCAAGATATGCTCTCTAATTTATACATGTCTATACATGCACAGGTTGGTACTGCATTGCCAAAGATATATTAAGTATCCAATGGATATAATTTTTTATTTTTATATTTATTTCAACTATTAGCAGGTCTCATAGGGTTTTCCCCTACTTTTTTTTCACAATTTCTATCGTAATCATTTTGATGATAACTCTCTCTCTCTCTACTCTATCGTAACCTTTTTACATATTTGTGTATAAAGAATAATATAATTAAATTCTTTTCCTAGACTGTACTAGGAACCTTTACTCTCTTGGCTGCTCTGTGAAGTCAATTCTTTTATACATCTGTCTTGTTCTTTACTGGAAAATGATAGCCTGTCATTGTGGCTTTTAAGCTATGTCATTTCTTGTTGCATTGTATGCAACATAGCCATCAATGGCACATTTGGATATGGTGTTTTTTCTCACCCCACCCGGATCCCCATACAGCTTGTTCACCCCAGTCATGGTTTGTAGCTTTATCCCTTAGTATTGCTCACTGTTCAATAAAACAACATTGGTAAAATTTTAAGATTCATAACATTTTACAGCAGCATAAAATTTTCTGTGTCAGTACATAAGTTGCCTAGTGTGTAAGCTAATACTCTAATACCATCTGTAGTGTCTCTCTCTTATACACTTTTTTTTTTATAAGACTTCCAAATTGTTTATTCCAATTTGATTTTTAAATCTCCTCCAACTAAATGTTGATAAGATTTTTTGTTAATTGATATCATTCAATTGTCCCCCTTTTTTTAATATAAATAGAAGTGATAATATTATAATACCTTTATGTAGGGTTACCAAAATTTCACACCTTTAAATATCTTAAAAATAAAATTATCTACACACAAAATCCTTCTAATATATATATAACTTTATTAAATTCACATACCATGCATAGCCATATCTATTCTTTAGAAGAGATCCTAATTTATCTAGAATTCCAATAGATTTTCATACCTAAATATGTGCTAATTGAATCTCTCTAACCAATATTATTATGAAATCCCTTACCCATGATCGAAATCTTTTCCTTTCGTTGTATATTCCTTGTTCCACAATAACTTAACCATGCATTAAGAATATATATATATATATATATATATATATATATATATATATATATATATATATATATATATATATATATATATATATATATATATATATATATATGGGGTTATCCACTTCATTATGGTACCACTTAAATCATGGTTTGTTTTTAATTTCTAAAGGATTTATATCCATTTTTCCATACGGTTCGAATGGACATCTCTGAGGGTAAGTCACATCGACTTAATGAAATGCTTCCATCATAGGTTGGAACATCATTTTTCATTGCCAGTTGGGTGTTATCAGTGCATCCAACTTATCAAGCAATTTTTTTCAAGCCCCATGAAATCTCCCTTAGAGACTAACGTACACGCATCGTCTATGGCATTTAAGAAATTAGTACTTCTCATTAATTTCTTGTCATATACAATTGATTGACATGGGTTCAATGGCATCGATTCATTGATTAGTATGAGATGCTTTCATTGAACGCCAGGTGTAAGGTGTCGATGAATTAGGGTTTTCCATTACTCTAGTTTTAAAAGGCAATTTTTTTCATTCAGTCTCATTCATTCTCTCTTCTGCAATTTGAGTTTTCCATCGTGGCTCCAAAAAGTTTCCATAGTAGGGGATTCTTCATCATTCACCACCCATTTTCGAATGAGAAGCTGGTAAGAATTTTTTTTCTGAAATGTTAACCTTGGTTATCTATTGCTTCGAATGTTATGCTCCTTATATATATTCTACCATTTTTCTCATTCAATTTCTCTTTTTCCCTATTATCTATTTGTTTCTGAAAATGGGTTATGGAGGAATCAAACTGTAAATGTGTGAGAATTTACTTTGCAACCAAGTTACTTCTCATTCTCTTGTTCGGCCCTCTATGTCAGTTTCTTGCACATAGAATTTTCAAGTTTCCGCCACCGTAAATGGATTCGTCAAAAATTCAAGGTAAAGTTGGCTCTGTTCAATATTGTTCATCGTATTCCTAACTACGAGGATTAAATGATTATATATATATATATATATATATATATATATATATATATATATATATATATCCTGGTCATTACATTAAGCCTTTACTGGAGTTGTGGATGTAGAATCAACTTGAATTAAGGACAAGTCAACTTTCTTTAAGTTCATATTTAGTTTCTCTACTACTCGTTTTTAATGGGTAACTTCACCATGGCACACTTCTGAATCCTTTCAAAATCTCACCACTCTATGTTATTTACCTGATTTACTATTTCTTTCTACAAATACGACTCATAATTTATCTAATTCTTTTCCATGTGCAGGTCCAGGTACATTCTTCCCATGGAGTTAGATTACCCTGCACTCGGTTTTATTTCTATGGTGCAATTCGATAACCTGTGTTCATACACTCTTTTTCGTTTGTACCTAGGTTGGTTCTAAACTTCATACACTTCCCAACGTTTCCCTATATTCCTAACGAGTTATTGTCTATTTATATTTTTCTGAGATTGAGGACATTTATATCTCAATTACCTTGGAAATAAAATTTATACAATCATCCCAAGTTACGATTTATTTCTATATAAGGGGAATTTACTTAAAATTCTAGTTCCTAATTTACACTTCTCTTTTATGTCTCTAATACTTTATATATTATCATTCTCTTATCTTCGGATTTTATGTTATTTCTATACCGAGCATTTATTTTTACTATTGTCAGAGACAACATTATGTTAAACTATGCGACCACTTCAATAGGAGATTTATTATTGACTTATTTCTTATTATTGGATATTCACATATATATAGAATTTAATACTTAATTAAATCATTATATATATATATTTATAATCCCTTTATCGATTTCAAATTTTTACACAGATTTTTTTTTTCGTTATATAGTTGATATAATGTTAACCCAGATACATGAAATAAGGTTTCTAATTATTCAGTATAGGTCTAAATTCTCTAATTTTTTTTCTTTTGTTCACATGGGATTTTCTGACATAAAATAAAAGTTTATTAAATCACTATGACTTTTGAATTTGCACTTTCTTATTTTATTTTATTTTGAAAGTCACGTATATGAACCTTACATGGTATTAGTACAGTATTTCCATAATGGTTTTCTACCTTGCATCTAAATACTAATAGGTAAAAATATCTACTTCATTTATTTGATGCAGTACTGGTTCCGTATAGTTAAAAACTGAATCATAATATTATAACAAGATTTTGCTTTTTGAACAGTATCATATTATTCGAATACATAATATGTTGACTTAAAATGTGAATATAAACACTTTCTATCGCTGTTGGTTTTGTACTTCACAATTACCAATTTTAGTTAATTAAGAAGAATATGAGTAGTATGGTATTTAGCACCTATAGTGTACAGATGTAACTCCATGGTTCTAGTTCTTTGTCTAACAACACTATGAATTTTTTTTTATAATACAGTTTCAAATTTTCTACTTTGTATTATAATGTCCAAGAACAAAGAAAATATTCTCAAGCAAGTATACATACTAGAATTGCATTTAATTAAATTTTTATGAAATTTCGTGCAACACCTATTCCTAGATTTAAACCTATTTATGGTTTAAACATTCTGGGAGATGGATCTACCCAAATTTTTCTCATGCAATCATACCGGGTTATAGCCATTCTACTTAAGCATTTCTATTAAAAACATGGGAATATTTCCACATCAGATAAATTTATCTTCATTATTTACCTTCAAAACATTATTCATCCATAAGAAAAATATGCAAAGTTTGAGTTAATTTAAACCATTGTGCATACCAATTTTCTATGACCAGTCCTCCCAACCTTAGAATTATTTGTCTCCCAAATTTACCCCTGAGCTAAGATCCTTTAGCAACATACTCCCTCAGTTTATTCTGGAGCAGCTTACTTAAGCTATGCTTTCCCCAAACCTGTTTCTAAATTCTACGTCCAGAATTTCAGGATGCTTTCTTACTATTTTGCCTAGGCTTCCCTCAATGAGGTACTTTAAAGCTACTTTCTCTACTTTTCCAGCTTTTCCACCTATTCCCAATTACTTTCCTCTTCATTGGGGAATTTTAGATTTTTCCTCTTAAATCTAATTTAGCATTATTCCTTTCAAGGATTTTTGAAAGGTTTTGGGAAAGTCATAACCTTATCCATATCCTCATGGATCAGGCTTATGATCTCCAATATCAGCTGGTCATATTGCACATAACTTTTCCATTTATTTTTATTAATTAAAAATTAATCCATGCTCTAGTTCTCCATTTTGGGTCCGCTTCCCTTTTGGACTTATTTTCATGTCAATTAAAAAGCATAGAACTAGGGGTGTTACATGATCTATAGATGGTTTTTCCCACTCCTAGGAGAATGAACTCAACAAAAAATAGGTAAGGAATGAGCAGGAGTGATGGGTGTGAAGAATAGTCCTATCCGCTCTTGCTTCGAGAAAGAGCACATCGAAGGTTACATATCCTCTCAATGATAACACATCCATTCGACTAGATAGGGGGAATTTGAACAATGGAGAGAGAGAAGAGTGGTTAGGGCCTCATTTTGAGTTTTTGAAGACCACCACGTGGGGAGCTGCAGAGATATTACTGCCCTAGATGCTATATGAGGATGCTCACACTTAGAACCATGGAATATGATCGCTCTAAAATTTTTGTAGATATTCCACGTTTATAGGGATATAGCTACCCTTATAGTTACTAGTGATATAAGAAGCATATAGCGAGGTTGTAATAGATATAGTTAGAATTCTTTGTGACCCTTTGAAATCATTGGTGTCACTAAATATGTGTTGTATACATCCTATATTGTGAGCATACTAATACTTATACTTATGAACATTCCTAGACCTATACATATGAGCATCCATAAATCTATGTTTACCCCGACGTCAAAGTTATGGCTATCCCAAGACCTCTGTGATCTATACTATCCTGAAACCTATATTGGTATCCTATTTTTGACCTATTGATACTTATGATTATCCCAGATCATTTCTAGCTGAGACCTCTAATTATGTCATGATCTTCATGGACCTATGAGCATCCCGAAAGCTGACCTATGATCATTCCAAAACTGATACTTCCTATGAGCATCCCTATATCTATGGTTACCCTGAGCTGATACTTCCAATTATCCAGATAACTCTACTAAAACCCAACCTATTCTAGTCCTGATATATATGATATGATGATTCTGAGAGTTTACCTATGATTTTTTATCCATAGACTTCTTAAATAATCTTGAGCCTATGATTGATTGTCCCGAGAACTATACTTATGATCATTCTGAGACTTCATATGGTCATCTCTAGATATATGATTATCCTGAGACCGAGACTCTATGGCTATTCCTAGATAATCCAGATACTACTTGCTAGATCATTTTGATACATTATCCCATGACTTACCAGGATATATGGTTGTATCCTATGACCGAGACTTTTACCTACCGAAATTGGATCTATGCTTATTTACACATGATTGTTCCGAGCATAGAACTATGATCATAATGAGGTCGAAAATTTATGTTTATCCCTAGACATACAACCTGAGATCTATATTTATAATTGGAAATTCTTAACTGAGCTATTTGATTTTTCAACAATATCATAACCCTTGGTTACCAGAGATATTTATCTCCATGAAAATCACGAAGCATTTTTCACGGAGTTATTTCCCTCTCCCTTTGGTTGAGCAGACCCTCTATTTCGGAAAAATAGTGTAACTTCGTCCCTCTCCCAATGGTAGAGCGATAAATCCCTCACCATCTATAAATCCCCTGTAACTTCTCTATAATAAGAAGCTTTAGATTTATATCGATATTGCTTACCAATATTGCTTACTGATATTTCTTACCAAAATTTATTATCTATATTGTAACCGAATGGGTTATTAACTTGTTGGAGGGTCATTGTGTACATCTGAAGCCTATATAATATGAACTATGGTTAAACAATTGTGCATGTGTGAAGCCTACCTATACGACATCAACTTATTGTACAGGTTTGAAGGTCTATACCATGGGGACCTATTTCAACCATTTTGTAGAAAATAAGCCTATGGGTATCGTTTGAAGTCTATACCGTGGGGATATATTTAAGCATATACTATTGAGCGTATACTATAGGTTTGAAAGCCTGTACTATGGGACCTCCTAAATTATATGAAAGACACAAGTCAAATTTGTTACCTCTTGTCTTGTAGTCCTATATTTTCCTATTAGCCCCTTTGATTTGAAATGGATCAACTAATTTTTTAGCTCCTTAAACCCTATCTATTAAGAGATATTAATTAGGACATAACATGTTAGTTTTTGTAGGACAATTCCTAGTGGGTGAGTTAGTTCCGTGTTTGTAAAGGAGTTAGGCTACAAAGAAAGAAAAACATAGAAGAGGCATGATAACACTGCAGGTACAGAACCTTAACATTAAAAAAGGTATGAGAACCTTATGAATAAATAAGAATTATAACCATATTAATGATATATAGTAATTTTATTGGTAAATATAGACTCTAAAGAGATTTTTTTACCTTATGGTTAACTACTCGAGAAATAAGTAACCTGACTAATAAAGAAGTACGATACCTCACGAGAGAAGAGGTATTAAGTAGGAGGTCTCGAAAAATTGTAAAACCCCAGTAATAAGGTATAGTAACCTCACTGGTAAAGGGGTAGTATACTCTTACCAAGAGAGAGGTGCAGTAGCAATACAGAGGTATGGTGCCCCATAGAGCAGAGGTAAGCATGAACATTACCAAGAACTTATAAAGTAGATTAGCCTTTCGGAAAGCTTTGTAGTTACTTTGATCTTCTCGGTTAGTGTATTCTTACTTTGATATTCATTCACAAAACAAAAATCACTTGGTGTATATATTCATCACAACAATTACAAATATATATAGGACAAAGATCACAGACTTCAATGAATCTAGATCATGACTCTAACTCATGCCATAAGAATCAACAACTTCTAGATTGATGCCTATGGACTCACAATGACAACTACACATGACATGGAAGCATTACTTCCAACACCCTCCCTTAATGCTTCATGGATAACATTAAAAACAAATATTACAACAATAAATAAATCTTTGTATAATTGGTATTCATCAACACCAACATCAAGTTTGGAATCTCGCAAACACCGCACTTTTCACCATCACATATTCAAGTTGTCACTTGACCTCCATTTAAAATGTAACCTCCTCTGACCATCATTGATGAACTTTTCAAGATCAACAATACTGACACCTTGGCTCATTGGGGCTCCCACAATAAGATCTGTCAAGTAATGAAACATCCTATGGGCCAACCATGATTTGTCAGATATTTCTCTTCCGACTTTCCGTGATTTTTTAGGATGACGGTATGGATACTATATGTGTTCAAAAGTTGATTAAAAAACATGACATTACATAAGGAATGATGTTACGTCACTAGGGCTACCAGTTTAATAGCTACCAGCCATTTTTATAATGAATAAAACACACAGGAATTGGTGTTTCAGACACTGGGGCTTCCATTTTAAGGACCACCAGTTGAATGAGTGTCCAAACTTCTTCGTCCTTCTTCTATTCATCTCTTGATTCGGTTATCCAATCTGGTTGGATAATAGAAATGGCACAAAGCAATGCTTCCACCTCTTCATTCTTTCTTGCAAGTGCATTTTCAAGTAAATTTAGCTTCATATTTTTGTAGATTATTTCAAAGTCATAACCCAACATCTTTGTGACCCATTTTTGTTACTCTTTTGAAGATAGTCTTTGTTCCAAAAAGTTTTTAAGACTGTCATGATCATTTTTTACCTTGAGGTGTCTTCCCATTAGGAAATTACTCCATTTCTTTAGTGCATGCAGTATTGCTAACATCTCTTTCTCATAAATAGGTTTCTGTAAATAATTTCCTTTGATTAAATGACTTTCAAAAGAAATGGCTCTTCCTTCTTGCATTAAAAAAATACAAATTCCATTTCCTGAGGCATCACATTCCACAATAAATGTTTTTGTGAAGTCTGGCGTAGCTAAGACCAGTGCTAGGCACATTGCCTCTTTAAGATGTTCAAAGGCCTTAGTTTCTTTAGGACTCCATGAAAATTTATCCTTCTTCAATAATGTTGTTAGAGGTACTGCTATTCTCCCATAATTCTTAACAAAATTGCGATAATACCCTATTAACCCAATAAATCCTCGCAACTTCTTTATGGTTATGGGGACTTTCCATTCCTTAATGGTGTTAATTTTGTTAGGGTCTACCTTAACATCCTCGTGAGATACAATATGACCCAGATATTCTACCTCTTGTACTCCAATGAAACATTTGGATGTTTTTGCATATAATTGTTTCTCCTACAATAGTTTTACCACCCTGTCAACATGTTGAACATGATCCTTCCAAGACCTGTTGTAGATTAGTATATCATCTAAAAATACTAGCAAAAATTTTCTAAGGAAGGTTTTGAAAATGGAATTCATCAACCCTTGAAATGTAGAAGGTGCATTGGTAAGGCCAAACGGCATGAAAAAAAACTCATAATGAACTTCATGAGTTCGAAATGTTGTTTTCAGAATATCTTCAGTCTTCATTCTAATTTTATGATATCCTGAACGAAGATCCAACTTGGTAAAATAAATTGCTCCATGTAATTCATCAATCAGAGGAATGAGAAATTTATCTTTAATGGTGAGGTTATTAAGTTCCCTATAATCCGGAAACATGTGCCATGATCTATCTTTCTTGTGTACCAATAATACATGACTAGAGAAAGAACTTTTACTCGGTTGAATTATACCCACCTCTAACATTTCTGCAATCATACGTTCAATTTCTCTCTTTTGGACATAAGGATATCTATAAGGATTGATGTTTGGAGGAACACTTCTTGGAATCAAATGAATAGCATGATCATGATCATGAATAGTTTGGAGTCCTTTGGGAGTTTCAGAAACCTTGGAATGATTGTTCAAGACTTTTTGGAGATCTACGGAAATAGATGCTTTTGATGTAGGAACTTCTAGTGAGCATAATTGTGCAATTATGCCTCGTTGTTATTTCTTTAGAAGCTTTTTCATGACATTAGAGCTTATTATCTTTCCTGGATTCCCTGCAATACCCCATAATTTGACTTCCTTTCCCTTTGAAAAAAAATTCAAGAAAGTTCCTGAAAATTAAAAGCGACCGTCCCCAAAGATTGTAACCATTGTACTCCTAGTACAACATCAACACCTCCCATATGAATGGAAAGAATTGGACTATTCAATACATATTCCCACATGGTTAGCTTGATATTATGGAATTTTCTTGAGAAATTTATAGTTCCTCCATTTTCAACCATCACTTGACATTTTGGTGCTGGGTATAGGAAACAATTCAATTCCTTGGCTACCTTACAATGAATAAAATTATGGGTACTACATGAATCAATAAACACTATTACCTTTTTCTTCTTGATATGTCCTTCTATCTTGAGAGTTTGAGGAGTGGTAATTCCTACCAATGCCTTACACGATATACTCGGACTCGTTTCTTCCTCTTCTAGGGTTGGTTCTTGGTGTATATCCTCTTCTTGTTCATTTTATTCTTCCTCTTCACAATCTATGTAAAATAATTTATTCTTAGCACACTTATGACCTTTGGTGTATTTGTTATCACAACTGTAGAAAATCCCTTTTTCTCTTTTTTCTTCCAATTGTTGTGGTGTCAACCTTGTAGGTTGTGGAAATCTAGGAGTAGCAACACTTCCCTCTTTATAGAAGTGAGTGGTAGGCTTCCTTGCCGCCATAATTTTACATTCAATTTTTCTTGCCAACCTGAATGCCTTCTCCAATAAATCAGGTTTCAAAATACAAAGTTCATGTTGGATATTATCCTTTAAAGTACCTATGAAGAGATCAATCCTATGTTCCTCTGGAACATCAGTTACCCTTATATTCAATTTTTGGAAGTCCTCAATGTGCTCCTCCACTAATCCGTTTTGTTTGATATTTATCAATTGGCTAAAGAAGGTGTTGCTCTTTGTATCCTCATAATGTGCTATCATTTCCTCCATAAAAGTTGACCAAGTGACAATTTTTTTACGGGACCAAAGCCATCGATACCATAAAAATGTATTTTGTTCTAAATGTAAATTTGCAATGCGTACCTTTTATGTGTTTTGCACATTATTGAGATCAAAATATTGCTCCATCTGTAGTATCCATGTTATAGGATCCTTTCCATAAAACTTCCTCATATCCATTTTTGGAATATGGTGGTTCTTCCCACCAACATTAGAGTTTATGAAATCACAATTAACATTTATTTTGTTCTCATCAGGAGTTTCCTCTACTATCTTTTCACCATTAGGAAAAATTTATTGTATCAAAATTTTCAAACCTTCCATGTTTTCTTTTAGATCATTCTTCATGTTTTCCATTTTTTCATCCATCTTCGCTTCCATGTCATCCACCTGATATTCCATGCAAGCTTCCATGCCATTCTTCAAACCATCCATCTTAAATTTCATGCCTTTCTTCAAACCTTCCATCTTAGTTTCCATTCCTTTCTTCAAAACTTCCATGTTATTTTTTTCTCATTGTGAGAATAAATTTTTTTGCACTTGCTCTTGTACATTTGATATGTCATGTTGCCATTCTTCGTCTTCATGAGTCGTAGTAGAGCCTTCTAAAGGCTTAATGGGTGTCGAATTATTTTTAGGGGCCATTTTAGAATCTAATACTGATATATATTCTACAATATTCCCTTGTAATCAATTCAACTTGATTCTTCAAACAAGACTTATGCAATTCGGGAAAATCAAATACATACCTTTTACATGCTTTTGAGTAGATCGATATTGAAATTTAATTATCTCTATAATTTCAGATCCTAGATATCTTGAATTTAGCCTTGTGGTAGCCCTCTGAAGGTTCTTTAAAATGTCATAGGTCTGACCTGATTTGGATTCTTCAAGGAAAATTTATGTCCAATCTCGCACAATGACCCAATTATGGACTAGTTCAGTAGAGCGAATTTGTATGACCTTCCACGTGTCACTGTTTCCTCCTTTGGATATAAAATTGATAGAAAAGCAACTACATTCTGTCTACATGCGTCCACTTTTTACAGAAATCCAATCCGATGCTCAAATAGAGAGTTATGAATATTTTCCCACGATAACCTCTTTGTGATGAAATTCGGGAGCCTGAAAAGGACCTAAATTCCACAGATCATATCTCCAAAAATATTTCGAACCAAACTTTCAAATTTTGCAACGATGTTCCTCCAGATTTTAGCTTCTCTCCCTAAAAATTTCAGCTTCTGAAAATTTGTAAAAAGTAAGTTATAGCTCAAATTCCGCGATGACCTGTTTAGGTTAAATTCAGGAGCCTGCAGAAAGCCCTAAATTCCACATATCATATCTCCGAAAATATTGCGAACCAAGCTCTGAAATTTTGTGAAGATGTTCCTCAGGATTTCAGCTTCGAACTCTAAAAGGTTCATCTTCTAAACCTTTGTACAAAAATATTTATATCTAAAATTCCGTGATGACCGATTTGGAGCAGTGAAAACCCTAGAATCCAAAGCTCTGATACCAAATCTTGTGAAACCATCTCCAAAAATAGAATAAAAGAGATATAAATGCCTTATAAATAAGCCAATTTGAGGGGGTGACCTCCAATACATTACATGAATGAAAAAATCTTGGATGATACAAATTACAAAACCTCCTTTCTATATATAAGAGTCCATGGGGCTACAATGTAATCCTAGCCAACCTAAAAATAATAATCTAAGGGCATAATAATAACAATATGGGGGTTACAAGGGTACAATAATAACAATAAGGGGGTTACTGATCCAAGTGAATATTGGTGCCCACCCGCCTATTCCACTTGGGGCCCCACCATTGTCTCTTTCCATTTTTTCACAACTTACTATTTTAGCAGTTTTTCAGGTCCTGAACTTCCGGAGCCATTTTTAGGCCCCAAATGGAGATAGTATATCGAAGTTACATCCAAGGGAAGTTGAAACACCAATTTACCCAAACAGGGCCCATATTTTTTGCACTTTGTAACACCCCCAATTCATGTGATTGCATTTTAAAGTTAGATACTTGAAATTTAAATCCTAAGGGGAGTGGACCCCAAAGGATAATTATTTTGTGAATGTAATTAAACATTTAAATGAGGAAATGAATAAATTATTGTGGTGCAGATTGACCAAAATGAGATGATGAGATCACTTGCTAAATCTGTGACGATGGATGAGGCAAATATTTCCCCACAACCTTTCAAAAATCCTTGAAAGACAGTAAGTTTTAAATTTAGATTTTTGAGGAAAAATCTGAATTTCCCCAATGATGAGGAAAGTAGTTGGGAAGAGGTAAAAAGATGGAAAAGTTGAGGAAAAGCATAAAACAGCTTTAAAGAATCCCTAAATTGGGAAGCCTAGGAAAACAGGAAGAAAAGCATCCTGAGATTCTGGATGCAGAATTAGAAACATGCTTTGGGGAACATTAGCTTAAATAAGCTGATCTTGTACAGATTAGGGGTTGATTTGTTCCAGGAGGTGATCTTAGCTCGGGGGTGAGTTCTGGGAGATAAAAGAACTCTAAGGTTGGGAGGTTGGTCTACTGCACAAGTGGTATGTCTCTGAGTTAAATTGTCTTTCTGTTTATTATGGTATGAATTGGCTACATATAAAAACAAAATTTGTCTTTAAGGTATTAAATTTTAGTAGTCTACATTTAACAGAATTTAATCCTCGGGCAGTAACCTGAAAATTCTGTATAGTTGTAGAGGAAGATCCTGTAAAGTAGAATTCCATAGAAAGTTTAAACCAAGACTGGTTTAAATCTGAGGAAAACTTGTTCTTTCAGGAAAAAGTTGTGAAACTGGTTTAATCTGCTTCTGTTTCCTAGCATAATGTTTATATAGCTACAAGAGAGACAGAAATTGAATTCACTGTAGTATACTGGATTGACAACAGGAAATGAATTAAAATTTATACTGTGTATTAACGAAAGGAATGAGAGATTTTATAAACTGACCTCAGGGTCAGCCAACCATTCCATTATAATTCCATAAAATTAAATGGTCTGAATCAACAAGGTTGGATATAAGCCACACTTATTATAGTGGAGAAAAGGAGTAAATATTTATAAAAAAATAAGTAAACAAAATAGTTATTTGAGAAAATGGCCTCATGAAACTACTCTAATATTATAGCACTGAAAATGATTAAATAGAGTGCAAAAATTATGGTTAAACAGTGGGAGGTATAGGAGCAAAGAGTCAATTATTTTCAATAGTATATATAGTAACATATATGTGACCACTATTTCCCTTGAACAAGAGGAAAAAGGGCATGAATTCAAATCCCATAACCAGCTCTATAGAAACACCTACCACCAAACACATAGATAGACAAGAGCTGTATATAGAGATAAGTAAATGGAAAGAAATTGGAAAATAGGAATATCTATATATACAACTGTGGAAAATAATAGAATATAAATTCTAGCATTTTATACATATTAACCATATGTTTATAAATGAGAATGGACTCACAAATTCCCCGCATGCCATTCATATGTCTAGACAGATAATGGTAAAACAAGTTCAATGTAACCATGAACAGAGGAAACTGTAATGATGATACAAGTACCAGAGTGGAGATTTATATCCGCAGATAAGAATGAACAAGGTACATCAGAAGAAGAGATAAAAATCACATATACTATTTGAAAATTTTGATGAATGCAACTAAGAAAATCTGGAGCAACATTAGTATTTCCGAGAACCAAATATTGTTCAGACGAGAAAACTAAACAAAGCAAAATTTCATGGCATGAAATCATATACATGAATCATACAGTACATGTACATTTATACTGTGGCATAGTATATCGAATTCGACCTAAGACAATAGGGAATACATATATGTCCAAAAAAAAAATATCGAAATTCATGCTGAGCCTATCACGCTGGGGTGTAAAACTCACAACCCCTATCTCCACAGAACCAAGTTGAAAGAGTGCCATCCAGTAGTGATAACGATAACAAGAAACAAAAAAAAACAAAACCACGAATCTGATAGAGTCTCGTTCCTCAAGGAACAATGCGCAACTTCACAAAATTCACAAGAGTACAACGTTTCGACGCCACGAAACAACGCAACAGGAGAGGGGAGGTAGTCCCATAAGTATACCGACCTGGACGGCCAAGAGACCAATTTTTAGCATCCATAACGATTGAAAGGGTTACTAACTACTTTCATAAGCATGCAAGAGCTCTCCGGTTACCTGTAGAAAACCAATTCAAACCCAAAATGGGAATTAGCCATTGCGCTATTGTGGGGAAACAAGTGAATGAAGAAAATAATTATGGTGTTAAAAACACTACCTGTGGAATGCAAATCTTAGATGCGCCGAGCCCTGAAATCGAAAATTCAACAGAGAGGGATTAATACGAAACACCCTCGAATAAAATATGGAGGAAGCAACAATGGTATGCGGAGACTGGACGAACAAGTCCCCACCTCATCGAGCTCCACTGAATAGTAGAGGTCCGCTTGAAGAGATGCAAAGCACGCTACACAGGAGGCATAAAACAAATTTGTCTCATTTCATGAAATCGCCAGAGTAGGGTCGACGATAACCCTGAATTTGGAAACCAACCACACTTTGCGCTGAGAGTATAACTTGGAAATCGTAAAACAAGATGCATTCACCTTACTGACGATTGAATATATATTCAGAACCAGCGTATGGCTAGTTACGAGCAACTTTCTGAATCATTCCAACCTACAATAGGAACAAAAATGAGCGCGGAGGTAATTACCTGACCTTGTGTGGCTGAAACAGAGGCGCCATAATTCTTCTCTGCAATGGAGAATCGCAAACCCTCGGCAGAAGTAGAATTGTGCATACGCAGAGGAGAATAACAAATTGATGAATGCGGAAAACCGACTTAACTCTACACCCAGGGCTTATATAATTCTTCGATAACCACCTGAACCCTAACCGGACTTGATCGCCATCGTCCACTTGGCAGGATCGTACCAGCTAAGTCATGGATCAAAAGGTAGCAGTGGAGAGTTAAGACCGTCGTATAACATTGATGGGGGTAGATTCGAATTGAATTCCTATGTCCTGTGCATATATCGGTGTGAGTGTTGTACACCACGTAGGCTGAGCATGCCAGCGACGTGGATTCACCATGTAAGCAAACAAAGGAGTATGGAGAACCACATAAACCATAAAATACTCATTTAGTTATCATGACGCCTGACGTGGATAAAAATTTCACCGCGGTGATGCACAGAGAAACCCAAATCAATTGTGACTATATGCCCTACGTGCAGAATGATCCCAATGGCCAGTACCATATCTTAAATCGCTTAAAAATATTATGTACAATGATGTGTGGCCATATCAACCCAGGCTTATATACATGTTAATTCCAAACGCATGAAAAAGTCAATCCACAATAGTATGTACATCACATTATATGAAAAATCGATATCCCTAAGTCTATACCCATATACATGGCGTAAAAATCGTAGTGAGTGATAGTGGAAGGGTCGATAATGCCTTGGGGAAAAGGCTCATTTAACTCATGTTATATAATACATGTTCATAGGCCATTTGGTTGATTTTAAATTCAAATAATTAAATGAGATATGTGACCCTTAAGTCAAAGGTGAGTTCTCGAGGTTATGCGAGACCTGTGTAAAGAATAAAGTCATATAAAATTATCCTCACATTTGGAGTAAAAGCAACATAAGGTAAGAAGTAGTGGTAGAAAGTTACTTGCGACATGATGTGACGATGAAAGGTATCATGGTGAAAAAAAAAATTGAAATGTCATAATAAACCTATGCTTAAAAGCCTGAATTCGTGAAGGAAATTTTTTTTTTGTGTGAAATTTGGAGGTGTGACACGCTTCATCTCCTAGGGATAGGTTTTTGGACGTTTAGAGTTCTCCATTGTTTCTCCATAATAAATAGGCCCTCAAGCCTCATTGTAACATAGTTCAGACGTCTGTAGCCACCACATCTCTTCCCAGTTATTCGTTACCGACACCCTAGCTATTTTATTTCCATCATGTTTGTAAGCATATTTCTATGATTTGATATTAATGAAATGAAGCCTTATTTCTATTCTATTTCCATGTTTATGGTTATTTTTGTATTCTGTTGTGTTCCTAGATAAATCTGGATTAGTGGTATCAAAGCGGTCTGCTTTTTCTTGGTCCTTCTTTGCATGTCCCCAACAAGGCCGGGGTATAAGGAGTTAGGACTCAATCTGATGAAACCTTTGCAAGATCAACCTCGCAAACCCTGACTGACGCCCATGGGGGACGAAAAGAAATATGATGCAGAAGGAGATCCTATCAAAATATTGCTCGAAGAGGCCCTCGAAAAAAAAAGGAATGCGATGATGGATAAATTTGCCCAGATCCTTCAACGACTGCCCACCAGCAGCGCATTTGCATCCAGCAGCCACCCTAAAGGCACGACTCCCTTTAAGGTACAAGTAAGCTTTGACACTCCCATATTCAACGGTCAAATAAATGCAGTTGCTGTAGATAGATAGTTGAATCTATTAGAAGGATATTTCTCGGTTCATGACTTTTCCGACCAGGAGAAGATTATTTTTTTACTGCTCAAAGCTACCCCCCATGTCAAGGACTAGTGGGTAACCTACTGTGAGAAAAAGGACGAGATAGAACCCTCTTTTTTCTCAGTCGTACACACTTGGAATTATTTTCGGGATGCCATCAAGGAACAATACTATCCCATGGGGAGCTATGAGGACAAGTACATTTAGTGGACCACGCTACGATAACAAAGGGATGAAGATGTGCATGAGCTAATGAATCTGTTCCATACCCTGTGCACAAATTTGGGTATCAAAGATTCAGAGAGACATTTGGTGCTTAAGTATCATGGTTGTCTAGATAGATACATTTAGGAGGAAATGGAGTTCCTCGTCATCTCCTCACTTGGTACAGCATACTGGTATGCTGCCAGGATTGGGAAAAAATTAAAACAAAAGAAGAGATGCTTTGGATCTACGAATCAAAAGCAAGGGAAAGGTGCCCCCAAACCGCAGAACAAAGGACAAAGCCAAGGCATGGCAGCCCAAGAAAAATTGCCATAGACACAAGTGAAGAACAACACCACAAAGCTAAATAAGGACACGGGAAAGTGGTGTGAGTTCCATAAGAGCTCCACTCACAACAAAAGTGAGTGTCAGGTCAACCAGTCGCTGGTGGCCAAGATGAGGGCTTCTAAATAAGATGCATGCTCTGACTTTGAATCAGAAACTAACAAGGTGAATGACAAAGGGAAGCATATTATTGATGCACAAACCAATGTCATTGTTGCCACTATGAAGATCCAGAAGGAGGAACCAAAAGATGTAGAGGAGGAAGAGCATCTCTTCCATTCCCAGATGTGGGTAAAGGGTTCACAGCTATGGTTCATTGTCAAAAATGCGAGCCAAAAGAACCTCATTTCAGTATATTTCATGAATCGATTGGGCTTGCCAACCACAACTCACCCACAACCATACACCATCAGGTGGCTTCACCAAGGACATGATCTTCGCGTCAGCCAGCAGTGTTGCCTTCCCTATAGCATCAAGCCCTTCACGAATGAGGTATTGTGTGAAATTTCTCCTATTCATGTTTTTGATGTATTATTAGGCCAACCATACTTGTGGAAGTGACATGTTGTGTATGAGTCTCGACCTCGCACTGTTATTGTTCCTTTAGGAAATAAATTGTACAAGATACCAGAGGTACCACCACCTCCTACTATCTCTTTGGTTATTGAAAAACAACGCAGTAAGCTCATTTCCCAAACCAAGAAAGTTGTTTTCCTGATGATCCGCCCCTAGGGCAAGAAGAAGACTGTGGCCACGACATCCAGATATGGCTCCTCTGCACGACAACAAAAAATGGACAAGGTTGTGGAGGAGTATGGGGACATCTTCACCTCACCCACAGGGGTGCCTCTACACTGTCAAGTCAAGCACCCCATTGACCTGACCCCAAGTGCACTGCTACCCAATGGACTGCTCTATAGGCACTCTGTTATGGAGAATGATGAAATCAAGAGGCAGATTCAAGAGCTTCTGCAGAAATGTCACATCCAGCCATGTTCATCGCCCTTTGGGAGCTCAATCATGCTGGTACAGAAGAAATATGGGACTTGGAGAGTTTGTATTGATTATCAGGCGCTAAATAAGATCACTGTCTGGAATAGGTAGTCGATCCCACGGATTGATGAACTTCTAGACTAACTAAAAGGGGTAAAATGTTTCAACAAGATTGACTTGATGTCTGGGTATCACCAGGTACCAATCAAAAACTATGATGTGTGGAAGACCGCCTTCAAAGCCAAGGAGGGCCTTTTCGAATGGCTCTTCATGCCTTTTAGATTGACAAATTATCCTGCATCCTTCATGAGGTTGATTGATGACGACTTGCGTCCATTCACCAACTCATTTGTAGTGGTATACTTGGATGACATTTTTATCTTTAGCCAGACTTGGGAAGAGCACCTCCACCACATCCGAGAATTTCTCCTAACATTGTGGCAACACAAGTTGTGTGCCAATTTCGAGAAGTGCAATTTTGGCATGACTCAGGTTCAATATCTAGGATACATTATTGATGAAAGGGGGGTGCATGTGGATCCAGCCAAGATCCAAGTCATTCGAGATTAGCCAGCCCCAACCACCCTAACAGAGCTTCACAACTTTCTAGGTCTTGCTAATTTCTACCAGAAGTTCATGTTGGGGTTCTCTCATATCACTTGGCCCTTGAGTCAAGTCACCAAGGAAGGATCGAAAGAAAAATTATGTTGGTCAAAATCTCAATAGCAAGGGTTCTTAGAATTGAAACATCGCCTCTATTTTTCCCCAGTGCTCACATTACCAGACTTGTAACAACCATTTGAGATTGAGACAGATGCTTCTGACAATACTATTGGGGCAGTTCTTACTCAACAGGGGCATCCAGTGGCATATCATAGTGAGACATCATCTGACACAGTTCGAAAGTATCCCACTTATGACAAAGAAATGTATTCCATTGTGCAGGCTTGCTGACAATGGAAGCATTAAATTTTGGGGAAGGAGACAATCATCCACACAAACCACCGACCCCTCTAGTTCATATAGACACAAGGGAAGTTGCAGAACAATCGCCATCAGAAGTGGTCCACATACATGCAACAATTTAATTTGAACATCAAGTACAAGAAGGGTAGCACCAATAATGTTGTAGACTACCTTAGCCGACCACCGATCATGGCCATAACAACCATTCTCAACTCTTGTGGTCATGAGACTTCTCATTGGCCACTTCTCTACAAGAGTGATCCAAAATTCAGCTACACATAGAAGGCACTGTTGGGGGGTATACAAGTTCCAAATTTTCACCTCCAAGGTGCACTATTATGTCACCAGGGACACCTTTGTGTTCCTTCAAGCGAGCGTGCCAAGATGATATGGGAAGCACACTATAGTTGATTCACTGGGAATTTTGAGGTCGAGAAAATAGAGGCAGTACTGCAGAGGTATTTCTATTGGCCGAACCTTTGACAGGATGTCAAGAAGTACACCAGATTCTACATTTCTTACGCCATTGCCAAACCAACCATCAAGAAGGAAGGGCTCTATACTCCGCTACCTACCCCTAGTCGACCTTGGGAATTTATCTCCATGGATTACATGTCAGGCCTTCCTTATACTAAGCATGGAAACGACTGTGTTTTTGTGGTCGTCAATAGATTCTCAAATATGGCCATTATGGCAGCCTGTAAGAAGAATATCACAACAGAAGCCACTGCTAAAATCTTCTTTAAACGAGTGTGCGTGCACTTTGGGATCCCATAGTCTATCATATCAGATCACAACAGTAGGTTCCTCAGCATATTTTCGTCCAGCCTCTATGTTTATGGTTATTTTTGTATTCTGTTGTGTTCCTGCATAAATCTGGATCAGTTACACTAACAACACTAAGGGACTATACTAGTAATATAGGTACCTAACAGTAACATGATTTTCAATCTTACTTGTAAATCAAACCGTGAAAAATATACGAAATAGAAAAGCATATCTTTGAGGTCCTCTTTATATACCAATACTATAAGGAATGAGGATAATAAGGGTTAAAATGTGTGGCTTGAAATGACATATAGTATAAAAAACATGAACCCAAAATCTCCTTCACTTAAAAGGTGTTGTAGGTCCTCATGCTATAGAACCCTCAAAAAAATTCCCTATCTTCCTCAAAATTGTGCTCAATCTTGATTCTCATATGCTTTTGTGTAACATTGATCAAAATATCTAAACTAGATGAGAGACTGGGATTTTCTGTATTTCCTATTCATCATTTTGATTTTTGGCATCCTCTAGTGTATTTTGATTTTTAATTTTGTTTTATATTATTTTCTTGCATGGTTCATTAATAATTTTCTCTCGTTTTCTTTTTTCAACTTTACCACTGTATTTTTAATACTTCATTTACATTTTTATTGTATCTATTTAATAACACAATTTCTTGAACTTTGCCTTCGACTTTCTAAGTTTTTTTTTGTTTCTTTTTGTAGAAAATAGGAACAAAATTTGATATTATTTATTTTAGGAAGATCTATAAATTCATTAAATTTATTGAACTAATTGAATTCATCAAATTCAAAAATATCACTTGCAATTTCATGGCACAATGAACATAGGATGAATCTAGTTCCTCATGTCATTAGAAAAAATTCAAAAATATCCTTGTCCTGATTATTGATGTTCTAATTCTCATATTATTCCACCACCTTGTTGAATTTATCCAATGTACTATGAATGGTACTTTTCTATACATTTATGTTTTTATTCATGATCCTTATATAGTGATTCTTTGGAGAATGACTGACATTGAGAGGAACTTTTATTTTCTTGAATCTTGGTGTTTTTACCATTGGCACAATAAGTGATTTTCAACCCATGACTTCAACTTCAACATGTATGATAGGTTATACATTCAAACCTTTAGTTTTATGAAACCTTTAGCTCCTTGTCTGAGCTTTTAAACCCTTCCATCTAGAATAGCCAAGTTTCTTATAAAAAAATTCATGATTTTTTGGAGCCTTCAAGCAGTTACTTTCAACTAGAAATACCCACATGCCATTCA
This sequence comes from Pinus albicaulis, assembly GCA_034641835.2. Lineage (NCBI taxonomy): Eukaryota > Viridiplantae > Streptophyta > Pinopsida > Pinales > Pinaceae > Pinus > Pinus albicaulis. The sequence continues at coordinate 589,505,592 of CM076580.1, read as the reverse complement.
TCTTATTTAACTCTTATTCTATATGCATTTTAACTAAGCCATGATGATTCAGTCTCCTTACATATTCCTAGGGTTTTTCTTAATACTGTTGGCCATTTTATTCAAGCCATAGAATAAGTAAGATGGCACATTGATTTTCTTCCATACTTCAAAGTGTAGAAATAACCTAATATGGTATACAAAAAAAATCCGATAGCTACCCTTGCATGCGACATACTTTTAGATTATTATCAGAACATCTCTCCACTTTCCCTTCAATGTTGTTTAAGAGTCAACTTTCACCCTATTAATACTTTGGTCAATGTATTCAAGGAATTCCATCCAAATACCATCCTCTATTTTGGAACCACCTTTCTCCTTTGTGTGATAATCTAGTAGCACTAGCAATTGGCATCTTTGAAACTTACAATGGTAAATCCTAAATATGCACTCTAGTCCCAATAAAACAATGGAATGAAAACAATATTTTGCAACATATTATTTGGAAAGGAACTTTGGATAATTGGAAGAAAAGTAAATTCCTAAAACAATGGAATTTTGAACAAGTTACAGGAGATAAAATGATCATATATTTATTCAAAGTATTGGGAAAAACTTGTGAGCTATGCTAGTAATCTAGATTTATTAAGGGAACAAAATGGAATACAAATTTATAAACAAAACATAAAAATACAATAAAACTTGAACTCTATTAACAAATTCAATGTGTTGAATCTATATAAATATAGAATGAAAACATACTTGATCGAATGGTAGTAGCTTCTCTATGAGAAGAGATGTGACGACTATGAACCTTAACGAGAGTGAGTTATCATGAGGCCAATAAACCATTTTTAACATGATAAGTTATGAGGAAACCCTAACAATACAATAACCTAACCATAGGTAATGAAGCAACAAAATTCTTCTAATCCTCATTGGGGTTAGTTGGTACATGAACTTTCTAGGGTCATACATTATTCATACAATAGCTATTTGGCATGCTTGATAGACCATTGGAAAGGTCTAACCAAACCAGATTGCACATTTTGGACTCACAGGAGATCCACTTATGACTATAGCCTAAGTGGTTCTCATGTAAATAAAATATCTGTTAGGACCTTAAAATGGATCCAAAAGTTTAGAACCAAAAAAATATGGCATAAAAGTTTTCAAGATGGAGAATTAAGCCTTGAGTTAGTCGAGTAGGTGGATGGCCACTGATATCCACCTCGGTGAGCTAGAAATATGGTTTTCACAAGTGACGATTGTTTATATATACAAGAAATTCATATTTTACATAGAGGTAGGAGATAGGTCTCCTTTAATTAAAATGGCCATTTTTTATTGTTGCAACAAATTTCGAACAAAACCTTCTCTAGTTAAGGGATTTTCATATATTCTTCATTTATGTCCATTTATTGGAAAATAAAATTCCTTCTTCATCATAGTATTTATCTTCACTAATCCATTGTCATTTTTTTTTGTATCTCTGATGGTCCTAACCAATGAGTAGTGATACTTATTTTAAAATTCTTAAATATAGAGCCAAAAATAAGATCTTGGTCCCATAGTTTAAATTTATTCTTTATTATAAACATGTGAAGTAATTTCACCATCTACTTCTGAATGATTGTGGCATAATAAATGGCATATTTTCATGTCACATCCAACCCATTAATTTGTGTTATCCTATGTTGTTATGTATATCAAGGATTCAATCACATCTTTGTTGTTTCTTTGAAAGTGTTCAATTATAATAGAACAAAGATGAAATTGTTTATCATATACTAGCTCATATTATGCAAATATAGTTCAATCTTCAAAGTAATGCTATATTTGAAAAGTGCCTATAGTAGTTAATATACACAACATTTATGACAATTATGAACTATTTTGTTCAAGATAACTTTTATGAATTTGTTGGTGGATTCCAATTTTCCATAGGAATGTTGATGGTATGCAAAATATTTATAGTTTATGATCTCAAATTGCTCTATAATAGTCCAAATAAATTTTGATCTGAGTTCCAAACAGTGCTCCATAAAAATTTCCATAGGAACACCAAAAAATGTGAGTATATATTCAAATACAAATTATAAAACTTCATTTTTAATAGATCGAAGGATATTTTTAGCTTCTACTCATTTAGTAACATAATATGTAGATACTATGATATGCCTTTTCTTTCTTGACTTTGGTGTGATAACTCTAATAAAATAGAGCCCATTTTTTGAAAGGACATAAAAGTATTTAAGGTTGTAAAATCATGTCATAAATTTGTACCAGTTGTTCCATCTAATAAAAATACCATGACTTGATGTACTTCTTTTCATTTCTAAAATGAGTAGGCCAATAATAATACCCATATAAATACAATTGTCTATATCCTAAATATATAATTTCTTAAAACATCAATAGCCTTTACTATTTTAATATATTTTTTTCTTGACATATATAAAAATTTTAAAATGCATCCCTCGTCTATTTCACCTATAACTTTTTGGGCTTTAACCATTTAGAAAAAAAATATATGGTGCGTTACAGGATAATATGACCTACATTCTATGAAAAAGGGGGAATCTTTGATGATGGTTAGACCTTTTTAGGATGCATTAATGGAAGCCATTGTAATTTCAATGATGTGAAGACTTTCATATATATATATATATATATATATATATATATATATATATATAATTAATTAAGATTATAAATTTTGGAAAAATAGTTATTCTCTTCATCTCCACAAGTTTTTGTAAAAATATTCCACATTTTAGATACTCAAAATATGCACTAAAAGAAACATATGCATTATATTTTGCATCAAAATAATATACTTAGTTAAACACAATCTATATAAATAAATATTATATCTTATGAGATTCAACTCATTTTCCTACGTTTCATTTTTGAGGTTATATTCAAGTTAATTTCATAAGAGCCTCTAATTATCCCTCTAAGTTTTAACATATTGTTATTTTCGAAGATTACTAAGGTATCATAAGAGACCATCATTAGCGTGCATCCACCCCCTTAAATCATTAAACACATTCTTAAAAATAGACTTATGAGCTAACCAACTATGATCGAAACCCTTGCTTGGAGCCTCACAACAAGATCTACCTGAAAATGTACTATTCCTAGGGCAAGTGGGAATGTATTGTTGTAAATTATGTATTTGTTTTATTTTATTTATTAATTTATTTTCTTATGTGTTAATGTGCTTTCCTTTCTTTAATCTCGGGTTTATCTCCATTGATTGCATGACCAGTGTTTTATTTCTAGATGTCAATATCTACATCAATATTTGGAGCTTCCCACCAACCATATAACTTAGCACATTATTGTTGTTACATTCTCTCACCCCCATATGAAGTGGTGAATCCTTCACCCACATATAAAGTGGCGAGTTCTTGCAGTAGAAGCATTGTTCTTGCAACCAAGAATATTGTTGGGTATAGTCCATTCATCGAACTCTTGTTTCAATATTTTTCTTTTTCCATACACAAGTTACTTGTTAGGCTAGATTTCTAGAGAGTAGTCTCCACGAAGTCTCCATTTAGTCATCCTATGTCATAGTACTCACTTTAGTCATATCAACCAATACCTACAATATGTTGACTCTATTTTCACACTTTTAAAAACCCTTTTATAAATAACCATAAAAATAAAAAATTGTGAATCAATATCAACATTTTTTTGAAATATACCTAAAATTTATTAAATATCAACACATCCAATCGAAATAATACATTAGTTAACCCTTTAGCTAACTATATCAAATATCAGGTTTATCTTATTTAATAATTAAATTTTCATGTCGAAGAGGCTTGGATAGAAGGTGATAGATGAGCTGTTAACTATATAAAATATCAAGTTTATGTTATTTAATAATTAAATTTTCATGTCCACAGGACTTGGATGACCAATTTAAAAATAACTTATGCCAAAGCTGATATGTAGTTTTTTTTTCAGAAGAAAAACTGATATGTAGTTATAAATATGGATTAAATGTTAGCTCATCTACTTCAGATAGATATAAATAAAAAATAGCGGACTGGGCGTAAAATGCAATTTAATAGACTAGCCGTTCGAGAGGCATAATTTCGAATCCATTTAAAAATAAATAGTCCGAGTCTTATTCAACTGATTTTCCATAATAAACTACACATTCTATCCATTATCTAAAATAGAAAAAAAGAAAAGAAATAGCGACATTTCAATTTCCAGAACCACACAATATCCAAAACCCAACAACCCATGAATAGCAGCGTTCCCTACAGTAACTTGGCAAACAAAGAAAATAGAGCAGCAAAATCAAGCGATGTGTATGTCTGTCTGTTATAACCACGATACACACATGGCGCATGCAATGTAATGGACAAGTAGATCTCAAGGAATTCCACTCCTATCCACATTATGGGCATGTCCGCTGCCAGATAGAATTTGCATCGGCTCTGAATTACCATCACCACGTCCCTTATCTACCCATAGCTACCCTTGCATGCGACATACTTTTAGATTATTATCAGAACATCTCTCCACTTTCCCTTCATTGTTGTCTAAGAGTCAACTTTCACCCAATTAATACTTTGGTTAATGTAGTGAAGGAATTACATCCAAATACCATCCTCTATTTTGGAACCACCTTTCTCCTTTGTGTGATAATCTAGTATTACTAGCAATTGGCATCTTTGAATCTTACAATGGTAAATCCTAAATATGCCCTCTTGTCCCAATAAAACAATGTAATAAAAACAATATTTTGCAACATATTATTTGGAAAGGAACCTTGGATAATTAGAAGAAATGTAAATTCCTAAAACAATGGAATTTTGAACAAGCTACCAGAGATAAAAGGATGGACTATATTTATTGAAAGTATTGGGAAAAACTTGTGAGCTATGCTAGTAATCCAGATTTATTAAGGGAACAAAATGAAATACAAATTTATAAAAAAAACATAAAAATACAATAAAACCTAACTTCTATTAACAAATTCAATGTGTAGAATCTATATAAATGTAGAATGAAAGAATACTTGCTCTAATGGTAGTAGCTTCTATATGAGAAGAGATGTGATGACTACGCACCTTAACCAGAGTGAGTTATCTGAGGCCAATAAACCCTTTTTAACATGATAAGTAATGAGGAAATCCTAAAAATACAATAATTGAACCCTATGTATTGAAACAACGAAATGCTTATCATCCTCATTGAGATTAGTTGGTACATGAACTTCCTAGGGTCATATATTTTTCAAACAATAGCTACTTGGCATGCTTGATAGACCATTGGAAAGGTCTAACCAAACCAGATTGCATATTTTGGACTCACACAAGATCCACTAATGACTATATCCTAAGTAGTTACCATGTAAAGAAAATATCTTTTATGACCTTAAAATGGATCCAAAAGTTTAGAACCAAAAAAATATTGTAAAAAAGTATTCAAGATGAAGAATTATGCTTTGAGTTAGTCGAGTAGGTGGATGGCCACTTATATCCACCTCAATGAGCTAGAAATATGGTTTTCACAAGTGACCATTATTTATATATACAAGAACTTCCTATTTTACATAGAGGTAGGAGATAGGTCTCCTTTACTTAAAATCTCCATTTTTTATTGCTGCAACAAATTGTGAACAAAACCTTCTCTAGTTAAGGGATTTTGATATATTCTTAATTTATGTCCATTTATTGGAAAAATAAATTCCTTCTTCATGAGAGTATTTATCTTCACTAATCCATTGTCGTTTTTTTTTGTATCTCTTATGGTCCTGACCAATGAGTAGTGATACTTATTTTAAAATTCTTAAATATAGAGCCCAAAAGAAGATTTTGGTCACAGTTTAAATTTATTCTTTATTATAAACGTGTGAAGTAATTTCACCATAATGATTGTGGCATATTAAATGACATCTTTTCATATCACATCCAACACATTAATTTGTGTTATCCTATGTTGTTATGTATATCAAGGATTCAATCTCATCTTTGTTGTGGCTTTGAAAGTGTTTAATTATAATAGAACAAAGAAGAAATTGTTTATCATATACTAGCTCATATTATGTTAATATAGTTCAAACCTCCATGTAATGCTATATTTGAAAAGTGCCTGTAGCAGTTAATATACCCAATATTTATGACAATTATGAACTATTTTGGTCAAGATAACTTTTATGAATTTGTTGGTGGATTCCAATTTTCCATAGGAATGTTGATGGTATGGAGAATATTTATAGATTATTATCTCAAATTAATCTATAATAGTCTAGATAAATTTTGATCTAAGTTGCAAACATTGTTCCATAAAAATTTCCATAGGAACACCAAAAAATGTGAGTATATATTCAAATACAAAATATAAAACTTCATGTTTAATAGCTCCAAGGATATTTTTTAGCTTCTACTCATTTAGTAACATAATATGTACATACTGGGATATACCTTTTCTTTCTTGACATTGGTGTGATAGCTCTAAAAAAATAGAGCCCATTTTTTGAAAGGATATACAAGTACTTAAGGTTGTAAAATCATGTCATCAATTTGCACTAATTGTTCCATCTAATAAAAATACCATGACTTGATGTACTTTTTTTCATCTCTGAAATGAGTAGGCCATTAATAATACCCATATAGATACAATTGTGTATGTCCTAAATATATAATTTCTTAAAACATCAATAGCCTTTACTATTTAAATACATTTTTATCTTGAAATATATAAAAAATTTAAAATGCATCCCTCGTCTATTTCACCTATAATGTTTTGGGATTTTACCATTCGGAAAAAAAATATATGGTGCCTTAGAGGATAATATGACCTACATTCTATGAAAAAGGAGGAATCTTTGATGATAGTTAGACCCTTTTGGGCTGCATTAATGGAAGCCATTGCAATTTCAATGATGTAATGACTTTCATAATTTAATATATATATATATATATATATATATATAATTAATAAATCAATATTACAAATTTTGGAAAAATAGTTATTCTCTTCATCTCCACAAGTTTTTGTAGCAATATTCCACCTTTTAGATACTTAAAAGATGCACTAAAAGAAGCATATGCATTATATTTTGCATCAAAATAATATACTTAGTTAAACACAATCTATATAAATAAAAATTATATATTATGAGATTCAACTCATTTTCCTATATTTCATCTTTGAGGTCATATTCAAATTAATTGCATAAGAGCCTCTAATTATCCCTCTAATTTTTAACATATTGTTATTTTTCAAAGATTACTAAGGTATCATAAGAGACCATCATTAGCTTGCATCCACCCCCTTAAATCATTAAACGCATTCTTAAAAATGGACTTATGAGCTAACCAACTATGATGGAAACCCTTGCTTGGAGCCTGACAACGAGATCTACATCAAAATGTATTATTCCTAGGCCAAGTGGGAATGTAGTGTTGTTTTATTTTATTTATTAATTTATTTTCCTATGTGTTAATGTGCTTTCCTTTCTTTAATCTGGGATTTAATTCCATTGATTGCATGATCAATGTTTGATTTCTAGATTTCAAAATCTACATCAATATTTGGAGCTTCCCACCAACCATATAACTTAGCACATTATTGTTGTTACATTCCCTCACCCTCATATGAAGTGGTGAATCCTTCACCCACATATGAAGTGGTGAGTTCTTGTAGTAGAAGCATTGTTCTTGCAACCAAGAATATTGTTGGGTATAGTCCATTTATGGAATTCTTGTTTCAATATTTTCCTTTTGCCATCCACAAGCTACTTGTTAGGTTAGATTTCTAGGGAGTAGTCTCCACGAAGTCTCCATTTACTCATCCTATGTCATAGTACTTACTTTAGTCATATCGACCAACACCTACAATATGTTGACTCTATTTTCACACTTTGAAAAACCCTTTTATAAATAAACATATGCAGTTATAAATATGGATTAAATGTTAGCACATCTACTTCAGATAGATATAAATAAAAGATAGCGGACTGGGCGTAAAATGCAATTTAATAGACTAGCCGTTTCAGAGGCATAATTTCGAATCCATTTAAAAATAAATAGGCCGAGACTTATTCAACTGATTTTCCATAATAAACTACACATTCTATCCATTATCTAAAATAAAAAAATCAGCGACATTTCAATTTCCAGAACCAATAATAAATATCCAAAAACCAACAACCCATGAATAGCAGCGTTCCGTACAGCAGCTTGGCAAACAAAGGAAATAGAGTGAGCAGCAAAATCAAGCGCTGTGTATCTGTGTGTTATAACCACGATACACACGTGGCGCATGCAATGTAATGGACAACTAGATGTCAAGGAATTCCACTCCTATCCACATTATGGGCATGTCCGCCGCCAGATAGTATTTGCATTGGCTCTAAATTACCGTCACCACGTCCCTTATCTACACGACCACCACATTCTGCCTCTTCATATTCATCCCACCGAGTACTCCCGTAATATACGCCATACAGTATCAACTGGCATGCGCCTAGCAGAGCTCCCAGTCCATTGGGTAGCTGCATGGATCCACAGTAAAAATTAATAATACTCTATATATATAGACACCAAAGTAATGAAGAAAACAAACAGAGCTAGGAATATTATTAATTACCACAAGATTAATGTCAAAGTGTATGCAGCCATAGACTGTCCAGATGATGCCATTGGCAGTGCAACCCAAGGAAAGGTAGAAGGGCATGTACGTCACACTTTTAGTTTGAATAACCCTGTTCTGAAATTAGTACCACACAAAATTACTGCCTTCATTTTCCGGAATAATCATCTTGAAAAGCATTAATCAAAAGAAATATGGAAGGGACGTTACCATGATGGACAAGGGTGCTGCATACATGAAGACGTTGAATACAATGCAGATTGTTCCAATAACTAAGGTCCGTCTCTTATGAGTATGCTCTAAAGTTAATGTCAAACCTGCCACCGCTGCAAAGAATATGCTTATTATTCCCAGCAATCCCACTACTCTCATCTGTCCAAACAAGACGAACAACGCGAAAGTTAGACCTCACATATTTGCACAAGAGAAAGCATAGATAGTCCAAACTTTTATTTCTTTCAATTAGTATACGTCATCTATTATAAACAAATTAGTATAGACTTATGTAAATCAGTGATTCATTTAACTAGATTTATGTTAATTTCATATACATTAAATGTAAAGGTGGCATCTTGACATTCCTATCCACTTCAAATCTATTATTTGAACTTTAAACCTATTAATCAATAGGTTAGCATCTTAGAAAAAACAACAGAAATGATATCCGAAAAATTTGACATAAATTCGAATGAACGTTGTATCTATTATCAAATCCATATTTGCTTCAGAATTATTAAGGAATTTATAGCAGATCTATGCCATTAATGTTTTCCTCATTTTATAAAACCAATGGAACAGATCGAACCTATATCTTAAACGAACCATACCAAGATCTTCTAGGTGCACTATATGTTAGATCAGAAACCCTCTAGGGGTTAGTAAAATTGTAAGATGGTACATGAAACTTACCCTCTCCTTTTTGTTCGTACAAAAAGCAAGGAACACAATAGTGTACAGTGTTTCAAAGATCACACCCGCTCCGTTAACTGTAACTACAAGAAGGCTGTTTGGATGAACAAAAGGCATGCCGTATAGCCATCATAAGGCACAATTGAGCAAAGTCATGGGGTAAGGAAACCCAGAAAACCCTCTAGTCGATTTCCGTTTCCACACCTTGAAAAATGTAGGCCTGCATCATCACCATTAAAATAACTAATTCATAATTTACTTAAATCTGAACCCTATGCTAAATAACCATCTTCTACATTAATGTCGACAAATGTGAAGCTCAAAGTAAACACCGAAATAATGTTCCCTGCAGAGAAATAAATATTAAATGTTTGTCAGACATCAGTTCAGGTAAACTCAAAAGAAAATATTGCTACTGTTGAGAGAAAACGTACCTATGATTCCAACGACCAACCGAATGGTATCAGCAATCGCCATTCTTTCGTCAAAGGAGAATAGCAGGAGAAGGGACAATTCGAATCCTGATTGTAGCAGTTAATGTTAGAGGAGAAAGGAAAGTTTTACTCCGCTATTTTTGGCGAGAGAAAGTACATGTAGAGAAAGAAAGAGTGGGTGTATATAAAGGTTTAAATGTCACATATGCCCTCAAAATAACCACAATAACAACTACGTCAATCTATGTCAGTTCGGCCAAAGACCACCAAGATTAGTGTTGGCATATCTGATCTGATCTGTTACTTCGTAATTATCACTTAATTCCATATCTGTTTCTTCTTAACTATCACCTTATTCCACTATGAGTGGAGGCAATACCACTCCCAGCATAACAATCCGGCTTAATGCTGCCCTTAAACCATCTGGGAAACGCGCTTATAACGAAGATTTTCTAAATTTAACTTTTCTTGAAACTGCTTATAACAGAGATTTTCCAACAAACTACGTTCCCAAAAGCCAAGAAGATCAAAAAGTTTGACCCATATCAAGATTCACTTCAAATTGCATTTCCAAAAAGCTAAAAAAAAAAAAAAGGTTTGCGTCTGACAAGTTAATTATGACCATAACTCCGTTTATGATTGTGATATTCGACCGTTTGAAAGGGGCCAAAAGTTGCTTGAAAACTCCATGACATTCGAGCGAAAACCAGATTGTTTTGCAGGGTACTCCAGCAGTTGGAAACACCGTTTGCACGTTTACAATGCAACTTGACATATACCATCTATATATTAAATTGTTGATATCTGAGTTTCGGTATTTTTCTTTTATTTTTCTATAATTACCATATGATGATGTATCTATGAGCTTTTGTCTTTTATTTTGTTTTTTAATAATTTGAAAAGTGTAATTTTATCAAAATTTGAAAAAATAAAAAAATATAATGTGCGTTTTTAAGTTTATTTTTTAAATCAAATTTTGATATAAATAAAATAGGGAGTTTATTAGAAATTATCACTATAAGTATGATTAACATTTATTGAAATTAAATTTATTAATTTGATATTTCAAAAAAAAATTATTGGTTTGCTTTGTTTTTTATATTTTAAAAATCTTATTATGTGAGTACCATTTTTTGATGAGTAAAACATTGATAAGTTCAATGTTGTAAAACTTATTTTGAAATTGCAATTTAATATGTGTACATATAGACAATTTTCTAGTGAATTTCATCTTTAAACGTCATCATTTTTTTGGAACTATAACTATTATAATTTTTTAAGAATGTTCCAATGTTGAGAACTTGTTTTTATAATATTAATATTGTTTATTTTCTTTTTTCCTTTTCTCGACTTTTTGGTTAACCATCTCCAAGTTTCATTCATCCTTCAACTTTATCACACTCTAATTTTTTTAAAAACTTAGATATAAGACAATATTATTATTATTATAATAACAAGGGAATAGTAGAATAAATTCATCTTTCAACCAGTTTTTTAACTAAGACTTAGCATCAATATCGTCAGTCTACCACTTTTGCATGCACTCCCTCTCTCACATGGGTTAACACTCTTTTTTTTACCAACAATATCATAGATTCACATTATACTTTCTATAACAAATTAACCTTAGCCTTTAATCTGCTATGATTGGGCCTAAAGACTAAATCCAGTATGACCTCCAAGTTGATAGGTGTTTTTTTTTAAATAATAACAAAATATTCTCCAAATAAAAATAACAATGTTAACTATCATGAAAATCTAAAAATAACAATTTTGGTTAATTTTAATTAAAATCATTATAAACAACAATAATCTCACTCTTACTTTGCTGGCTTTTTTATTTATTCATATTATAACTTGGTATGAAAGTGATAATATATAAATATTTATATTTATTTTCAACCATAAAGAAAATATATGTTCATAACAATGTAAAGTAACATAATTTTATATAAGCTTTAGAGAGAGAATATAATTAAAATAGAAATAAAATAAAATATCTTATATTTTGGTATTGACTATGCAAATATGTATATTCTTATATTTTGAAAAATATTTCAATATAAAAATTAAATAAACTATATGAATATCCATATTAATTACTTTATTTCAATATTAACTTTATATATGTATATATAAAAACTTAAAAACAAAATATCAAAATTATCTTAAAGTTAATTAAAGTAAAATAAAATTTAAAATTTTAACTACTCATAAAACAGAAATATGGAATTCATTCCTTTATCAATATAGAATGGATATGTCACAATTGAAAAATATTGATAATAATATAAATACTCAATGTGGGTTATAAATGAAATATTTCAATACACAGTATTAAGTAATATTGACATATATTTAAAAACATATTAGTAAAAAATATTAATGTGAATAAATTAGTCCATAAAAAAGATATTTCAGTACTCATGTCAATTAAAATATTTTAATGTCAATTATGTATATATTATATAAAGAATTTAAATGTATCTATGAATATAATTAAAACATTTCAAATAGTTTCCATAATTCTAAATTTTCATTTTTTTAAGTCTATTTTGTGTGAAATATAGAAAATATTTGTTAAAATTGCAATTTTAATCCCTCTCTGTAAAAATTGTATTGCATCATATTTCTAGAAACGCAATTTTTATTTTATTTTATGTATTGCATCATATTTCTAGAAATGCAATTTTTTTTCATTTTATGCACTATAAAAAGCATTTGCACCTCAGGCAATTTGATCCCTCTCAAAACGTCCTAGATTCATGGTTAAGATGAATTTATATTGTTAGTGAGAACTTGGCAATTTTATGACACCTTCCCATAGGGTTTATACTCAAGTTTGGAGTAATCTTAGGAAATTTCATCTTTCATGTTCTTTATTTTTTCCTTCTACTATAGGCAATCCTTTAATTTTGAGATTATAAGTTGTAAACGTATTTTGTATTTGATCAATTTCTCTCAAAACATTATTTAAAGATAATGTAGCATTAACCTTCGCAATCATAGTATTAGTGTTAACTCAATGTTCGTTTATTATTATATTATACTTAGGCAAGACAAACATATATTGTTTTTTATTTAGGAAAAAAATATATATTTTCAATTAGTTTTGAAATTTTTTAAAAAATTGTATGAAGTTTATTAAAGTTCTAGAAAAAATAAATATTAAATTGAATATTTTGGAAAAAAAAAAAATTTATTTTTTAATTATTTAAAATGCAAATTCTTTTCTTGAAATTGGTCATGTATTTTGTAATGTAGTGATATATTGAATTATGAGATATAAAATTATACTAGAAATAAAAAATCTAAAGCAAGCTTTTATTATCCTATTGTTATAACTTTACACAAGAGAATGTGATGTGATAACTTCCCACCATATTTTTATGGTGGGAGATTTCTATATTTTTATAATTCTAATAAAAATCCATTCATTTATCTAGTAAGTTTTACATTTCTATAACCTTAATATAATTAAAACATTTCAAATAGTTTCCATAATTTTAAATTTTCATTTTATTAAGTCTATTTTGTGTGAAATATAGGAAATATTTGTTAGAATTGCAATTTTAATCCCCCCTTTCTCTATAAAACTTGTATTACATCATATTTCTAGAAATGCATTTTTTTTTTCGTTTTATGCACTATAAAAAGCATTTGCACCTCAAGAGATTTGATCCCTCTCAAAACATCCTAGATTCATGGTTAAGATGAATTTATATTGTTAGCGAGAACTTGGCAATTTTATGACACCTTCCCATAGGGTTTATACTCAGGTTTGGAGTAATCTTAGGAAATTTCATCTTTCATGTTCTTTATTTTGTCCTTGTACTATAGGCAATCCTTTAATTTTGAGATTATAAGTTGTAAACGTATTTTTTATTTGCTCAATTTCTCTCAAAACATTATTTAAAGATAATGTATCATTGAAAAGTCACAATCATAGTATTAGTGTTAAATGAATGTTCATTTTATTATTATATTAGCTACTTGGCAAGACCTTTATATATTGTTTTTACATTTAGGTAAATATATTTTCAATTAGTTACTGAAATTTTTAAACAATTTTATAGTTTATTAAAGTTCTAGAAAATAAATATTAAATTGGTCTTTAGATATATATATATATTAATTCTCTAAAATGTAAATTGTTTTTTTTTTGAAATTGTTCATGTATTTTTTAATGTAGTGTTCTGTACAATATGAGATATAGAATATATTAAGGTAAAATCTAAAAACTAAGGACTTTGTCCAGCTAGTGTTATGACTTCTGAGGAATGCCATGTGATAGCACCACCATTTTTATGGGTAAAATTCTTTGTTGCATAATTCTGTAAAAGAATGTTCATTTATCTGGTTTGTCTTCTATAATTTTAATAAAAAATCCATTAATAAACTTACTAAGGAGGAAAGGGTGGAGAAATGTGACGTTTTGGTAAGTTTTGATGTAGTTTCATTATTTACCAAAATTCCATTAGATGAGGCGGTTTAGGTTATTAATGAGGTTACAAATCTAGAAACAAGTAAACTTGCAGAGATTTGTTTACGATCCACTTTCTTCAACTTCCAAGGGGAATAATATGAGTAGGTATCTGGTGTCGCAATGGGATCACCACTCTCACCACTCTCACCTATTGTCGCAAACTTATATATTGAACACTTTGAGAATAAATCAATTGCCTCCTCTACCTTAAAACAAGCTTGGTGGAAAACATATGTACACAACATCAACATAAGGTGGAATCATAGGAGGGATAATCCTAAGATATTTTTTAATCACCTTAACTCAATTTCCTCAGACATTGATTTTACTATGGAGATTGAAGAAAACATGAACATTCCTTTCTTGGACGTCCTTTTTACCATAAATTATCATGGAACATTGGCGCATCAATTGTTTAGGAACAAAACCCATACTGACAGCTATCTTCATGATGAGTCTTACCATCATCCGGCTCAAAATATTGGTGTCATTAATACTCTTATTGTAAGAGCATTGGTGATATCCGATAGCACCTGAAATATGAAATCACTCACTTGACATATTTTTTCATGGGTATAGGTTATAAAGAAAAATGTATCAGAAAAGACATAAAAAGAGTTAAGCAGTCGGTCTTGTCCAAGAAGCGCCAAGGACCACACGAAAGTTGTGGTAGGGTTTTTCTGCTAGACATCAAGGGTATTACTGATAATATTGTCAAGGTTCTTGGAAGGAATAACAATTTTGTGCAATTTTCAGCAACAGGAATAATAAGACAAAAAATGTGGTCAGTTAACGATAGCATTAGTCACAAACAACCTAAAGGAGTTTACAATAATGAATTTTTTTGGCGGAAAAAGTTATATTGGTTAAATCAGGTGCTCGCTTCAAAAACGTCTTAAATAACACATAGCCGATATTAAGAATGAAAGGTCTCGCACCTCAGCCCTTGCAGATCAGTCCACGAAAACTAAGCATCACTGGTATCTAGAGGATGATAGAATCATTGTGAGGGAGGAACATTATCAAAGAAGGAAAATTAGAGAGGCAATTGAGGTTATAAAACATCTGCATAACATTAAAAGGGATGGAGGATATGAGATTAGTAACAGTTGAAAATCTCTACTTTGACATATGTGCTCCTCTGGTTCGTCCTGATCACACATTTAGTATCACAGGTTTATTATCTTCCAAAAGTTTCTTAGGGTTTGGGTGTTTTTAGATCTAGCAAACATCTCATTGAATTATTTATTTTCATAATTTTCCTTATTAATTAATTTTTATTACCTATTAATAAAAATTAATTAATTAATAAAAATTGTTAGTATCTAGGTTTTTATTAAATTAAATTATCCTTAAAATAAATTTTATTATCCTAATAATATCAGATTAATTAGGATTATATCCATTTTTCTTATCCTAATAAAATCAATAATATTAAGAAATTATTATTTTTTACTTGTTTTAGTTTCATTAACTTCTATTTATATGTAATCTAATAAATAATTCTACTTATTAATATTTTCTAGGGTTATCACATATTCTAGGTTAATATATTAAAATATTCTTCACTAAATAATAAATAAGAATTAACTCTATTAATTAATTAGCATTATTAACATTTATTGTTAGTGTTTATTAATTAAATTAGAGAATTTTAAATTTGTTAGTAATAAATCTAATTACAAATTCTAATATATATATATATATATATATCTGTGTGTGTGTTCAATTCCAAAACAAAATTGGCCACAAAGGATATATAAGGAAATCACATGGCTAAAAAAAGTTATTTAAAAGATGGCTCCGCACTGCTATAAAGTTGTGACGAATTCTCATTCTCAACACTAACAAGGATGGCTACAAGGTAGCTAGTTCTCGCCTTGAGCGGGAAGTGAGATCTCAGTTGATTTACTTAACAAAGCTCAATAAAGCTCAATTATGGAAAGAACGATATACACGCTAACAATAGAAATTTTAGGATTCTTTGGAAGGTTATTCATAGTCATCTGTAATTAGTAAATATAAATATGAATGACTGGGTATGTTAAAATAATATTAATACAGTCTATGCAACTTTTTTAGTTCCCCAATGTTGGAGGATATTGTGCCACGAAGTTGCATATAAGGAATATTACTGTTCACCAATATATCGAGCCCAAATCAATAGAAAAATCAGTCATTTAGTGAGATGCACTGATTATTCAAAAAACAAGGTAGTAAAAGGTTAAAAGAATGAGCGAGAGTGAACATACACAGCGATAACTCATATGCTAGCATGTCCATAGATTATTCTCGTCCTCTCACATGGATTAGCATATAATTCATTCCAGCGGCTTAAGAAATTTTTAGTGTCATCTATGTAGGCTTTAAACTTGAGCAATGATATCACTGCATTGTACCAAAATAAGGGAAATCATCAATTGATAAATCCCTCATGATAATGCTTGTCAATCAGAAGTGGACTAGTGGCTGTTGTAGTATAAGTTAGATAACTATAATAGATAGTGTAGAGAAAAACCCTTGTATCTTAAGAGAGGAAGTCATAACAACTCTTCCAGAATGCATAGGCTTGCATGATTCTAATGGCGCAAAGAGAATTTGAATCCCTGAGAGTAAAGAAGTGATGTTGGTGGGTTTTATAATATGAAATATCAGAAGGACATAGAGTATACATTGGAGGCTTAGTAGGCACACTAGAAGCACCAATGCTAATGTTGCTACTCCTTGTACATGGAAAAGGGAAGAATTTTTTTTGCTTCAAAACATCAATAAACCTATCTATTCTTCAATTCCAGATCCAAATCCATAGGCTGCAAGAGAGGTGCATCTTCTTAGTAGTAGTATCTTACCAAATTTACCTCGTTTATTCTATTGACTAAGTTGCACCTAATGCAGTAGCAACAATATACATATACTCAAATCTAATGGGAACATGCTCCATCAATTCTTAAAATTAAATATGAAAATAATAATAAAAATGAAAACTAAATATTATAAAACAAATTAATGCTTAAAACATATAATATATCAGATAGGCACACCGACATGCTTGTTGCTACTTTCACTTTCTAAGCTACCGCTTGTTAGCTCTTACCAGTTCCTATTATACAGATCCTAGGCTGGGTTTGTCTATGGAGGAAGAAGTCTTAAAAGAAGTCAATCAAGTAGAATCAATTAAATCAATACAATATCGGTCCAACTTTTTGGAGCACGCTCAATTCAACCATCATCCTTCAGTAACCAGATGGGAGCATCTAGAGCTAGCCACATAGGAGCCTTAAAAATTTTCCAGAAGCTCATTTGTAGAAGTGGATAGTCTGCCATACATAGCCTTGAATGGAAAGCAAAGGAATTGTTTATTTTCTTCTTCTTTTTTTCTGGAATTTTTGGTTAACCATCTCCAAGTTTCATTCATCCTTTAACTTTATCTCACTCTAATTTCTTTAAAAACTTAAATATATAAGACAATATTATTATCGTTGTAATAACAAGGGAATAGTAGAGTAACTTCATCTTTCAACGAGTTTTTTAACCAAGACTTAGCATCAATATCATCAATATACCACTTTTGCATGCACTCCCTCTCCCCAATGGGTTAACACTCATTTTTTACCAATAATATCCTAGATTCACATTATACTTTATATAAAAAATTAACCTTAGCCTTTAATCTTCTATGATTGGGCCTAAAGACGAAATCCAATATGACCTCCAAGTTGATATGTGGTTTTTTTAAATAATAATAAAATATTTTCCAAAAAAAAATAACAATGTTCGTTATTATTAAAATTTAAAAATAACATTTTTCATTAATTTTTATTAAAATCATTATAAACAACAATAATCTCACTCTTACATTGTTGGCTTGGTTATTATTGATATTACAACTTGGTATCAAAGTGATAATATATAAATATATATATTAATTCTCAACCATAAATAAAATATATGTTCATATTAATGTAAAGTAACATAATTTTATAGAAGCTTTAGAGAGAGAATATAATTAGAATAGAAATAAAATAAAATATCTTATATTTTGATATTGAGTATGGAAATATGTATATTCTTATATTTTTAAAAATATTTCAATATAAAAATTAAATAAACTAATTGAATA
This sequence comes from Pinus albicaulis, assembly GCA_034641835.2. Taxonomy (NCBI): domain Eukaryota; kingdom Viridiplantae; phylum Streptophyta; class Pinopsida; order Pinales; family Pinaceae; genus Pinus; species Pinus albicaulis. The sequence goes on along the minus strand of CM076580.1, from coordinate 589,487,039 downwards.
TCGATATTAATTACTTTATTTCAATATTAAATTGATATATGTATATATAAAAACTTAAAAACAAAATATAAAAATTATCATAAAGTTAATTAAAGTAAAATAAAATTTAAAATTTTAATTACTCATAAAAGAGAAATATGCAATTCATTTCTTTATCAATATAAAATGGATATGTCACAAATGAAAAATATTGATAATAATATAAATATTCAATGTGGGTTATAAATGAAACATTTCAATTCAGAGTATTAATAAATATTGACATATATTTAACCCACAGGGTGGTGACTTGTTGGTGATTGAGTGTTCTGTCAAGGCACTCGTCTGTAAAGGTGACCGGTTCAAACCCTGTGGGTGCCCATCAGGTGTAAGCTTGTGACCCTTGCTATGTATTTTCAATTGGGGATGCTGCCAGGATGGAGCATTCTCATTGGCAGCGGTGCGATGTGAACTTGTAAGGAAGATTTGATTGTATGGTTCTACTTACCGGTTTCCCTCCTGATAAATATGTGTGTGTGTGTGTGTGTGTGTAGACATATATTTAAAAACATATTAGTAAAAAGTATTAATGTGAAAAAAATAGTCCATAAAAAGTTATTTCAGTACTCGTGTCAATTAAAATACTTAATGTCGATTATGTATATATTATATAAAGAATTTAAATATATCTATTAATATAATTAAAACATTTCAAATAGTTTCCATAATTCTAAATTTTCATTTTATTAAGTCTATTTTGTGTGAAATATAGGAAATATTTGTTAGAATTGCAATTTTAACCCCCCCTCTCTCTATAAAACTTGTATTACATCATATTTCTAGAAATGTAATTTTTTTTTCATTTTATGCACTATAAAAAGCATTTGCACCTCAAGAGATTTGATCCCTCTCAAAACATCCTAGATTCATGGTTAAGATGAATTTATATTGTTAGCGAGAACTTGGAAATTTTATGACACCTTCCCATAGGGTTTATACTCAGGTTTGGAGTAATCTTAGGAAATTTCATCTTTCATGTTCTTTAGTTTGTCCTTGTACTATAGGCAATCCTTTAATTTTGAGATTATAAGTTGTAAACGTATTTTTTATTTGCTCAATTTCTCTCAAAACATTATTTAAAGATAATGTATCATTAACCGTCACAATCATAGTATTAGTGTTAAATGAATGTTTATTTATTATTATATTATACTTAGGCAAGACAACATATATTGTTTTTTATTTAGGTAAAAAAAATATATTTTCAATTAGTTTTGAAATTTTTAAACAAATTTTATGAAGTTTATTAAAGTTCTAGAAAAAATAAATATTAAATTGAATATTTTGGAATATATATATATATATTTTAATTCTCTAAAATGTAAATTGCTTTTTTGAAATTGTTCATGTATTTTTTAATGTAGTGTTATATTCAATTATGAGATATAGAATTATATTAGAAATTAAAAATCTAAAACAAGGTTTTATTAGCCTAGTGTTATGACTTTACACAAGAGAATGTCATGTGATAACTTCCCACCATTTTTTAATCATGGTAAGATTTCTATATTTTTATAATTCTAATAAAAATCCATTCATTTATCTAGTAAGTTTTATATTTCTATAATTTTAATAAAAAATCCATTAATAAACTTACTAAGGAGGAAAGGGTGGAGAAATGTGACGTTTTGGTAAGCTTTGATGTAGTTTCATTATTTACCAAAATTCCATTAGATGAGGCGTTTCAGGTTATTAATGAGGTTACAAATCTAGAAACAGGTAAACTTGCAGATATTTGTTTATGATCCACTTTCTTCAACTTCCAAGGGGAATAATATGAGCAGGTATCTAGTGTCGCAATGGGATCACCACTCTCACCACTCTCACCTATTATCGCCAACTTATATATGGAGCACTTTGAGAATAAATCCCTTGCCTCCTCTACCTTAAAACAAGCTTGGTGGAAAACATATGTACACAACATCAACATAAGGTGGAATCATAGGAGGGATAATCCTGAGATATTTTTTAATCACCTTAACTCAATTTCCTCAGACATTGATTTTACTATGGAGATTGAAGAAAACATGAACATTCCTTTCTTGGACGTCCTTTTTACCATAAATTATGATGGAACATTAGGGCATCAAGTGTTTAGGAACAAAACCCATACTGAAAGCTATCTTCATGATGAGTCTTACCATCATCCGGCTCAAAATATTGGTGTCATTAATACTCTTATTGTAAGAGCATTGGTGATATCTGATAGCACCTGAAATATGAAATCACTCACTTGACATATTTTTTCATGGGTATAGGTTATAAAGAAAAATGTATTGGAAAAGACGTAAAAAGATTTAAGCAGTCCGTCTTGTCCAAGAAGCGCCAAGGACCACACAAAAGTTGTGGTAGGGTTTTTTTGCCAGACATCAAGGGTATTACTGACAATATTGTCAAGGTTCTTGGAAGGAATAACAATTTTACGCAATTTTCAGCAACAGGAATAATAAGACAAAAAATGTGGTCAGTTAAAGATAGCATTAGTCAAAAACAACCTAAAGGAGTTTACAATAATGAATTTTTTTGGCGGAAAAAGTTATATTGGTTAAATCAGGTGCTCGCTTCAAAAACGTCTTAAATAACACATAGCTGATATTAAGAATGAAAGGTCTCGCACCTCATCCCTTGCAGATCAGTCCACGAAAACTAAGCATCAATGGTATCTAGAGGATGATAGAATCATTGTGAGGGAGGAACACTATCGAAGAAGGAAAATTAGAGAGGCACTTGAGGTTATAAAACATCTGCATAACATTAAAAGGGATGGAGGATATGAGATTAGTAACAGTTGGAAATCTCTACTTCGACATATGTGCTCCTCTGGTTCGTCCTAATCACACATTTAGTATCACAGGTTTATTATCTTCCAAAAGTTTCTTAGGGTTTGGGTGTTTTTGGATCTAGCAAACATCTCATTGAATTATTTATTTCCATAATTTTTCTGATTAATTAATTTTTATTACCTATTAATAAAAATTATTAGTATCTAGGTTTTTATCAAAATTAAATTATCCTTAAAATCAATTTTATTATCCTAATAATATCAGATTAATTAGGATTATATCCATTTTTCTTATCCTAATAAAATCAATAATATGAAGAAATTATTATTTTTTACTTGTTTTAGTTTCATTAACTTCTATTTATATGTAATCTAATAAATAATTCTAATTATTAATATTTTCTAGGGTTATCAGATATTGTAGGTTAATATATTAAAATATTCTTCACTAAATAATAAATAAGAATTAACTCTATTAATTAATTAGCATTATTAACATTTATTGTTAGTGTTTATTAATTAAATTAGAGAATTTTAAATTTGTTAGTAATAAATCTAATTACAAATTGTAAAAAAAGATAGTAACATTTAGGTATTATTACTTAAAAATAAATAATTAATGTAATTATGATTATTTAATCTTATAATAATTCTTAAAAATATTATGAAATTAAATAAACTATTTAAAGAATTAAAATTAAAATTAAATATTTAATTATTACCTAGAATTAAATTTATTAAAACAATATTTATTAAAAATAAATTAATTATTAATTATTCAATTCCTATAGGCTCTTCTTATTGCCTTTATCACTATTAATCCTTGACCTTTGTTCTTCGTTCATCCTTCATTCAATCTCTTGTTGTGATGATGGATACTCCTTGTGGATAATCCAAAGATCTCTTCATTAAACAATAACCAAAAAACTTGAAAACCATAATTTTTGTATTTGGTGTTTTTTTTTTTCTTACTTAACTTTGAAAAAAAAGACATAAATAATAATTTAATAAATTAATGTTTATATATATATATATGTGTGTGTGTGTGTGTGGGTGTGTGTGTGTTCAATTCCAAAACAAAATTGGCCGCAAAGGATATATAAGGAAATCACATGGCTAAAAAAAGTTATTTAAAAGATGGCTCTGCACTGCTATAAAGTTGTGATGAATTCTCATTCTCAACACTAACAAGGATGGCTACAAGGTAGGTAGTTCCTGCCTTGAGCGGGAAGTGAGATCTCAGTTGATTTACTTAACAAAGCTCAATAAAGCTCAATTATGGAAAGAACGATATACACGCTAATAATAGAAATTTTAGGATTCTTTGGAAGGTTATTCATAGTCATCTGTAATTAGTAAATAGAAATACGAATGACTGGGTATGTTAAAATAATATTAATACAGTCTATGCAACTTTTTTAGTTCCCCAATGTTGGAGGATATTGTGCCACCAAGTTGCATATAAGGAATATTACTATTCACCAATATATCGAGCCCAAATCAGTAGAAAATTCAGTCATTTAGTGAGATGCACTGATTATTAAAAAAAAGAGGTAGTAAAAGGTTAAAAGAATGAGCGAGAGTGAACATACACAGCGATAACTCATATGCTAGCATGTCCATAGATTATTCTCGTCCTCTCACATGGATTAGCATATAATTCATTCCAGCGGCTTAAGAACTTTTTAGTGTCATCTAGGTAGGCTTTGAACTTGAGCAATGATATCACTGCATTGTACCAAAATAAGGGAAATCATCAATTGATAAATACCTCATGATAATGGTTGTCAATCAGAAGTGGACTAGTGGCTATTGTAGTATAAGTTAGATAACTATAATAGATAGTGTAGAGAAAAACCCTTGTATCTTAAGAGAGGAAGTCATAACAACTCTTCCAGAATGCATATGCTTGCATGATTCTAATGGCGTAAAGAGAATTTGAATCCCTGAGAGTAAAGAAGTGATGTTGGTGGGTTTTATAATATGAAATATCGGAAGGACATAGAGTATACATTGGACGCTTAGTAGGCACACTAGAAGCACCAATGCTATTGTTGCTACTCCCTGTACATGGAAAAGGGAAGAATTTTTTCTGCTTTAACATAACAGAAAATTTTATTCATCTTCAATAACAGCGGAAATATTACAATGGGTCACCTCTACTGAGATAGACTGCTGTGGCTTTTATCAGACATATCTTGCACTAAGGCAGAGATCATCCGAAGGCTACCTGGCACACAAAGCAGACTCAGTCTTAGAGATTCATAACAGACATCTTACAGACAAAAGCGTTATCTCGTGTTGCAAGCAGATCAGGGAAATTCCCCGCAGATGCAGAGCAGGAGAAAAGCTCAGACTCAGACTCAGGACTCTCACCCTTTTTCTTTAATGAATGAGTCTTACCTTCTTATAGAGTTGAAGGGGAGCAAACATCCGTGAGGAAGAAATCATACAAGATCTAAGATTCCAGACCAACTTAAAGTAAATCTAAGTACTAAGATATGGAGTACACCTTGGATTCGGATGTGAGTGGACAACTCACATTATCTCGTCCCTATTCCATACGGAAAGCCTTCTGGCATATGGGGACCGATTCCAAAGTTACCTCATGACACATAGATATGACTTAAAGGAAATACATAGTGAAAAATCAAATGATGACCCTACGAAAATCTATGTACAAAATATTTTCAAAGTGGAGATTCTTTAGACAGGAGAATCCACGAAAGCCTGAAAAAGATATTAGGATGTACAAGATATTTACAAAGTGGAGATATTGGTTCAGGGAATCCCACGGAAACCTGTCGAACACCATAGTCGGTTGGAAAGACATAATCATGGCATGACATAATACATTATCTGATAGTGGGAATAATGCTGATATCGATATCTCTCAATCAAACTATTTGAGAAATATTGTACTAGTGCTTCTTTCTCAGATTCCCATTCTTGTGAAGAATTATTATCTGGTGGAGCCAGAAGATTTATGTACTCGAATGGATTTGATTTTGTATCCACTTGTTGATGAAAACTGTCATAGCTGGTGCTGGTACCGGAACTGGATCCCATCCTCCGTGCCTTATACGTATTAGTGACAAACCATCTTAAGTGGCCACATCTTTTCATTCCATAGTAGAAATAAAGATCTTCTACTTCTGCTATGTGGCTGACTCGTTTGTATGGTAATATTGAATGTAAAGCCCTTGGTTCATTGAAATTATATATCTTTAACATTTGGAAAGAAGAGGGCTTTATGGTTAAGGCTGATAAACCATAAATTTTCCACCAATCCAAAAACCAATCTGGAGTAGGATCAATTTCTTCAATTCTTTCAATAGTCATGCCTTCAAAAAAGAAACTAAACTGCAAGGAATAAAAGATTGTGGATGGATAATTCTGTAGGTTCATTGCAGCATAGAAGGAATCTTTAACCTGGTCTTCATCATAATCATTTCTTTGTTGATAATTTGAAAATGATCTCAAAGTAATATGACAACTATGGATCAAATTGTCATTTTCAGCCCTGTCGAGAAAGTAAGAGATATTTCCATTGTATGCAAGAAAGTCTAAGGCTAAAATAGCCTCCTCATTTATCTCGTCTTGCATAACTGTGTTCCATAAGCATGGAATTCCAGTTCTGTATCTGACTTCTTTCAAAGGAAACCAGGTTTCATCATGAAATAGAAGTAAAACAGAAATATTATAAGTAACCCATCCCATAGGTGTCTCAATCTGTATTTCTTCATCAGTCCTTTTGATAAAGTTACAAGAAAGGGAGAAAACAGAATTATTCGTTAGAAATTCTCTGCTCAACATATCAGCAAAACAATTCTTTTTCCCTTCAACAAATACTACATCAAAGTTGTATTGGCTTAGCTGCATGACCCATCTGACCATAGCTGCATCCTCAAATTCACATTTCTGAATTGCAAATTGCAATGCTTTGCAATCTGTTTTTACTGTGAATTTGGTATAGATAATGAAATATTTGAACTTAGCTATGCCTAAACACACAGCCCTAAGTTCTTTCTTCTGACTAGCCCAATTTAGCTGAGTTTTGGACCACAATCCTGATGCATACTGACATATTTCAATATCCTTTTTGTTACCTGGATTTACTTGGCACAGAACTGCTCCCCATCCAGTTTTGCTTGCATCAGTCATTATCACTTTCTCCCAATCCTCTTGTATTGGTGAAAGCGGCTGAATCTTTCTTGCCCTTTCCTTGATTCTTCTGACAGCATCTGTACATTCTTCACTCCAAGGAATAGGATCTTTCTGCAATCTTTTATTTAATAATCTTCTGTCATGGGCACAATGCTGCAGAAACTTAGAAATATAGTTAAGACTTCCCAAAAATCTTTGAAGCTGAGTCTTATCTAATATTTCATCAGGAAAATTATCAACAAAATTCAAACTTCTTTGAATGACTCCATAAGATCCATACTGAATATTATAACCTAAGAAGTCAATCATGGATCTGAAAAGTTTCATCTTGGACTCAGACAATACTATACCCATTTCCTTTACTCTTCTCAAAAATATCCTGAGATGTTTAATATGCTCAGGAATGTTGTCTGAGTGTATGAGGATGTCATCAATATATTTCTTCAGAAATTCGTCCATCCCTTCAAAGGTTTCATCCATTATCCTTTGAAATGCTGAGGGTGCATTGATCAGGCCAAAAGGCATGATGTTCCATTCATAGTGACCCTGTGGGACAGAGAAAGCTGTTTTCCACTTATCTTCTTCCTTTATGCCTACTTGCCAGAATCCTGACTTAAGATCAAACTTTGAGAAAATTTTTGATTTTGAAATTTGGGCAAGTATCATCGAAGGTTTAGGAAGAGGATATGCATCATAATCCAAAATATTGTTCAGAGGTTTATAGTTAACAACTAACCTTGGTTTTCCTCTGGCAATCTCTGAATGTTTATTCACATAGAATGCAAAGCAAGCAATAGGACTCTTGCTTTTCCTTATCAAACCTTTTTGCAACAACTCCTTGATCTCTTCTCTGCATAATTTCATTTGTTCTGCATTCATCGGGACTGCTGCTGATCTTCGTAGCTTACCACTGAAATCTTTCTTCAGAGGCAACTCAACTTATTGTTTCTTTATATGCCAAAATGCATTTGGATCATCTGAACAACATTCTTTGAACTTAGCAGTGATATCTGCTATTTCTCTGGCATATTTTCCGTTGTCCAACAATTCTTCTGTTTTCAAAATTTCTTTCTTAATCTCCATTTTTGCAAGGAGATTCTCCATTCTTTCAATTCTTTTCAATCTGTTAGGTGAGTTAGAATTTATGAAAGGGAAAAATATTTCTTTATTGTTCAGACTTATAAAATACCCATACCTTTGACTCACCTGGTCTAGCTTTGCACCATGCTTCTCAAAGTTTTGAAAGAATGGTGTTCCTAGGTACATTGCACAATCCATACCTGGAACAGTTGGACAAACAAGATGCACTCCTATTTCTTCAGTAAGAAATACATCTACCTCAACTTCTGAAACTGTTGTAATGTCACCACTAGCAGTAGTGACTCTTGGACATGCTGTCGGCCTTCTGAGGTGAGTGCTCACAACTGTGTTATTGACAATATTCAATCTGGATCCCGTATCCATCAAAACCTTCCAATATTCAATCTGGGATCCAATCCTAACTTTCATCTTAACGCAATACATAACATCTCTGTTAAACATATTGCAGCCAAGACCTGTTCTTTCTGATTCTTCATCAGAATCTTCAACATTCTTGTCTGGTTTATTCATTTCTTCTATAATTGGACTCTGATGAAATGTCCAATTATTCACTTTACCAGATACAGGTGGATTTTGTGATGTTGAAGCTTGATTTATGCCTAGAATCTTGACATTCAGATCTCTGTGATTTTCTAGACATAATCGCTTATTCTCCTTTACGGTCTTTCTGAGTTCTTTGATTGCCTGATGTATGCTAGGCAATGTTTGTGGCAGATCTTCTCCAAAATCTTCGTTCCTGAATTGCCTGGTTAGAGCTTCGACTGAAAATAATGATGCGGGTGGAACATACCCTTTGTTTGACTGATCCGATTGCTTTGAAGGAGACTTCTTCAGATGATTCATCAAGAGTGTTTTGTACATGTCTTTGATCTGTGGATCAGTAGCAGCAATCATTTGAGTAAAATAATTTCTGCTTGTTTCATCTTCATCACCATCTGTCTTCATCATGTTTACAGTGTTGCAACTGCAAACATCTGGATCACTGCATTCACAATCTCTACATTCTGTGCAGTGAGGATCTCTGCAAGTATCTTCATCAGATGAAGAGTTGTCAGAATACATAAAATTCAATTCATTATCTGAATCTGATTCAGATGTCAAAAGCTCATCACAACTGCTAGGGAGATCAAAGAAATTTACTTTGCCCTTTTTATTTCTATATGTAACTTTCTTCTTCCCTTTATCTTTCTTTTTCTTAGGACAATTATTGGAGGTATGTCCTTTCTCATTGCAGTTGTAACAAATTATTTCCTTTTCTTTTGAAAACATCTCAGTATGTTTATAAGGTTTTCTCTTGAAATGTTTTTTGTGGGAATGCTGGGAATTCTTTTTGGCATGCTTATATTTGTGTTTGCGATGCCGTCTACGCCCCTCTGAATTGCCAGCTTTTCCAAGATGCCACTGCTTGCAGAGTTGTTGATAACCATGAGGTTTTCGGGGATTTGTGGCAGCACGGGCAATTTTCATCTGAGAACAAAGTTCTACAATGACAGCTTTAACAGCTTGTCGAATCACACCAAACTTATAATCTCCCATTTTCCCAGGGAGTTTATTAACAATGGCCGAAGATACCCAATGGGGGAGAGAGGACACAAAAATTTCTTTCCATTTTGGCTCAAGGATCAGATCTGGAGTGAGAGAATGGAGCCGGTGGAGGAATTCATTGAAATATTCATCAAAATGTTGCATGTTATGCAACTTCATGGCTAGGAGAGTGATGGTAGTAATTTCATTAGTAATCTGAGGAAAACCAATAAAATTAACTTGAATCCCATATAGAAGACATCCTATCATATTATTGACAGGAAGATGAGTGACTGGATCCATATATGTACTACCATCAGCATTTAGAATAACGGATTGTTCCCATTGTGTGATAAGAGAAGCATCTTTCAAAGTTTCAGCTTTCAACCAAGAATCAAGGGTACCTTCAAAACCACCAATAATTCTTCTGGTTACATTAATAGGACCAATATCATCTGCAAGATAAGTTCTATAACACACAATCATAGAATGGAGGACAGACATTACTTCTGCTTCTGTACAATTATCAATATTCCATGAATATGTAGAATTTGCAGACCAATCTTTATGCCATTCTGCTTTCATCATATCTCTTCGGTCAGGGGCAGGATTCCATGAAGAATCATATTTGAATCTGGAAGTAGTAGTATGAACTTGGTTGGCTTCTAGATCTACTGATGTTTCAGTAGATGTTTTAACACCAAATTTTTCTTTGTCTTCAACAGAAAAATTATTTACACAAGTTTCTAGTTCTTCTAGACTGGGAGCATCAATCTTATGAAGACTAGTTTCTGGAATATCCTCTTTCAATTCTGAATCTATAAATCTCTTATCACTCTTTTTCTTAGACTCAGAGTCAAAATCATGCAGGAACTCTGACAGACGAACAACTCTAGTATCAATGTCCTTTTGGGCTTTTCCAAAGAAACTACGATTAGCAAAAGGAGAATAGTTATAAGAAGTGTCTGCTGGAGGAAAAATTATAGTGCTAGGGGCCTTAATCAAGCTCTGATACCATTTACGCGGATCGATTAACTGAAAATTTCCTTCATCCTTGATATAGTAAGAAATCATGCAATGGGTCACCTCTGATATAGGCTATTTATGCTTTTATCAGACATATCTTGCACTAAGGCAGAGATCATCCGAAGGCTACCTGGCACACAAAGCAGGCTCAGTCTTAGAGATTCATCGCAAACATCTTACAGACAAGAGCGTTATCTCGTGTTGCAAGCAGATCAGGGAAATTTATGAGATGCGAGAAGGCAGGCTTCAGAGACTAGAACTTCCAGGACTCTCACCCTTTTTCTTTAACGAATGAGTCTTACCTTCTTATAGAAACTTGAAGGGGAACAAACATCCGTGAAGCTGAATTATTTCAGAGTACAAGAATCCTGACATCTGTAAAGTAAATCTAATTACTAAGATATGGAGTACACTTTGGATTCGGATGTGAGTGGACAACTCACATTATCTCGTCCCTATTCCATACGGAAAGCCTTCTGGCATATGGGGACCGAATCAAAAGTAACTTCATGACTCATAGATATGACCTAAAGGAAATACATAGTGGAAAATCATATGATGAACCCACGAAAATACATTTGTACAAGAAATCTTACAATGTGGAGATTCTTTCAAACAGGAGAATCCACGAAAGCCTGAAAAGACATTAGGATGTAAAAAATCTTACAAAGTGGAGATATTGGGTCAGGGAATCCCACGGAAACCTGTCCAACACCATAGTCAGTTGGAAAGACATAATCATGGCATGACATAATACATTATTTGATAGTGGGAATAATGCTGATATCGATATCTCTCAATCAAACTGTTTGAGAAATATTGTACTAGTACTTCTTTCTCGGATTCCCACACTTGTGAAGAATTATTATCTGGTGGAGCCAGAAGATTTATGTACTCGAATGGATTTGATTCTGTATCCACTTGTTGATGAAAACTGGCATAGCTAGTGCTGGTATTGGAGTTGGATCCCATCCTTCGTGCTTTGTATGTATTGGTGACAAACCATCTCAAGTGGCCACATCTTTTCATTCCGTAGTAAAAATAAAGATCTTCAACTTCTGCTATATGGCGGACTCGTTTGTATGGTAATCCTGAATGTAGAGCTCTTGGTTCATTGAAATTATATATCTTTAACATTTGGAAAGAAGAAGGCTTTATGGTTAAGGCTGATAAACCATAAATTTTCCACCAATCCAAAAACCAATCTGGAGTAGGGTCAATTTCTTCAATTCTTTCAATAGTCATTCCTTCAAAAAAGAAACTAAACTGCAAAGAGTAAAATAGGGTGGATGAATAATTCTGTAGATTCATTGCAGCATAGAAGGAATCTTTTACCTGGTCTTCATCATAATCACTTCTTTGTTGATAATTTGAAAATGATCTCAGAGTAATATGACAACTGTGGATCAAATTATCATCTTCATGCCTGTCCAGAAAGTAAGAAATATTTCCATTGTATGCAAGATAGTCTAGAGCTAATATAGCCTCTTCATTTATCTCATCTTGCATAACTGTGTTCCATAAGCATGGAATTCCAGTTCTGTATCTGACTTCTTTTAAAGGAAACCAAGTTTCATCATGAAATAAAAGCAGAACAGAAAGATTATAAGTAACCCATCCAAGAGGCGTTTCAATCTGTATTTCTTCAGCAGTTCTTCTGATGAAATTACAAGAAAGGGAGAAAACGGAATTATTTGTTAAAAATTCTCTGCTCAACATATCAGCAAAAGAATTCTTTTTCCCTTCAACGAATACAACATCAAAGTTGTATTGGCTTAGCTGCATGACCCATCGGACCATGGCTGCATCCTCAAATTCACATTTCTGAATTGCAAATTGCAATGCTTTGCAATCTGTTTTTACTGTGAATTTGGTATAGATAATGAAATCTTTGAACTTAGCTATGCCTAAACACACAGCCCTAAGTTCTTTCTTCTGACTAGCCCAATTTAGTTGAGTTTTGGACCACAATCCTGATGCATACTGACATATTTCAACATCCTTTTTGTTGCCTGGATTTACTTGGCACAGAACTGCTCCCCATCCAGTTTTGCTTGCATCAGTCATTATCACCTTTTCCCAATCTTCTTGTATTGGTGAGAGTGGCTGGATTTTCCTAACCTTTTCCTTAATTCTTCTGACGGCTTCTGTACATTCTTTGCTCCAAGGAATAGGTTCTTTCTGTAATCTCTTATTTAGAAATTTCCTGTCATGGGCGCAATGCTGCAGAAACTTAGAAATATAGTTAAGACTTCCCAAAAACCTTTGAAGTTGAGTCTTATCTAATATTTCATCAGGAAAATTATCAACAAAATTCAAACTTCTTTGAATAACTCCATAAGATCCATACTGAATGTTATAACCCAAGAAGTCAATCATGGCTCTAAAAAGTTTCATTTTGGATTCAGACAATACTATACCCATCTCCTTTACTCTTTTCAAGAAAATCCTGAGATGTTTGATATGTTCAGGAATGTTGTCTGAGTGTATGAGGATGCCGTCAATATATTTCTTCAGAAATTCGTCCATCCCTTCAAAGATTTCATCCATAATTCTTTGAAAAGCTGAGGGTGCATTGATCAAGCCGAAAGGCATGATGTTCCATTCATAATGACCCTGAGGGACAGAGAAAGCTGTTTTCCACTTATCTTCTTCCTTTATGCCTACTTGCCAAAAACCTGACTTGAGATCAAATTTTGAGAAAATTTTTGATTTTGAGATTTGGGCAAGTATCATTGAGGGTTTAGGAAGAGGATATGCATCATAATCTAGAATATTATTCAGAGGCTTATAGTTAACAACTAACCTTGGCTTACCTCTGGCAATCTCTGAATGTTTATTTACATAAAATGCAAAGCAAGCTATAGGACTCTTGCTTTTCCTTATCAAACCTTTTTGCAACAACTCCTTGATTTCTTCTCTGCATAATTTCATCTGTTCTGCATTCATCGGAACTGCTGCTGATCTTCGTAACTTACCACTGAAATCTTTTTTCAATGGCAATTCCACTTCTTGTTTCTTTATATGCCAGAATGCATTTGGATCATCAGAGCAGCATTCTTTGAATTTAGCAGTGATGTCTGCTATTTCTCTGGCATATTTTCCATTGTCTAACAATTCTTCTGTCTTCATAATCTCTTTCTTGATCTCCATTTTTTCTAAGAGATTCTCCATTCTTTCAATTCTTTTCAACCTGTTAGGTGAGTTAGAGTTTATGAAAGGGAAAAATATTTCTTTATTGTTCAGACTTACAAAATATCCATATTTCTGACTCACCTGATCTAGCTTTGCACCATGTTTTTCAAAATTCTGAAAGAATGGTGTTCCTAGGTACATAGCACAATCCATACCTGGAACAATTGGACAAACAAGATGCACTCCTATTTCTTCAGTAAGAAATACATCTACCTCAACTTCTGAAACTGTTGTAATGTCACCACTAGCAGTAGTGACTCTTGGACATGCTGTCGGCCTTCTGAGATGAGTGCTCACAACTGTGTTATTGACAATATTCAATCTAGATACCGTGTCCATCAAAACCTTCCAATATTCAACTTGGGATCCAATCTTAACTTTCATCTTGACGCAATACATAACATCTCTGTTAAACATATTGCAGCCAAGACCTGTTCTTTCTGATTCTTCATCAGAATCTTCAACATTCTTGTCTGTTTTATTCATTTCTTCTATAATTGGACTCTGATGAAATGTCCAATTATTCACTTTACCAGATACAGGTGGATTTTGTGATGTTGAAGCTTGATTTATGCCTAGAATCTTGACATTCAGATCTCTGTGATTTTCTAGACATAATCGCTTATTCTCCTTTACGGTCTTTCTGAGTTCTTTGATTGCCTGATGTATGCTAGGCAATGTTTGTGGCAGATCTTCTCCAAAATCTTCGTTCCTGAATTGCCTGGTTAGAGCTTCGACTGAAAATAATGATGCGGGTGGAACATACCCTTTGTTTGACTGATCCGATTGCTTTGAAGGAGACTTCTTCAGATGATTCATCAAGAGTGTTTTGTACATGTCTTTGATCTGTGGATCAGTAGCAACAATCATTTGAGTAAAATAATTTCTGCTTGTTTCATCTTCATCACCATCTGTCTTCATCATGTTTACAGTGTTGCAACTGCAAACATCTGGATCACTGCATTCACAATCTCTACATTCTGTGCAGTGAGGATCTCTGCAAGTATCTTCATCAGATGAAGAGTTGTCAGAATACATAAAATTCAATTCATTATCTGAATCTGATTCAGATGTCAAAAGCTCATCACAACTGCTAGGGAGATCAAAGAAATTTACTTTGCCTTTTTTATTTCTATATGTAACTTTCTTCTTCCCTTTATCTTTCTTTTTCTTAGGACAGTTATTGGAGGTATGTCCTTTTTCATTGCAGTTGTAGCAGATAATTTCTTTCTCTTTTGAAAACATTTCTGTATGTTTGTAATGCTTTCTTTTGAAATGTTTTTTGTGGGAATGCTGGGAATTCTTTTTGGCATGCTTATATTTGTGTTTGCGCGTCTAGTCACGCCCTACGAATTGCCGGCTTTGCGAGATGCCCCTTTGCTTGCGAAGTTGTTGATAACCATGAGGTTTCGAGGATTTGTGTGACACGGGCAATTTTTCTAATACGAGAACAAAGTTCTCTGATAATAATGTGTGACATCGAATCACCAAACATAATCTCCCATTTTTCCCGAGAGTTTTATTAACAATGGCCAGAAGATACTGATGGGGAGAGAGGGACACAAAATTTCTTTCCATTTGGCTCAAGGATCGGATGCAGGTGAGAGAATGGAGCCGGTGGAGGAATTCATTGAAATATTCATCAAAATGTTGCATGTTATGCAACTTCATGGCTAGGAGAGTGATGGTAGTAATTTCATTAGTAATCTGAGGAAAACCAATAAGATTAACTTGAATCCCATATAGAAGACATCCTATCATATTATTGACAGGAATATGAGTGACTGGATCCATATATGTACTACCATCAGCATTTAGAATAACGGATTGTTCCCATTGTGTGATAAGAGAAGCATCTTTCAAAGTTTCAGCTTTCAACCAAGAATCAAGGGTACCTTCAAAACCACCAATAATTCTTCTGGTTGCATTAATAGGACCAATATCATCTGCAAGATAAGTTCTATAACACACAATCATAGAATGGAGGACATACATTACTTCTGCTTCTGTACAATTATCAATATTCCATGAATATGTAGAATTTGCAGACCAATCTTTATGCCATTCTGCTTTCATCATATCTCTTCGGTCAGGGGCAGGATTCCATGAAGAATCATATTTGAATATGGAAGTAGTAGTATGAACTTGGTTGGCTTCTAGATCTGCTGATGTTTCAGTAGATGTTTCAATACCAAAATTTTCTTTGTCTTCAACAGAAAAATTATTTACACAAGTTTCTAGTTCTTCTAGACTGGGAGCATCAATCTTATGAAGACTAGTTTCTGGAATATCCTCTTTCAATTCTGAATCTATAAATCTCTTATCACTCTTTTTCTCAGACTCAGAGTCAAAATCATGCAGGAACTCTGACAGACGAACAGCTCTAGTATCAATGTCCTTTTGGGATTTTCCAAAGAAACTAGGATTAGCAAAAGGAGAATAGTTATAAGAAGTGTCTGCTGGAGGAAAACTTATAGTGCTAGGGGCCTTAATCAAGCTCTGAACAGAGGGTGAAATAGAATAAGGCAAAGACACTTTTGGATCTGAGAATAGAGTAGAAGACTTATATGTTTCTGAACTTGTACTCGGTCTTTTCTTCAATGAATCTACACTAGTGGAAACAATGTAGACTTGTCTCTTGAGTATGTCAAGGCTAGTATTGACCTTAACCAATTCTTTTCCATGAGCCACTGCTGATTCATGGATCTTCTTATCTGTCTGCAAAGTAAGTTGATCAAGGATTTTGGCTATAGCATGATCATTTTCTGTTAAGATCTTAATGTTCTCATTCAGACAGGTTGTATTATAGTCTTGTTTCTGCAAGACTCTACCAATCATCAACTTTATTTCATTATTTGCAGCTTCATTTGATGAAAATTCTTTTCTGACAAACTTCTCTAAGCTAGAAATAGCAAGATTAGTCCAGTTTGTTGCTGCAATTGATTCCTTTGTAGATAAAGAGGAATCATCTACATGGGATGGAAGTAACTTATACATCTTACCATCCTGTTGCCTGATTACAAAATTTCTCCAGGGAGGAAATTCTGTATCAGTCTCAATCATAGAACCATCAAGAAGTTCCCATATGTGTTTTCTTGGTGTTCCTTGTCTAATCATGTTTACTTTAAGCTGCAAGCAAACTTCTTTAATTAAAGTTTCTCCTTTAGTTCTAACTGCTATCAAAGATTTAGGCAAATTTGGCTTAGATAGCATAGACTGTATCTTGGGAGAAAATATTGGCAACTGTAGTGGAGATGGAATCACTACAGGCTGTTGTGCTATTTTAGAATCAACATATTCTTCAGACTGTTTGATCCTCTTTTGTTTGGCTTCATTGCGGAATTGCTTGATCAAAGAGTCTTCAATTTGATTTATAGAAGGATAATACCATTCATAAAATGATATCCACTGATTATTAGCTTGCATCCAGGCTTTCCATTCAGAATCATTTTGACTGTTGAAACTCTTTCTATCCTTCTTATCCAGAAGCTTTATTTCCTGCATATATAGGTGTTCCTTTTGATGTGTATAGATGTCCCAGTTGAACATCTTTTTCTTCCAGGAATCTTCTGGATCATAAGGCCCAATGCCTTTGAAGATTTTCAGAAATGTAATTATTTCTGAGTCAGAAGGAATTTCTACAGACTTTGGAATCTTGTCAATGGGATTTCGTCTGTAGTCAGGAATAGCTGAAGAATCAACAAAACCCAAACCACGTGAGGTGGTTGGTGAAACAGACTGTACTAAGAGATCTTCATGTATATTAAAGAATGTCACTTGTCGGTAAGTTTGTTCTGATGAATCCGAGGAAGGAACAAACTTTATCATATTAATTCTCCTGGACTGGTCAGAGGAAGATCCATGAGGCTGAGGAGGATCTGAGGAGAATTGACAGTGAGTTTTTGAGCAATGCGGATGTTCACAAACAGTAGCTAAAGGAGGATTTACATACTGTACAGAGGCAGTAGGAGATATCATAGGCTCTGCAAACAAAACTTTTAACTTTGCAAGAATATCTGGATCAATCATTATCATTGGCTCTTTGGAAGATGCAGGCTGTACTTGTGCAAGAGTCGGAACTAATGAGGAAGTAGAAGACTGACCTTGCTCAGTGATTTGTCTTCTTGGAAATCTGGTAATAACTTGGTTATCAGATTCAGATATTATTGACTGGGCAATGGCAATGGGTTTCTTAGTATTGCGCTTCCAATTTGTAACCCATTCATCTGGAGGAACAAGGGATCTTTTATTTATTGACAAAGGGGCAACTGGATTACAAGAAGAGTCATACTGGATTAAAGTCACAGTGCCAGATCCTTGTTCAGGAGCATGTAAAACAGCAGGAATAGTTGTGTTATAAAATCTAACACAAGTAATGTAGAAAATAGTCAAATTTTTGGACTTATTATCAAACTCATCATATCCTTGAGTTTGAACACCTAGAGTTAGGCACTTCAGAATATTAGGATCATCAAGGGCGACTGAAAAATCTGGAAATACATCATACTGGACTGGTCCATCAGACAGAGTTGTCTCGATGCCACCAATGAGGGCTTTTGTAAATGATGACCATCGATTATCAAGTAAGGCCGAAAATACAAATGCAGTTTGACCTTTCCTATGGAGAGCATTTAGGCCTACTCTCACCATCCCCGGATGGACATACTTGTAACCAGACTTTAAAGCGGCATGGATATGTTTCTGTTCGAGTAAAGGAACAGTCATCATGGTATTACAGTTAAGTTCAGTGCGAATAGAGTTTTCCTTTATCTTAATCTGGCTGAGAGCACGGAACTGAAAAGGAGAGATACCATGATATACATCGGAAGGAGAAATCTCAGGGAGTTTCCATTTCATTCGAGGATTTGTTTCTTCTATATTTAAGCATGCAGAATTAGAAGAAGACTCAGAAGAAGAACACAGAGAGTCTAAACCAGAACGAAGTTGTTCTTCATTTTCTAAATCATTGAAATGCTTAGAACCAAAACGACCCATTTTATGAGAAGATGAATCCATTGTGAACACAGAAGATTTGCAAACTAGAATAACAAATTTAGGCTGCAAGAGAGGTGCATCTTATTAGTAGTAGTATCTTACCAAATTTACTTGGTTTATTCTATTGACTAAGTTGCACCTAATGCAGTAGGAACAATATACATCTACTCAAATATAATGTGAACATGCTCCATCAATTCTTAAAATTAAATATGAAAAAAATAATTAAAATGAAAACTAAATATTATAAAACAAATTAATACTTAAAACATAAAATATATCAGATAGGCACACCGACATGCATGTTGCTACTTCCACATTCTAAGCTACCGCTTGTTAGCCCTTACCAGTTACTATTATACAGATCCTAGGCTGGGTTTGTCTATGGAGGAAGAAGTCTTAAAAGAAGTCAATCAAGCATAATCATTTAAATCAATACAATATCGGTCCAACTTTTTGCAGCACGCTCAATTCAACCATCATCCTTCAGTAACCAGATGGGAGCATCTAGAGCTAGCCACATAGGAGCCTTAAAAATTTTCTAGAAGCTCATTTGTAGAAGCGCATAGTCTGCCATACATAGCCTTGAATGGAAAGCAAAGGCATTGTTTATTTTCTTCTTCTTCTTTTCTGGAATTTTTGGTTAACCATCTCCAAGTTTCAATCATCCTTTAACTTTATCACACTCTAATTTCTTTAAAAACTTAAATATATAAGACAATATTATTATTGTTGTAATAACAAGGGAATAGTAGAGTAACTTCATCTTTCAAAGAGTTTTTTAACCAAGACTTCGCATCAATATCATCAATATACCACTTTTGCATGCACTCCCTGTCCCCAATGGGTTAACACTCTTTTTTTACCAATAATATCATAGATTCACATTATACTTTATATAACAAATTAACCTTAGCCTTTAATCTTCTATGATTGGGCCTAAAGATGAAATCCAATATGACCTCCAAGTTGATATGTGGTTTTTTTAAATAATAATAAAATATTTTCCAAAAAAAAAATAACAATGTTCGTTATTATTAAAATTTAAAAATAACAATTTTCGTTATTTTTTATTAAAATCATTATAAACAACAATAATCTCACTCTTACATAGCTGGCTTGGTTATTATTGATATTATAACTTGGTATGAAAGTGATAATATATAAATATTTATATTAATTTTCAACCATAAATAAAATATATGTTCATATTAATGTAAAGTAACATAATTTTATTCAAGCTTTAGAGAGAGAATATAATTAAAATAGAAATAAAATAAAATATCTTATATTTTGATATTGAGTATGGAAATATATATATTCTTATATTTTTAAAAATATTTCAATATAAAAATTAAATAAACTAATTGAATATCGATATTAATTACTTTATTTCAATATTAAATTGATATATGTATATATAAAAACTTAAAAACAAAATATAAAAATTATCTTAAATTTAATTAAAGTAAAATAAAATTTAAGATTTTAATTACTCATAAAAGAGAAATATACAATTCATTTCTTTATCAATATAAAATGGATATGTCACATATGAAAAATATTGATAATAATACAAATATTCAATGTGGGTTATAAATGAAACATTTCAATTCAGAGTATTAATAAATATTGACATATATTTAACCCACGGGGTGGTGACTTGTTGGTGATTGAGTGTTCTGTCAAGGCACTCGTCTGTAAACGTGACCGGTTCAAACCCCGTGGGTCCCCGTCAGGTGTAAGCTTGTGACCGTTGCTGTGTATTTTCAATGGGGGATGCTGCCAGGAAGGAGCATTTTCATTGACAGCGGTGCGATGTGAACTTGTAAGGCAGATTTGATTGTACGGTTCTAATTACTGGTTTCCCTCCTAATAAATATGTGTGTGTGTGTGTGTGTGTAGACATATTTTTAAAAACATATTAGTAAAAAGTATTAATGTGAAAAAATTAGTCCATAAAAATTTATTTCAGTACTCGTGTCAATTAAAATATTTAATGTCGATTATGTATATATTATACAAAGAATTTAAATATATCTATTAATATAATTAAAACATTTCAAATAGTTTCCATAATTCTAAATTTTCATTTTATTAAGTCTATTTTGTGTGAAATATAGGAAATATTTGTTAGAATTGCAATTTTAATCCCCCCTCTCTCTATAAAACTTGTATTACATCATATTTCTAGAAATGCAATTCTTTTTCATTTTATGCACTATAAAAAGCATTTGCACCTCAAGAGATTTGATCCCTCTCAAAACATCCTAGATTCATGGTTAAGATGAATTTATATTGTTAGCGAGAACTTGACAATTTTATGACACCTTCCCATAGGGTTTATACTCAGGTTTGGAGTAATCTTAGGAAATTTCATCTTTCATGTTCTTTATTTTGTCCTTGTACTATAGGCAATCCTTTAATTTTGAGATTATAAGTTGTAAACGTATTTTTTATTTGCTCAATTTCTCTCAAAACATTATTTAAAGATAATGTATCATTAACCGTCACAATCATAGTATTAGTGTTAAATGAATGTTCATTTTTTATTATATTATACTTAGGTAAGACAACATATATTGTTTTTTATTTAGGTAAAAAAAAAATATTTTCAATTAGTTTTGAAATTTTTAAACAAATTTTATGAAGTTTATTAAAGTTCTAGAAAAAATAAATATTAAATTGAATATTTTGGAATATATATATATATATATATATATATATATATATATATATATATATATTCTCTAAAATGTAAATTGTTTTTTTTGAAATTGTTCATGTATTTTTTAATGTAGTGTTATATTGAATTATGAGATATAGAATTATATTAGAAATTAAAAATGTAAAACAGGGTTTTATTAGCCTAGTGTTATGACTTTACACAAGAGAATGTCATGTGATAACTTCCCACCATTTTTTTATGGTGGTAAGATTTCTATATTTTTATAATTCTAATAAAAATCCATTCATTTATCTAGTAAGTTTTATATTTCTATAATTTTAATAAAAAATCCATTAATAAACTTACTAAGGAGGAAAGGGTGGAGAAATTTGACATTTTGGTAAGTTTTGATGTAGTTTCATTATTTACCAAAATTCCATTAGATGAGGTGGTTCAGGTTATTAATGAGGTTACAAATCTAGAAACAAGTAAACTTGCAGAGATTTGTTTACGATCCACTTTCTTCAACTTCTAAGGGGAATAATATGAGCAGGTATCTGGTGTCGCAATGGGATCACCACTCTCACCACTCTCACCTATTGTCGCCAACTTATATATTGAGCACTTTGAGAATAAATCCCTTGCCTCCTCTACCTTAAAACAAGCTTGGTGGAAAACATATGGACACAACATCAACGTAAGGTGGAATCATAGGAGGGATAATCCTGAGATATTTTTTAATCACCTTAACTCAATTTCCTCAGACATTGATTTTACTATGGAGATTGAAGCAAACATGAACATTCCTTTCTTGGACGTCCTTTTTACCATAAATTATGATGGAACATTGTGGCATCAAGTGTTTAGGAACAAAACCCATACTGACAGCTATCTTCATGAGGAGTCTTACCATCATCCGGCTCAAAATATTGGTGTCATTAATACACTTATTGTAAGAGCATTGGTGATATCCGATAGCACCTGAAATATGAAATCAGTCACTTGACATATTTTTTCATGGGTATAGGTTATAAAGAAAAATGTATCGGAAAAGACGTAAAAAGAGTTAAGGAGTCCGTCTTGTCCAAGAAGCGCCAAGGACCACACGAAAGTTGTGGTAGGGTTTTTCTGCCAGACATCAAGGGTATTACTGATAATATTGTCAAGGTTCTTGAAAGGAATAACGATTTTGCGCAATTTTGAACAACAGGAATAATAAGACAAAAAATGTGGTCAGTTAAAGATAGCATTAGTCACAAACAACCTAAAGGAGTTTACAACAATGATTTTTTTTGGCGGAAAAAGTTATATTGGTTAAATCAGGTGCTCCCTTCAAAAACGTCTTAAATAACACATAGCCGATATTAAGAATGAAAGGTCTCACACCTCAGCCCTTGCATATTAGTCCACGAAAACTAAGCATCACTGGTATCTAGAGGATGATAGAATCATTGTGAGGGAGGAACACTATCGAAGAAGGAAAATTAGAGAGGCACTTGAGGTTATAAAACATCTGCATAACATTAAAAGGGATGGAGGATATGAGATTAGTAACAGTTGGAAATCTCTACTTCGACATATGTGCTCCTCTGGTTCGTCCTGATCACACATTTAGTATCACAGGTTTATTATCTTCGAAAAGTTTCTTAGGGTTTGGGTGTTTTTAGATCTAGCAAACATCTCATTGAATTATTTATTTTCATAATTTTCCTTATTAATTAATTTTTATTACCTATTAATAAAAATTAATTAATTAATAAAAATTACTAGTATCTAGGTTTTTATTAAATTAAATTATCCTTAAAATCAATTTTATTATCCTAATAATATCAGATTAATTAGGATTATATCCATTTTTCTTATCCTAATAAAATCAATAATATTAAGAAATTATTATTTTTTACTTGTTTTAGTTTCATTAACTTCTATTTATATGTAATCTAATAAATAATTCTAATTATTAATATTTTCTAGGGTTATCACATATTCTAGGTTAATATATTAAAATATTCTTCACTAAATAATAAATAAGAATTAACTCTATTAATTAATTAGCATTATTACCATTTATTGTTAGTGTTTATTAATTAAATTAGAGAATTTTAAATTTGTTAGTAATAAATCTAATTACAAATTCTAAAAAAGATAGTAACATTTAGGTATTATTACTTAAAAATAAATAATTAATGTAATTATGATTATTGAATCTTATAATAATTCTTAAAAATATTATGAAATTAAATAAACTATTTAAAGAATTAAATTTAAAATTAAATATTTAATTATTACTTAGAATTAAATTTATTAAAAATAAATTAAATATTAATTATTCAATTCCTATAGGCTCTTCTTATTGCCTTTATCACTATTAATCCTTGACCTTTGTTCTTCTTTCATCCTTCATTCAATCTCTTGTCGTGATGATGGATACTCCTTGTGGATAATCCGAAGATCTCTTCATTAAACAATAACCAAAAAACTTGAAAACCATAATTTTTGTATTTGGTTTTTTTTTTTTTTTTACTTAACTTTGGAAAAAAAGACATAAAAAATAATTTAATAAATTAATGTATATATATATATATATATATATATATATATCTGTGTGTGTGTTCAATTACAAAACAAAATTGGCCACAAAGGATATATAAGGAAATCACATGGCTAAAAAAAGTTATTTAAAAGATGGCTCCACACTTCTATAAAGTTGTGACGAATTCTCATTCTCAACACTAACAAGGATGGCTACAAGTTAGCTAGTTCACGCCTTGAGCGGGAAGTGAGATCTCAGTTGATTTACTTAGACAAGCTCAATAAAGCTCAATTATGGAAAGAAGGATATACACGCTAACAATAGAAATTTTAGGATTCTTTGGAAGGTTATTCATAGTCATTTGTAATTAGTAAATAGAAATATGAATGACTGGGTATGTTAAAATAATATTAATACAGTCTATGAAACTTTTTTAGTTCCCCAATGTTGGAGGATATTGTGCCACGAAGTTGCATATAAGGAATATTACTGTTCACCAATATATCGAGCCCAAATCAGTAGAAAAATTAGTCATTTAGTGAGATGCATTGATTATTAAAAAAAAGTAGTAAAAGCTTAAAAGAATGAGCGAGAGTGAACATACACAACGATAACTCATATGCTAGCATTTCCATAGATTATTCTCGTCCTCTCACATGGATTAGCATATAATTCATTCTAGCGGCTTAAGAAATTTTTAGTGTCATCTAGCTAGGCTTTGAACTTGAGCAATGATATCACTGCATTGTACCAAAATAAGGGAAATCATCAATTGATAAATCCCTCATGATAATGGTTGTCAATCAGAAGTGGACTAGTGGCAGTTGTATTATAAGTTAGATAAATATAATAGATAGTGTAGAGAAAAACCCTTGTATCTTGCGAGAGGAAGTCATAACAACTCTTCCAGAATGCATAGGCTTGCATGATTCTAATGGCGCAAAGAGAATTTGAATCCCTGAGAGTAAAGAAGTGATGTTGGTGGGTTTTATAATATGAAATATCGGAAGGACATAGAGTATACATTGGAGGCTTAGTAGGCACACTAGAAGCACCAATGCTATTGTTGCTACTCCTTGTACATGGAAAAGGGAAGAATTTTTTCTGCTTCAAAACATCAATAAACCTATCTATTCTTCAATTCTAGATCCAAATCCATAGGCAGCAAGAAAGGTGCATCTTATTAGTAGTAGTATCTTACCAAATTTACCTGGTTTATTCTATTGACTAAGTTGCACCTAATGCAGTAGCAACAATATACATCTACTTAAAACTAAATATTATAAAACAAATTAATACTTAAAACATAAAATATATCAGATAGGCACACCGACATGCATGTTGCTACTTCCACTTTCTAAGCTACCGCTTGTTAGCTCTTACCAGTTACTATTATACAGATCCTAGGCTGGGTTTTTCTATGGAGGAAGAAGTCCTAAAAGAAGTCAATCAAGCAGAATCAATTAAATCAATACAATATCGGTCCAACTTTCTGCAGCACGCTCAATTCAACCATCATCCTTCAGTAACCAGATGGGAGCATCTAGAGCTAGCCACATAGGAGCCTTAAATTTTTTCCAGAAGCTCATTTGTAGAAGTGCATAGTCTGCCATACATAGCCTTCAATGGCAAGAAAAGGCATTGTTTATTTTCTTCTTTGTTTTTTTGGAATTTTTGGTTAACCATCTCCAAGTTTCATTCATCCTTTAACTTTATCACACTCTAATTTCTTTAAAAACCTAAATATATAAGACAATATTATTATTGTTGTAATAACAAGGGAATAGTAGAGTAACTTCATCTTTCAACGAGTTTTTTAACCAAGACTTAGCATCAATATCATCAATATACCACTTTTGCATGCACTCCCTCTCCCCAATGGGTTAACACTCTTTTTTTACCAATAATATCATAGATTCACATTATACTTTATATAACAAATTAACCTTAGCCTTTAATCTTCTATGATTGGGTCTAAAGAATAAATCCAGTATGACCTCCAAGTTGATATGTGGTTTTTTTAAATAATAATAAAATATTTTCCAAAAAAAATAACAATGTTCGTTATTATTAAAATTTAAAAATAACAATTTTGGTTATTTTTTATTAAAATCATTATAAACAACAATAATCTCACTCTTACATTGTTGGCTTGGTTATTATTGATATTATAACTTGGTATGAAAGTGATAATATATAAATATTTATTTTAATTCTCAACCGCAAATAAAATATATGTTCATATTAATGGAAAGTAACATAATTTTATACAAGCTTTAGAGAGAGAATATATTTAAAATAGAAATAAAATAAAATATCTTATATTTTGATATTGAGTATGGAAATATGTATATTCTTATATTTTTAAAAATATTTCAATATAAAAATTAAATAAACTAATTGAATATCGATATTAATTACTTTATTTCAATATTAAATTGATATATGTATATATAAAAACTTAAAAGCAAAATATAAAAATTATCTTAAAGTTAATTAAAGTAAAATAAAATTTAAAATTTTAATTACTCATGAAAGAGAAATATGCAATTCATTTCTTTATCAATATAAAATGGATATGTCACATATGAAAAATATTGATAATAATATAAATATTCAATGTGGGTTATAAATGAAACATTTCAATTCAGAGTATTAATAAATATTGACATATATTTAACCCACGGGGTGGTGACTTGTTGGTGATTGAGTGTTCTGTCAAGGCACTCGTCTATAAAGGTGACTGGTTCAAACCCCGTGGGTGCCCGTCAGGTGTAAGCTTGTGACCCTTGCTGTGTATTTTCAATGGGGGATGCTGCCAGGAAGGAGCATTTTCATTGGCAGCGGTGCGATGTGAACTTGTAAGGCAGATTTGATTGTATGGTTCTACTTACCGGTTTCCCTCCTGATAAATATATGTGTGTGTGTGTGTGTGTGTGTGTGTGTGTGTGTGTGTGTGTGTGTGTGTGTGTGTGTAGACATATATTTAAAAACATATTAGTAAAAAGTATTAATGTGAAAAAATTAGTCCATAAAAAGTTATTTCAGTACTCGTGTCAATTAAAATATTTAATGTCGATTATGTATATATTATATAAAGAATTTAAATATATCTATTAATATAATTAAAACATTTCAAATAGTTTCCATAATTCTAAATTTTCATTTTATTAAGTCTATTTTGTGTGAAATATAGGAAATATTTGTTAGAATTGCAATTTTAATCCCCCCACTCTCTATAAAACATGTATTACATCATATTTCTAGAAATGCAATTTTTTTTCATTTTATGCACTATAAAAAGAATTTGCACCTCAAGAGATTTGATCCCTCTCAAAACATCCTAGATTCATGGTTAAGATGAATTTTTATTGTTAGCGAGAACTTGACAATTTTATGACACCTTCCCATAGGGTTTATACTCAGGTTTGGAGTAATCTTAGGAAATTTCATCTTTCATGTTCTTTATTTTGTCCTTGTACTATAGGCAATCCTTTAATTTTGAGATTATAAGTTGTAAACGTATTTTTTATTTGCTCAATTTCTCTCAAAACATTATTTAAAGATAACGTATCATTAACCGTCACAATCATAGTATTAGTGTTAAATGAATGTTCATTTATTATTATATTATACTTAGGCAAGACAACATATATTGTTTTTTATTTAGGTAAAAACAATATATTTTCAATTAGTTTTGAAAATTTTAAACAAATTTTATGAAGTTTATTAAAGTTCTAGAAAAAATAAATATTAAATTGAATATTTTGGAATATATATATATATATATATATATATATATATATATATATACTTTAATTCTCTAAAATGTAAATTGTTTTTTTTTAAATTGTTCATGTATTTTTTAATGTAGTGTTATATTAAATTATGAGATATAGAATTATATTAGAAATTAAAAATCTAAAACAAGGTTTTATTAGACTAGTGTTATGACTTTACACAAGAGAATGTCATGTGATAACTTCCCACCATTTTTTTTATGGTGGTAAGATTTTTATATTTTTATAATTCTAATAAAAATCCATTCATTTATCTAGTAATTTTTATATTTCTATAATTTTAATAAAAAATCCATTAATAAACTTACTAAGGAGGAAAGGGTGGAGAAATGTGACGTTTTGGTAAGTTTTGATGTAGTTTCATTATTTACCAAAATTCCATTAGATGAGGCGGTTCAGGTTATTAATGAGGTTACAAATCTAGAAACAAGTAAACTTGCAGAGATTTGTTTACGATCCACTTTCTTCAACTTCCAAGGGGAATAATATGAGCAGGTATCTGGTGTCGCAATGGGATCACCACTCTCACCACTCTCACCTATTATCGCCAACTTATATATTGAGCACTTTGAGAATAAATCCCTTGCCTCCTCTACCTTAAAACAAGCTTGGTGGAAAACATATGTACACAACATCAACATAAGGTGGAATCATGGGAGGGATAATCCTGAGATATTTTTTAATCACCTTAACTCAATTTCCTCAGACATTGATTTTACTATGGAGATTGAAGAAAACATGAACATTCCTTTCTTGGACGTCCTTTTTACCATAAATTATGATGGAACATTGGGGCATCAAGTGTTTAGGAACAAAACCCATACTCACAGCTATCTTCATGATGAGTCTTACCATCATCCGGGTGAAAATATTGGTGTCATTAATACTCTTATTGTAAGAGCATTGGTGATATCCGATAGCACCTGAAATATGAAATCACTCACTTGACATATTTTTTCATGGGTATAGGTTATAAAGAAAAATGTATCGGAAAAGACGTAAAAAGAGTTAAGCAGTCGGTCTTGTCCAAGAAGCGCCAGGCACCACACGAAAGTTGTGGTAGGGTTTTTCTGCCAGACATCAAGGGTATTACTGATAATATTGTCAAGGTTCTTGGAAGGAATAACAATTTTGTGAAATTTTCAGCAACAGGAATAATAAGACAAAAAAAGTGGTTAGTTAAAGATAGCATTAGTCACAAACAACCTAAAGGAGTTTACAATAATGAATTTTTTTGGCGGAAAATGTTGTATTGGTTAAATTAGGTTCTCGCTTCAAAAACGTCTTAAATAACACATAGCCGATATTAAGAATGAAAGGTCTCGCACCTCAGCCCTTGCAGATCAGTCCACGAAAACTAAGCATCACTGGTATCTAGAGGATGATAAAATCATTGTGAGGGAGGAACACTATCGAAGAAGCAAAATTATAGAGGCACTTGAGGTTATAAAACATCTGCATAACATTAAAAGGGATGGAGGATATGAGATTACTAACAGTTGGAAATCTCTACTTCAACATATGTGCTCCTCTGGTTCGTCCTAATCACACATTTAGTATCACAGGTTTATTATCTTCCAAAAGTTTCTTAGGGTTTGGGTGTTTTTAGATCTAGCAAACATCTCATTGAATTATTTATTTTCATAATTTTCCTTATTAATTAATTTTTATTACCTATTAATAAAAATTAATTGATGTACGTGTAGTATCTAGGTTTTTATTAAATTAAATTATCCTTAAAATCAATTTTATTATCCTAAAAATATCGATTAATTAGATTATATCCATTTTCTTATCTAATAAAATCAATAATAATAAATAATTTTTTATATATTTAGTTTCATTAACTTCTATTTATATGTAATCTAATAAATAATTAGTAATCTAATAAATAATTCTAATTATTAATATTTTCTAGGGTTGTGAAAAAATATCTTTCGGTAAAAATCACATCCAAATAAATTTGGTCGACGCGTTTCGAACCAGCCAGTGTGGTTCATCATCAGGACTTGATGAAAAATCTGATCAGGAGACCCAATTAAATAGATATGAGAAGCTCCAACTAGCCATTGAAAAATAACGGCTAGTTAGACTAAATCAAAGTAAAAAAAAATAAAAAGTCAAAAAATATATATAAAAAGATTAAAGTTTATAATATGAATATTATTTAAAATTATTTTTAATTTTAATTTTTTTTTTATTTTTTTAATATACAATAGGAATCATTCAAAATATTCTAGAAGATTAAATAAATAAAGGATTATTTCAATTTAAAAATAATAATAATAATAAAAAAATAAAAAAATAAATAATAATAAAAATAAAAAAATTAAAATTAAAATATTTATTTTGTTTAATATTATTTAAAAACATAAAGGATTAAATGCTACTATAATAAAAATAAAAAAATAAAAAATAATAAAAATAATAACAATCATAATAATAAAAATAAAAAATTAAATTAAATAGATAATAATAATTTAATTTTTAATAATTTTTATTTTAATTTATTTTATTAATATTTATTAATTTATTAATTTATTTATCTATTTATTTTATTTAATTATTTATTTATTTATTTATTTTTATTTTTGATTTTAATTGATTTTATTTTATAGATAAAATAATAATAATAATAATAAATTAATATATATATATATATATATATATATATTTAAAATAATAATAATAATAATAATAATATAAAAATAAATAAATAAATAAAATAACTAATATATAATTTTATTTAATTTAAATTTAGGAATGAAGAGTAGGAATCCAACACCTGCTAACCATCCACCCATCGTCCCTGTTCAGGTTCAGAGGCCTCTTTTCGATTTCCAAGGCTTCTCGCAACTTGCGGTGGTGGAAATGGTCGATCTTCGCAATCACCTTAGCATCTTCAATGCAAATGTGATGATTAGTCTTCTCAACATGCTCTGCTAGGGCTGAGGAGCGTGATCTATTATGCTTAAGGTCAGCTACATGCTCATGAATTCTTTGATTAATAGACAGACCCGTTTCACCAATGTAAGGCGTCCCATAAGAGCATGGAATCAAGTACACACCCTTACCATCCTTAGGGCAAATCGGGTCTTTAACAGATCTAAGGGAACTTCGAATGGTGCGGTAGGGTTTAAACGTAGAGGATACATTAAACTTCTTTAGGATCCTAG
Source organism: Pinus albicaulis (assembly GCA_034641835.2). NCBI lineage: Eukaryota > Viridiplantae > Streptophyta > Pinopsida > Pinales > Pinaceae > Pinus > Pinus albicaulis. The sequence continues at coordinate 589,456,033 of CM076580.1, read as the reverse complement.
CGATTTTATCCGTAGTACCTTGGATAAACGGAAGGTGAACTCCCGATAATCGATCGCAAGGATCTTTCCTAACTCTAGGACCCCTTTACGCTTTTTGAAAAGCTTTAAGGAAGTGACTCATACTATAACCATTTTTATTAAAAACTTTAAGGAGATGAGCCTTTTCACCTTCAAAATGGTTTACATCAGAGATTCTAAAGGCTCTGGTAGCTAAGGTTTTGAGAACCCCGAGCTTCTGAGCAGGGAAATGGGTCGGTCTATTAATCAAAGAATTCATGAGCATGTAGCTGACCTTAAGCATAATAGATCACGCTCCTCAGCCCTAGCAGAGCATGTTGAGAAGACTAATCATCACATTTGCATTGAAGATGCTAAGGTGATTGTGAAGATTGACCATTTCCACCACCGCAAGTTGCGAGAAGCCTTGGAAATCGAAAAGAGGCCTCTGAACCTGAACAGGGACGATGGGTGGATGGTTAGCAGGTGTTGGATTCCTGCTCTTCATTCCTAAATTTAAATTAAATAAAATTATATAT
>CM076580.1:589232997-589452997 GCA_034641835.2 Pinus albicaulis | reverse complement strand
GTTGCTACTCCTTGTACATGGAAAAGGGAAGAATTTTTTCTGCTTCAAAACATCAATAAACCTATCTATTCTTCAATTCCATATCCAAATCCATAGGCTGCAAGAGAGGTGCATCTTATTAGTAGTAGTATCTTACCAAATTTACCTGGTTTATTCTATTGACTAAGTTGCACCTAATGCAGTAGCAACAATATGCGTCTACTCAAATCTAATGGGAACATGCTCCATCAATTCTTAAAATTAAATATGAAAAAAATAATTAAAATGAAAACTAAATATTATAAAACAAATTAATACTTAAAACATAAAATATATCAGATAGGCACACCGACATGCATGTTGCTACTTCCACTTTCTAAGCTACCGCTTGTTAGCTCTTACCAGTTACTATTATACAGATCCTAGGCTGGGTTAGTCTATGGAGGAAGAAGTCTTAAAAGAAGTCAATCAAGCAGAATCAATTAAATGAATACAATATCGGTCCAACTTTTTGCAGCACGCTCAATTCAACCATCATCCTTCAGTAACCAGATGGGAGCATCTAGAGCTAGGCACATAGGAGCCTTAATTTTTTTCCAGAAGCTCATTTGTAGAAGCGCATAGTCTGCCATACATAGCCTTGAATGGCAAGCAAAGGCATTGTTTATTTTCTTCTTTTTTCTTTCTGGAATTTTTGGTTAACCATCTCCAAGTTTCATTCATCCTTTAACTTTATCACACTCTAATTTCTTTAAAAACTTAAATATATAAGACAATATTATTATTGTTGTAATAACAAGGGAATAGTACAGTAACTTCATCTTTCAACGAGTTTTTTAACCAAGACTTAGCATCAATATCATCAATATACCACTTTTGCATGCACTCCCTCTCCCCAATGGGTTAACACTCTTTTTTTACCAATAATATCATAGATTCACATTATACTTTCTATAACAAATTAACCTTAGCCTTTAATCTTCTATGATTGGGCCTAAAGACGAAATCTAGTATGACCTCCAAGTTGATATGTTCGTTATTATTAAAATTTAAAAATAACAATTTTCGTTAATTTTTATTAAAATCATTATAAACAACAATAATCTCACTCTTACATTGCTGGCTTGGTTATTATTGATATTATAACTTGGTATGAAAGTGATAATATATAAATATTTATATTAATTCTCAACCATAAATAAAATATATGTTCATATTAATGTAAAGTAACATAATTTTATACAAGCTTTAGAGAGAGAATATAATTAAAATAGAAATAAAATAAAATATGTTATATTTTGATATTGAGTATGGAAATATGTATATTCTTATATTTTTAAAAATATTTCAATATAAAAATTAAATAAACTAATTGAATATCGATATTAATTACTTTATTTCAATATTAAATTGATATATGTATATATAAAAACTTAAAAACAAAATATAAAAATTATCTTAAAGTTAATTAAAGTAAAATAAAATTTAAAATTTTAATTACTCATAAAAGAGAAATATGTAATTCATTTCTTTATCAATATAAAATGGATATGTCACATATGAAAAATATTGATAATAATATAAATATTCAATGTGGGTTATAAATGAAACATTTCAATTCAGAGTATTAATAAATATTGACATATATTTAACCCACGGGGTGGTGACTTGTTGGTGATTGAGTGTTCTGTCAAGGCATTCGTCTGTAAAGGTGACCGGTTCAAACCCCATGGGTCCCCATCAGGTGTAAGCTTGTGAGCCTTGCTGTGTATTTTCAATGGGGGATGCTGCCAGGAAGGAGCATTTTAATTGGGAGCAGTGCGATGTGAACTTGTAAGGCAGATTTGATTGTATGGTTCTACTTACCAGTTTCCCTCCTGATAAATATGTGTGTGTGTGTGTGTGTGTGTGTGTGTGTGTAGACATATATTTAAAAACATATTAGTAAAAAGTATTAATGTGAAAAAATTATTCCATAAAAAATTATTTTAGTACTCGTGTCAATTAAAATATTTAATGTCGATTATGTATATATTATATAAATAATTTAAATATATCTATTAATATAATTAAAACATTTCAAAATAGTTTCCATAATTCTAAATTTTCATTTTATTAAGTCTATTTTGTGTGAAATATAGGAAATATTTGTTAGAATTGCAATTTTAATCCCCCCTCTCTCTATAAAACTTGTATTACATCATATTTCTAGAAATGCAATTTTTTTTCATTTTATGCACTATAAAAAGAATTTGCACCTCAAGAAATTTTATCCCTCTCAAAACATCCTAGATTCATGGTTAAGATGAATTTATGTTGTTAGCGAGAACTTGGCAATTTTATGACACCTTCCCATAGGGTTTATACTCAGGTTTGGAGTAATCTTAGGAAATTTCATCTTTCATGTTCTTTATTTTGTCCTTGTACTATAGGCAATCCTTTAATTTTGAGATTATAAGTTGTAAACGTATTTTTTATTTGCTCAATTTCTCTCAAAACATTATTTAAATATATTGTATCATTAACCGTCACAATCATAGTATTAGTGTTAAATGAATGTTCATTTATTATTATATTATACTTAGGCAAGACAACATATATTGTTTTTTATTTAGGTACAAAAAATATATTTTCAATTAGTTTTGAAATTTTTAAACAAATTTTATTAAGTTTATTAAAGTTCTAGAAAAGATAAATATTAAATTGAATATTTTGGAAAATATATATATATATATATATTTTAATTCTCTAAAATGTAAATTGTTTTTTTTGAAATTTTTCATGTATTTTTTAATGTAGTGTTATATTGAATTATGAGATATAGAATTATATTAGAAATTAAAAATGTAAAACAAGGTTTTATTAGCCTAGTGTTATGACTTTACACAAGAGAATGTCATGTGATAACTTCCCACCATTTTTTTATGGTGGTAAGATTTCTATATTTTTATAATTCTAATAAAAATCCATTCATTTATCTAGTAAGTTTTATATTTCTATAATTTTAATAAAAAATCCTTTAATAAACTTACTAAGGAGGAAAGGGTGGAGAAATGTGACGTTTTGGTAAGTTTTCATGTAGTTTCATTATTTACCAAAATTCTATTAGATGAGGCGGTTCAAGTTATTAATGAGGTTACAAATCTAGAAACAAGTAAACTTGCAGAGATTTGTTTACGATCCACTGTCTTCAACTTCCAAGGGGAATAATATTAGCAGGTATCTGGTGTCGCAATGGGATCACCAATCTCACCACTCTCACCTATTGTCGCCAACTTATATATTGAGCACTTTGAGAATAAATCCCTTGCCTCCTCTACCTTAAAACAAGCTTGGTGGAAAACATATGTACATAACATCAACATAAGGTGGAATCATAGGAGAGATAATCCTGAGATATTTTTTAATCACCTTAACTCAATTTCCTCAGACATTGATTTTACTATGGAGATTGAAGAAAACATGAACATTCCTTTCTTGGACGTCCTTTTTACCATAAATTATGATGGAACATTGGGGCATCAAGTGTTTAGGAACAAAACACATACTGACAGCTATCTTCGTGATGAGTCTTACCATCATCCGGCTCAAAATATTGGTGTCATTAATACTCTTATTGTAAGAGCATTGGTGATATCCGATAGCACCTGAAATATGAAATCACTCTCTTGACATATTTTTTCATGGGTATAGGTTATAAAGAAAAATGTATCGGAAAAGACGTAAAAAGAGTTAAGCAGTCCGTCTTGTCCAAGAAGCGCCAAGGACCACACGAAAGTTGTGGTAGGGTTTTTCTGCCAGACATCAAGGGTATTACTGATAATATTGTCAAGGTTCTTGGAAGGAATAACAATTTTGCGCAATTTTCAGCAACAGGAATAATAAGACAAAAAATGTGGTCAGTTAAAGATAGAAGTAGTCACAAACAACCTAAAGGAGTTTACAATAATGAATTTTTTTGGCGGAAAAAGTTATATTGGTTAAATCAGGTGCTCGCTTCAAAAACGTCTTAAATAACACATAGTCGATATTAAGAATGAAAGGTCTCGCACCTCAGCCCTTGCAGATTAGTCAACGAAAACTAAGCATCACTGGTATCTAGAGGATGATAGAATCGTTGTGAGGGAGGAACACTATCGAAGAATGAAAATTAGAGAGACACTTGAGGTTATAAAACATCTGCATAACATTAAAAGGGATGGAGGGTATGAGATTAGTAACAGTTGGAAATCTCTACTTCGACATATGTGCTCCTCTGGTTCGTCCTGATCACACATTTAGTATCACAGGTTTATTATCTTCCAAAAGTTTCTTAGGGTTTGGGTGTTTTTAGATCTAGCAAACATCTCATTGAATTATTTATTTTCATAATTTTCATTATTAATTAATTTTTATTACCTATTAATAAAAATTAATTAATTAATAAAAATTATTAGTATCTAGGTTTTTATTAAATTAAATTATCCTTAAAATCAATTTTATTATCCTAATAATATCAGATTAATTAGGATTATATCCATTTTTCTTATCCTAATAAAATCAATAATATTAAGAAATTATTATTTTTTACTTGTTTTAGTTTCATTAACTTCTATTTATATGTAATCTAATAAATAATTCTAATTATTAATATTTTCTAGGGTTATCACATATTCTAGGTTAATATATTAAAATATTCTTCACTAAATAATAAATAAGAACTAACTCTATTAATTAATTAGCATTATTAACATTTATTTTTAGTGTTTATTAATTAAATTAGAGAATTTTAAATTTGTTAGTAATAAATCTAATTACAAATTCTAAAAAAAGACAGTAACATTTAGGTATTATTACTTAAAGATAAATAATTAATGTAATTATGATTATTGAATCTTATAATAATTCTTAAAAATATTATGAAATTAAATAAACTATTTAAAGAATTAAATTTAAAATTAAATATTTAATTATTACTTAGAATTAAATTTATTAAAACAATATTTATTAAAAATAAATTAAATATTAATTATTCAATTCCTGTAGGCTCTTCTTATTGCCTTTATCACTATTAATCCTTGACCTTTGTTCTTATTTCATCCTTCATTCAATCTCTTGTCATGATGATGGATACTCCTTGTGGATAATCCGAAGATCTCTTCATTAAACAATAACCAAAAAACTTGAAAACCATAATTTTTGTATTTGGTTTTTTTTTTTTTTTTACTTAACTTTGAAAAAAAAGACATAAAAAATAATTTAATAAATTAATGTATATATATATATATATATATTGTGACATACCTCGATAACCTCGCAGGAAAAATGCATGGAGTTAGGACTTTTTTTCAACATTTACGAATGTGCAACCTTATAAATTTCTTTATATATTTCTGCATTAACCATTTAAATACCCATTATCATCACTTAGAGAAATATTTAGCAAAAAAAATCATAGTGAGTTACACAACCATTAATTGTTCTTGTTGTAGCATATTAACTTAAATTTCATGCTATAACTATGCATCGATCCCATGATCATTTTAATTCAATTAGTATATCACCTAATTGATAATATCAACGTCATATCATGAAAGAAATTAACATCATCAAAACGACACAATTAACAATCACATAAATAGACACCGATATACCCTGGAAACCCCGTAGGGTTAAAACCAGCAAACGTTTAATTTTATTATTAAACGCTCGTGAGGGTTGTCACCCCTCACTCAATGGTTATAAGGGAGTCCATCCCTTGACCATTGTAATAAAATTTACATATAAAAATAATCTTAAACGAAACATAACTAGCTATAAGTTATTACAATCATCGTGATACCATTTACCCACGAATCATCAATCTCTGTCTTTGTATTCAGACTGTTTCCTTCAGGAGATCATTGTGAAATTGGAACTACTAAACCCGCATGGACTAACAAATCTTTATCTTCCACAATGTTAAACTTGAAATTTCCTTTTCTCAAGTCATCCTTCTTTCCTGCCATTTCTGTCGTCAGCACACTTGATATCATGATTAGATAAAATATTAATAAACCAATAATCAATCTCTATATGTGACACTTCAACAAATATTTGTATGCATTTATAAAACATAACCACATTGACATTAGTTTCCTTATTTAACATCATTTCACATGCATTAGTAACAAATAAATCAATATCAAGCATCCTCTTTCCACCAAACACTAATAAAATATTGCATGCACTTTCATATTATTTCCAAAAGAAAGCTAACATACTATGTAATAATACTGTGCATGCAAATGCATAACAATATTTTCCAGATAACTATCCCAACAAGAAATTTCTCTTTTTGCCTACTCGTATGTTTTCTTTTCAATATGGATTAATGCAATAGATGTTATACTTACGCATGTGAATACATGTTCTTTTCCAAAAACATATTTTCCACCCAAGATCTATTCATAATGGTTACTATGCATAACAATGCCAACTCTATTTCAAACAAAGTTAACATACAAGTTATAGTTTTGTGCATGCAATAACATATCTTGTTCTTCCTACATGTAAAACATATATTTCTTTCCAAAAGAAACCAAATAAATATTTCATGGAAAAATAACCACATTTCTTTTCCAAGGGTCAAACGCATACCACTTATCATTTCATGCATGCAAAGTGACATTTCCCTCTCATCCAAAAGATATAACCAATAACTATGCATAATATTCTACCAAGATAAAGCTAATACCATAGCTAATCCCTTTATGTTGGACAAATACATATTATTTTTCCCAAAAGAAGGCTAACACAATAAATATTATGTGATTGCATCTTCCTTTTCTCTAGAAATCTAATACTCAAAAATATATTTTTTCCATGCATGCAAGCATATATGTTTCTCTAAATAATATTACATAATAAAGCATGTGATTACTCTTTTTCCTCTCTAAGAATCTAATCCAATAATGCATACAAGGATATATTTTTATCTTCTATTCATTTTGAAGAGTTTTAACACAATAATTATTTCCTTGCATACAATTATGCAATGTTCAAATTGGGAAAATATAGGCTCAGTAGGGAATATCTTAAGATATTCCACTATGGAATCACAACAATATGGAATTACACCAATAGATCTAAACCAGAGATAGACTGGCAGGGCATTTACTAGATGCATCACCTTCACAAGGAAGGGTGAAATTCAGAGGCTTCCTGGCCCATTCCAGACTCTGTCTATAGAAGAATGGTGGAACACAACAAGTGTGGGAATGACACACTCATCTTAGAGTTTTCTGCTCTTAGGAACCTTAGATCCATAGATCTAAACAATGGATCCAAAAGAGAAGTAAAAACCAACCAAGGAAGAAGCGCTAAATTCCACTCTCAAGAAAATTTGCAATAGGCTCAAGGAGGACATTGTATAAGAAAGCCAGTGTGAAAATAATGTAGAACAGGGCTGGGTTCCCTTATTTTAGGCTGTGTTAGACCCCAAGAAAATTTTCATAAAAAATAAATGAGTTTAGAGGTTTTAACAGATGTCCCACAATCAACACTAGCTGAAAATCAGCTAAAGGAGAGAGTTGGTAATTAGAGAAACCGTCCTTTAGAAATTGCGTAGTTTCTGCTGGAAGACACTAGAAATCAGCCATTAGACTCATGTTATAGTATGGCATCAAGAAATAAGATCTATAATCAAGTTCCTTTGTAGAAGCATTGAATTTATTTGAAGCAAGAGCAAGAATCCTTCAAAAATAATAGCAGAAACAATTGGAAAAGCTGCAGAAAGGCTTGACAACATTTTATATGAGGAGCTTCAGCTGATGTAGGTTAATATTCAGATCTACAACTGATATATGGCTGAAACATCAGATCCATACCAGATCTGGAACTACTCATCCTTCTAAACAAGATACTCCTGGGGTTTTATCAAAATAATGCATAAATAAGTGTAGATCTAGCTTTTAATACACTGAAATTTTTATTGCAAATAAATTCAATCATTATATAATCATGGTCCATATGCAAACAAAGATATTTTCAAAGGATATGGTTACTCATCTCTTGATGTATGCTTGAAATACTCTCTTCCTCTTCTTTGGCTCCATTCTTCATGTATTCTCCCATTTTCCTCTTCTCTTTCTCTCATGGGATTATAATAAAAAATAGAATTAATTAAAATGGAATAGATTTTATAAATCATAAAAGTATTCCAACTTTTTTTCTAAATCATAAAATAATTCCATATTTTCTAATTCATAAAAGCATTCAAGCTTTTCTAAATCCTAAAAGTATTCTAGCTTTTTCTAAATCATAAAATAATTCCATATTTTCTAAATCATAAAAGCATTCCAGCTTTTCTAAATCACAAAAGCAATCCATAAAGCCTCCATAAATCTGATTTTCCTAAATCAGAAAAGCATTCCATAAATCCCTCATGCTTTTATTTTTAAAGGTAGATTTTCTTTTTCCTTATGAGAAAAATATCACTAATCCATACTTTTTCCAAATCTATTACTCATTATTTCTAAAACTCATAAAATATACCAACTTGGAAATATAATTTATTTCCATGGAAGAATATAAATTATTATAAATAAAATAATTAAGAAATAATTCTTCCAATATTCTTATAATCAACAATTATAAGAATGTTTTTCATTTAATATCAATATAAAAATTAATAATATTTAATTATTTAATAACCCTCATTTTATGAGAGTTTTTTATGGTGGCTTATGCGAGGGATATTACAAACTCCCCCCCTTAAAGAGAACATCGTCCTCGATGTTCTTCTCTTGTTGGAACATTAACCTTTAATTTTCATTTCCAATTATTTAGGAAATGTAAAATAATACCTAAATCCTAATACTTTCATAAAAGCTCAGGGAGCACTTAGCCCTTTAATCATCAAAATGATAAGAAAACTCTATCAAGTGCACATTGCATTTTATTTAGGAGTTACACTAGTCTTTCTCTCCCACTAGTGTTTTTGCAAATTATTGTCTTTCTCTCCCACAATAATTTCAATCCAATTCAAACTCATGGTATTTATCTCCAACCATTTCCTTTGCAAATTACTGTCTTTCTCTCCCACAGTAATTTCATTCAAATTCAAATTCATGTCATTAATCTCCAGCCATGTTCCTCTCATATGTTAGGAATTTAAAGTTCAATAAATCATTATTTTATCTAACATGAGTTATTTCAGTCGCCTATATATTTCAATTAATCAATTTCACATTCATACTTTTATCAAGTCTTGAATTTCTCTTTGGTAATTACAGACACTCTTGGTATTATAAATATTCCCATGAGAAATTTTGGCTTAAACTTAATTCCTATCAGTCAACCCAGTCGACTAATATTTATATGTGTATATAAACATATACTCATTTGTATTTCGCAGATCTGTTTTTCAGAGTTTTGTCCAACTCTAACAGATCAATATGTCCCTTTTCTCTAACTTTTTCAGTTAGCAAGCTTTATAGACTTTCTAACCTCTATAATTATAAAATTTCAGCATCTATGTATAGATATCTACATATACATCTATCTATATTCAGTTAACCTTCTTTGCTTCAACTACTTTTACAGCAGTTTATATTGAAAGTGGATAGACGCTCTTTTCCCAGTATTTTAAATATGTTTACCATCTTCCTTTACCCATAATTTTACCACATATAACAATAGGGCTATTCTCTTATGTAATTGTTAAGATTATTTAGCATACTTGTAATTTTGGTGCATATTACAACTCTTCCCTTGGGCTATACTTGCTGTTCCTGTTTACCGTTTTGTTAAAAATTTCGGTTTATACACACAGCAACTCCATTTTCATTTTAAAAGACAACAAGCTACACCTGTACATTTGTTATTAGATTTGACATTTAGGAAATCTATCATCTCTAACTTTATTACTACAGGGTACTTATCCCCGGAATCCAACCATTTGTCCCTGCTATTAACCTACTGGATTTTCAGCTAATAGCTCTAATTTGAAATTGCATGAGGTACTGAACAAACAGTCAATCTAAACTTTGCATAAGAAATCATAACATAATGATTCATATAAAATTTGCATAATAAATCATAACATAACAATTCATATAACCTTATATAAAAATTCATAGATAAATCTCCAAATTTATGTATGCATACCGATACTATGACCAGTCCTCCCAACCTTAGAGTTCGTCTATCTCCAGAACTCACCCCCGAGCTGAGATCCTCCAAGAACAGACTAACCTCAATCTGTTCTAGAGCAGCTTATTTAAGCTATGCTCTCCCCAAAGCTTGTTTCCAATTCTGCGTCCAGAATTTCAGGATGCTTTTATTCCTGTTTGCCTAGGCTTCCCTTATTTAGGGACTTTAAAGCTGCTTTCTGCTTTTCCAGCTTTTCCAGCTTTTTACCTCTTCCCAAATACTTTCCTCATTATTGGGGACTTTAGATTTTTCCTCAAAAATCTAAATTAGAAATAACTTCTTTCAAGGATTTTTGAAATATTTTGGGGAAAGTCTTTACCTTTCCCATAACCTCATGGATTAGGCATGTGATCTCAATTTCTCATTTGGTCATAGTGCATACACAATATTTTATTTATTTTTCATAAATAAATAATTAACCACATCCACACAATAATTATCCATTGGGGTCCACTCCCCTTTGGATTTATGTTCAAATGTCTAATTTTAAAAGCATAGAACTTGGGGGTGTTACAAAAACTCTAGAGTTATTTCCTGAATACCCCAACTAAAGTATTCATTAACTCAACAATAAAATAAAATATTACCTCATTACATCAATCCCATCATAGCTTCCATAGCCATTGAATCCAATAAAAAATCAATGTCTAAAAATAGTCAATGTCTACAAATCCACTGTAATTTACATAATTTTCCATTGCATATTAACATTAAGGCAAAGGAACATTTATGTACACCATGCATCTATACTTGACCCACAACATGGGGTCCAAAATTTGTCAAATCACATTGACAACAATTCATCGCATGTAATATAGGTGGTATACATTCAAAATTTCCACATAATAATAATAATCATGTAGCTTAGAAAAAATACATTAACATATGTTGCATACCATAGCATGATACTTTATTTAAGGTCTCACCTTAGCAGCCATCAATATTGTAGAGAACTAACAGTCCCATTGAACACTAGGACACAAAATGTGATTTTTTTATTTTTTTATTTCGCTTACCATTAGCTTGCAACCATATAAGTGACAACCATTGAGGAATTTTGTGAAAATAATTTGCAATCATGAAATCTACAATCACTGTAGACTTTTTTTTCAAATAGTGTGCAAGCATGCAATCTACAACCAATTCGACATTCCATCAAACAATTTTCAAGCATGCAATCTACATCCATTGAGGAATTTTTAACAACAATTTGCAAGCATGCAATCTATGGTGGATAAGGCATTCTTCCAAATAGTTGGCAAGCATACAATCTACTACCATTGAGGGACTAGTTAGCAAAGATGAAATAAATTTCCATAAATATGTTTATACTCTCATAGAGATAGTAAAACTAGAATTTCTAGAAAATCATGAATCATATTAATATCATCAATGGTAAAATTTCTGCTAATAACAGAACCAACAATCCCTACAACAACGTCTAATCAGGAAATTTGACCAAATTATGGATCCATTTCTAAACATAACTTTTTCTTGGAATCACCATGGGGGTTACATGATCTCAAGGTATGAAAACCCCTTGATATTAAAGATTAATCACATCAAAAACTTCCACGGATGAAATTATTTAAAATACAAAACCGTGGATCTCAATTACCACTTTTTGTCGAACACATTGAATGCAAACTTTCCTCTACAACTCTAAATGAAGAAAGAGAACCCACAATTATGCTACTATGATTTTTTCATTGAATTTAAGTTCACTATGTGAGTTCTATTTCACTCGTTGCTTATTTTTAACAACTAAAGAGTTTCGTTCAAGTATATATATATATTTTGTTTTCAACATTCCATTGTCCTCTTCAGGGTCAAACCCAACTTCTATATTATTTAGTTATCACACCAACCATACATGTATTCATTATTTATAGGTAGTGCATGATAACTTTAGCCATGCTTTTCCATTACAATATAAACAGTGACTGCTCAAGATGGTTCATAGGTACAATAGAAGTTTTATTGTCTTTTATCCACATCCATATTAAAATTTCATGAGCACGACTTTTAAAGAAACATTATAAATGTCTACTCTTTCATGCAGTCATTAATCATGCAACATGCATCTCATGTTAATTGTAGTATACTACAAGATTAATTAAAATCATACCTGAAATGATGCCCACTAGCATCATACCTCTACTTCCTTTTTGCATAACGATTCCCAAAAGGCACCAGTGTTGCAACCTTTTGCTTTGATACCAATTGTGACATACCCCGATAACCTCACAGGAAAAATGCATGGAGTTAGGACTTTTTTTCAACATTTACGAATGTGCAACCTTAAAAATTTCTTTATATATTTCTGCATTAACCATTTAAATACCCATTATCATCACTTAGAGAAATATTTAGCAAAAAAAATCATAGTGAGTTACACAACCATTAATTGTTCTTGTTGTAGCATATTAACTTAAATTTCCTGCTATAACTATGCATCGATCCCATGATCATTTTAATTCAATTAGTAGATCACCTAATTGATAATATCAACATCATATCATGAAAGAAATTAACATCATCAAAATGACACAATTAACAATCACATAAATAGACACCGATATACACTGGAAACCCCGTAGGGTGAAAACCAGCAAACGTTTAATTTTATTATTAAACGCTCGTGAGGGTTGTCACCCCTCACTCAATGGTTATAAGGGAGTCCATCCCTTGACCATTGTCATAAAATTTACATATACAAATAATCTTAAATGAAACATAACTAGCTATAAGTTATTACAATCATCATGATACCATTTACCCACGAATCATCAATCTCTGTCTTTGTATTCAGACTGTTTCCTTCAGGGGATCATTGTGCAATTGGAACTACTAAACCTGCATGGACTAACAACTCTTTATCTTCCAGAATGTTAAACTTGAAATTTCCTTTTCTCAAGTCATCCTTCTTTCCTGCCATTTCTGTCGTCAGCACACTTGATATCATGATTAGATAAAATATTAATAAACCAATAATCAATCTCTATTTGTGACACTTCAACAAATATTTGTATGCATTTATAAAAAATAACCACATTGACATTAGTTTTCTTATTTAACATCATTTCACATGCATTAGTAACAAATAAATCAATATCAAGCATCCTCTTTCCACCAAACACTAATAAAATCTTGCATGCACTTTCCTATTATTTCCAAAAGAAAGCTAACATACTATATAATAATACTGTGCATGCAAATGCATAACAATAGTTTCAAGATAACTATCCCAACAAGCAATTTCTCTTTTTGCCTACTCGTATTTTTTCTTTTCAATATGGATTAATGCAATAGATGTTATACTTACGCATGTGAATACATGTTCTTTTCCAAAAACATATTTTCCACCCAAGATCTATTCATAATGGTTACTATGTATAACAATGCCAACTCTATTTAAAACAAAGTTAACATAAAAGTTATAGTTTTGTGCATGAAATAACATATCTTGTTCTTCCTGCATGTAAAACATATATTTATTTCCAAAAGAAACCAAATAAATATTTCATGGAAAAATAAACACATTTCTTTTCCAAGGGTCAAACGCATACCACTTATCATTTCATGCATGCAAAGTGACATTTCCCTCTCATGGAAAAGATATAACCAATAACTATGCATAATATTCTCCCAAGATAAAGCTAATACCATAGCTAATCCCTTTAGGTTGGACAAATACATATTATTTTTCCCAAAAGAAGGCTAACACAATAAATATTATGTGATTGCATCTTCCTTTTCTCTAGAAATCTAATACTCAAAAATATATTTTTCCCATGCATGCAAACATATATGTTTCTCTAAATAATCTTACATAATAAAGCATGTGATTACTCTTTTTCCTCTCTAAGAATCTAACCCAATAATGCATACAAGGATATATTTTTATCTTCTATTCATTTTGAAGAGTTTTAACACAATAATTATTTCCTTGCATACAATTATGCAATGTTCCAAATGGGAAAATATAGGCTCATTAGGGAATATCTTAAGATATTCCACTATGGAATCACAGCAATATGGAATTACACCAATATATCTAAACCAGAGATAGACTGGCAGGGCATTTACTAGCTGCATCACCTTCACAAGGAAGGGTGAAATCCAGAGGCTTCCTGGCCCATTCCAGACTCTGTCTATAGAAGAATGGTGGAACACAGCAAGTGTGGGAATGACACACTCATCTTATATTTTTTTGCTCTTAGGAACCTTAGATCCATAGATCTAAACAATGGATCCAAAAGAGAAGTAAAAACCAACCAAGGAAGAAGCGCTAAATTCCACTCTCAGGAAAATCTGCAATAGGCTCAAGGAGGACACTGTATAAGCAAGCCAGTGTGAAAATAATGTAGAACAGGGCTGGGTTCCCTTATTTTAGGCTGTGTTAGACCCCAATAAAAGATTCATAAAAAATAAATGAGTTTAGAGGTTTTAACAAATCTCCCACAATCAACACTAGCTGAAAATCAGCTAAAGGAGAGAGTTGGTAATTAGAGAAACCGTCGTTTAGAAATTGCGCAGTTTCTGCTGGAAGACACTAGAAATCAGCCATTAGACTCATGTTATAGTATGGCATCAAAAAATCAGATCTATAATCAAGTTCCTTTGTAGAAGCATTGGATTTACTTGAAGCAAGAGCAAGAATCCTTCAAAAATAATAGCAGAAACAATTGGAAAAGCTGCAGAAAGACTTGACCAAATTTTATATGAGGAGCTTCAGCTGATGTAGGTTAATATTCAGATCTACAACTGATATATGGCTGAAACATCAGATCCATACCAGATCTGGAACTACTCAGCCTTGTAAACAAGATCCCCCTGGGGTTTTATCAAAATAATGCATAAATAAGTGTAGATCTAGCTTTTAATACATTGAAATTTTTATTGCAAATAAATTCAATCATTATATAATCATGGTCCATATGCAAACAAAGATATTTTCAAAGAATATGGTTACTCATCTCTTGATGCATGCTTGAAATACTCTCTTCCTCTTCCTTGGCTCCATTCTCCATGTATTCTCCCATTTCCCTCTTCTATTTCTCTCATGGGATTATAATAAAAAGTAGAATTAATTAAAATGGAATAGATTTTATAAATCATAAAAGTATTCCAACTTTTTTCTAAATCATAAAAGAATTCCATCTTTTCTAATTCATAAAAGCATTCAAGCTTTTCTAAATCCTAAAAGTATTCCAACTTTTTCTAAATCATAAATCATTCCACATTTTCTAAATATCTTAAAAGCATTCTAGCTTTATAGCTTTTCTAAATCTAAAAAGAAATCCATAAAGCCTCCATAAATGCGATTTTTCCTAAATCGGGAAAAGCACTCCATAAATATCTCATGCTTTTATTTTAAAGGTAGATTTTCTTTTTCCTCATGAGCAAAATATCACTTATCCATAATTTTTCCAAATCTATTAATCATTATTTATAAAACTCATAAAATATACCAACTTGGAAATATAATTTATTTCCATGGAAGAATATAAATTATTATAACTAAAATAATTAAGAAATAATTCTTCCAATATTCTTATAATCAACAATTACAAGAATATTCTTTATTTAATATCAATATAATAATTAATAATATTTAATTATTTAATAACCCTCATTTTATGAGATTTTTTATGGTGGCTTATGCGAGGGATATTGCATATATATATATATATATATATATATATATATATATATATATATATATCTGTGTGTGTGTTCAATTCCAAAACAAAATTGGCCACAAAGGATATATAAGGAAATCACATGGCTAAAAAAAGTTATTTAAAAGATGGCTCCGCACTTCTATAAAGTTGTGACGAATTCTCATTCTCAACACTAACAAGGATGGCTACAAGGTAGCTAGTTCTTGCCTTGAGCGGGAAGTGAGATCTTAGTTGATTTACTTAACAAAGCTCAATAAAGCTCAATTATGGAAAGAAGGATATACACGCTAACAATAGAAATTTTAGGATTCTTTGGAAGGTTATTCATAGTCATCTGTAATTATTAAATAGAAATACGAATGACTGGGTATGTTAAAATAATATTAATACAGTCTATGCAACTTTTTTAGTTCCCCAATGTTGGAGGATATTGTGCCACCAAGTTGCATATAAGGAATATTACTGTTCACCAATATATCGAGCCCAAATCAGTAGAAAAATTAGTCATTTAGTGAGATGCACTGATTATTAAAAAAAAGAGGTAGTAAAAGGTTAAAAGAATGAGCGATAGTGAACATACACAGCGATAACTCATATGCTAGCATGTCCATGGATTATTCTCGTCCTCTCACATGGATTAGCATATAATTCATTCCAGCGGCTTAAGAACTTTTTAGTGTCATCTGGGTAGGCTTTGAACTTGAGCAATGATATCACTGGATTGTACCAAAATAAGGGAAATCATCAATTGATAAATCCCTCATGATAATTGTTGTCAATCAGAAGTGGACTAGTGGCTGTTGTAGTATAAGTTAGATAACTATAATAGATAGTGTAGAGAAAAACCCTTGTATCTTAAGAGAGGAAGTCATAACAACTCTTCCAGAATGCATAGGCTTGCATGATTCTAATGGCGCAAAGAGAATTTGAATCCCTGAGAGTAAAGAAGTGATGTTGGTGGGTTTTATAATATGAAATATCGGAAGGACATAGAGTATACATTGGAGGCTTAGTAGGCACACTAGAAGCACCAATGCTATTGTTGCTACTCCTTGTACATGGAAAAGGGAAGAATTTTTTCTGCTTCAAAACATCAATAAACCTATCTATTCTTCAATTCCATATCCAAATCCATAGGCTGCAAGAGAGGTGCATCTTATTAGTAGTAGTATCTTACCAAATTTACCTGGTTTATTCTATTGACTAAGTTGCACCTAATGCAGTAGCAACAATATACATCTACTCAAATCTAATGGGAACATGCTCCATCAATTCTTAAAATTATATATGAAAAAAATAATTAAAATGAAAACTAAATATTATAAAACAAATTAATACTTAAAACATAAAATATATCAGATAGGCACACCGACATGCATGTTGCTTCTTCCACTTTCTAAGCTACCGCTTGTTAGCTCTTACCAGTTACTATTATATAGATCCTGGGCTGGGTTTGCCTATGGAGGAAGAAGTCTTACAAGAAGTCAATCAAGCAGAATCAATTAAATCAATACAATATTGGTCCAACTTTCTGCAGCACGCTCAATTCAACCATCATCCTTTAGTAACCAGATGGGAGCATCTAGAGCTAGCCACATAGGAGCCTTAAAATTTTTCCAGAAGCTCATTTGTAGAAGTGCATAGTCTGCCATACATAGCCTTGAATGGAAAGCAAAGGCATTGTTTATTTTCTTCTTCTTTTTTCTGGAATTTTTGGTTAACCATCTCCAAGTTTCATTCATCCTTTAACTTTATCACACTCTAATTTCTTTAAAAAGTTAAATATATAAGACAATATTATTATTGTTGTAATAAAAAGGGAATAGTAGAGTAACTTCATCTTTCAACAATTTTTTTAACCAAGACTTAGCATCAATATCATCAATAAACCACTTTTGCATGCACTCCCTCTCCCCAATGGGTTAACACTATTTTTTTACCAATAATATCACAGATTCACATTATACTTTATATAACAAATTAACCTTAGCCTTTAATCTTCTATTATTGGGCCTAAAGACGAAATACAGTATGACCTCCAAGTTGATATGTGGTTTTTTTAAATAATAAAAAAATATTTTCCAAAAAAAAATAACAATGTTCGTTATTATTAAAATTTAAAAATAACAATTTTGGTTAATTTTTATTAAAATCATTATAAATAATCATATTAGTAATATATTTATAATATAATAATTATTTATTAAATATGTATATTTAAAAACTTAAAAACAAAATATAAAAATTATCTTAAAGTTATTTAAAGTAAAATAAAATTTAAAATTTTAATTACTCATAAAAGAGAAATATGCAACTCATTTCTTTATCAATATAAAATGGATATGTCACATATGAAAAATATTGATAATAATATAAATATTCAATGTGGGTTATAAATGAAACATTTCAATTCAGATTATTAATAAATATTGACATAAATTTAACCCACGGGGTGGTGACTTGTTGGTGATTGAGTGTTCTGTCAAGGCACTCGTCTATAAAGGTGACTGGTTCAAACCCCATGGGTGCCCGTTAGGTGTAAGCTTGTGACCCTTGCTATGTATTTTCAATGGGGGATGCTGCCAGGAAGGAGCATTTTCATTGGCAGTGGTGCGATGTGAACTTGTAAGGCATATTTGATTGTATGGTTCTACTTACCGGTTTCCCTCCTGATAAATATGTGTGTGTGTGTGTGTGTGTGTGTGTGTGTGTGTGTCTAGACATATATTTAAAAACATATTAGTAAAAAGTATTAATGTGAAAAAATTAGTCCATAAAAAGTTTTTTCAGTACTCGTGTCAATTAAAATATTTAATGTCAATTATGTATATATTATATAATGAATTTAAATATATCTATTAATATAATTAAAACATTTCAAATAGTTTCCATAATTCTAAATTTTCATTTTATTAAGTCTATTTTGTGTGAAACATAGGAAATATTTGTTAGAATTGCAATTTTAATCCCCCCTCTCTCTATAAAACTTGTATTACATCATATTTCTAGAAATGCAATTTTTTTTCATTTTATGCACTATAAAAAGAATTTGCACCTCAGGAGATTTGATCCCTCTCAAAACAACCTAGATTCATGGTTAAGATGAATTTGTATTGTTAGCGAGAACTTGGAAATTTTATGACACCTTACCATAGGGTTTATACTCAGGTTTGGAGTAATCTTAGGAAATTTCATCTTTCATGTTCTTTATTTTGTCCTTGTACTATAGGCAATCCTTTAATTTTGAGATTATAAGTTGTAAACGTATTTTTTATTTGCTCAATTTCTCTCAAAACATTATTTAAAGATAATCTATCATTAACCATCACAATCTTAGTATTAGTGTTAAATGAATGTTTTTTTATTATTATATTATACTTAGGCAAGACAACATATATTGCTTTTTATTTAGGTAAAAAAAATATATTTTCAATTAGTTTTGAAATTTTTAAACAAATTTTATGAAGTTTATTAAAGTTCTAGAAAAAATAAATATTAAATTGAATATTTTGGAATATATATATATATTAATTCTCTAAAATGTAAATTGTTTTTTTTGAAATTGTTCATGTATTTTTTAATGTAGTGTTATATTGAATTATGAGATATAGAATTATATTAGAAATTAAAAATCTAAAACAAGGTTTTATTAGCCTAGTGTTATGACTTTACACAAGAGAATGTCATGTGATAACTTCCCACCATATTTTTATGGTGGTAAGATTTCTATATTTTTATAATTCTAATAAAAATCCATTCATTTATCTAGTAAGTTTTATATTTCTATAATTTTAATAAAAAATCCATTAATAAACTTACTAAGGAGGAAAGGGTGGAGAAATGTGACGTTTTGGTAAGTTTTGATGTAGTTTCATTATTTACCAAAATTCCATTAGATGAGGCGGTTCAGGTTATTAATGAGGTTACAAATCTAGAAACAAGTAAACTTGCAGAGATTTGTTTACGATCCACTTTCTTCAACTTCCAAGGGGAATAATATGAGCAGGTATCTGGTGTCGCAATGGGATCACCACTCTCACCACTCTCACCTATTGTCGCCAACTTATATATTGAGCACTTTGAGAATAAATACCTTCCCTCCTCTACCTTAAAAAAAGCTTGGTGGAAAACATATGTACACAACATCAACGTAAGGTGGAATCATAGGAGGGATAATCCTGAGATATTTTTTAATCACCTTAACTCAATTTCCTTAGACATTGATTTTACTATGGAGATTGAAGAAAAAATGAGCATTCCTTTCTTGGATGTCCTTGTTACCAGAAAGTATGATGGAACATTGGGGCGTCAGGTGTTTATGAAAAAAACCCATACTAACATCTATCTTGATGATGAGTCTTACCATCATCCGGCTGAAAATTTTGGTGTTATTAATACTCTTGTTGTAGGACAACTAAGGATATCCGATAAGGAGCACCTAAAATATGAAATCACTCACTTGACATATTTTTTCATGGGTATAGGTTATAGGGAAATATATATAAACAAGGATGTAAAAAGAGCTGAGGAGTCGGTCTTGTCCAGGAAGCGCCAAGGACCACACGAAAGTTGTGGTAGGGTTTTTCTACCATACATAAAGGGTATTTCTAATAAGATTGTCAAGGTTTTGGGAAGGAATAAAATTTTTGCACAATTTTCAGCAGCAGGAACAATAAGACAAAAAATATGGTCAATTAAAGATAGCATTAGTCACAAACAACCGAAAGGAGTTTACAGTATTGATTGTTCTTTCGGGAAAATTTATATTGGTCAAACCGGGCACTCACTTCAAAAATGTCTTAAAGAACACAGAGTCGATATTAAGAATGAGAGGTCTCATACCTCAGCCCTTGCAGATTACTCCTCGAAAACTAAGCATCAGCTGCATCTAGAGGGCGATAGAATCATTGAAAGCAAGGAACACTATCGAAGAAGGAAAATTAGAGAGGCACTTGAGATTCTAAAACCTCTGCATAACATTAATAGGGATGGAGGATATGAGATAGTAACAGTTTGCGATCTCTAATTCGTCATATGTGTTCCTCTGGTTCATCTTCATCACAGGTTTAGTATTAGAGGTTTATTTATCTTCCAAAAATTTCTTAGGATTTGGGTGTTTTTAGATCTAGCAAACAACTCATTAAATTATTTATTTTTAATAATTTTCCTTATTAATTAATTTCTATTACCTATTAATAAAAAATAAATAATTAATAATTATTATTATTATCTAGATTTTTATTAAATTAAACTATCCTTAAAATCAATTTTATTATCCTAATAATATTAGATTAATTAAGACTATATCAGTCTTTTTTATCCTAATAAAATAAATAATATTTACTAGAATAAATCAATATTAATATTAAATAGTAAGAAATTATTTTTTTTTACTTCTTTTAGTTTCATTAAAGTTTATTTATAACTAATCTAATAAATAATTATAATTATTAATATTTTCTAGGGTTATCGCATATTCTAGGTTAATATATTAAAATATTCTTCACTAAATAAAAAATAAGAATTAACTCCTTTAATTAATTAGCACTATTAACATTTATATTAAGATTTGTTGTTATTGTTTATTAATTTAATTAGAGAATTTTAATTTTGTTAGTAATAAATCTAATTACAAACTCTAAAAATAATAAATAATAACATTTAGGTATTTTTTTTTTTTTTTTCTGAGTAAGTTTAATCTATTAATATACAAAAAGGATTACATGGAGGCTGAAGCCTCAGAGATTCTGGCCCAAGAGATGGGCATTCTAGTGCAGCCTTGATGATCTAACATAATAACAACACATAGTGCCTATAGACTGATACATCATTGAAGCACATAAAAACTTCTAAGCACAGAAAATCTGCCCTTAAAGGGAAAAACGGCCTGAGAGTCCAAACAAAGTATTAACCTACAACATTCAGCTTCAAAGATGTAAACACAGTTATACAAAATGAATTTCCGCCCACTGGGGGAAAAACCGGCATTCAATAGAACAAAAAGGGTAGAACCAACTGAATCGAGTCATCATACGAGAGCCAGAGCCAAGTCTGGCACTAAGAGCAGTCCAAAACTTACTAGAGTGTGGAGAGGCCATTAATTACCTAAAGAAGAATGAGGCATCTTGACCACAGGGCAGGCATGAGCGTCAGGATCATTCTCGTCCTGCACAGCAACATTGACATTCGGAATAGCCGGATTGGAAGAGTTCACCCTAACCTCGTCAACCGGAGCAGTGGAGCAACCTCCCTTGAGAGCGCCCGCAATGAAATCCATGAAGAGGTCTTGCAATGAACCGCCCTCAACCAACTTCTGCTTCAGACCAGCTTTAGGGGGAGAACGAGGCTTTTCGGCCATAAAATGCATCGGAGGAGAGTCAGACATCTTGGCAATCGTATCAGGCGGCTCTTCATTGAATTCAATGGTGATAGTAGCCCTGACAGTAGGCATGTTGAGCAAGCAAGGGAAATGGAAATGAGCTTTGTGTTGCTGACCCAGGAGTAAACTGGAGAGGTTTCTTGCCAGCAGATCATTCCTTCGCCCCATCATAGAGCTCCTGCCGCTACGAGTATCGGGATAACGACCTCCCAAGGAATCAGAGGGTGGAGAGGAGGAGCTGGGCAAGGAGGGAGAAGGATGACGAGAAGGACCCCCCGGGCACAGGTCCCGCCTGCTTCTCATCCTATGTCGCAGTTGAGGCATGGAAATTAGATGCAGGGGTAGAAAATTGAGAGATTAGGAGGTAACCAAACTGAGACAAGAATAATGGCGAGAGTCAATCTCCACAGGGAGAGAGACAGGGCGGAGACCAAATCGCTGAGAGCAGAAGGAGCTTTTCTCAGAGGTATTCGAAGCACAGCGAGAGTGAAGGGATAGCAAATCATTTATGTAGCATCCCGGAGAAGCCATGTCTATGTAGATGGAATGCATATCTGGATGAGTGTGCCGCATAAATGGTCCGTAACTTACACAGTTAATGCCATTGATGGCACAGAGGATGCAAAGAAGGGTGGCGGCAATAGAGCTCCACGGGCCCGCCCACTGTACTTGACACCTATCAATCATGTTGGTCACCCGCATCCGGGTAACATTTAGGTATTATTACTTAAAAATAAATAATTAATATAGTTATGATTATTGAATCTTAGAATAATTCTTAAAAATATTATGAAATTAAATAAACTATTTAAAGAATTAAATTTAAAATTAATTATTTAATTATTATTTACAATTAAATTTATTAGAACAATATTTATTAAAAATAAATTAAATATTAATTATTTAATTCTTCTAGCCTCTTCTTATTCCCTTTATCACTATTAACCCTTGACCTTTGTTCTTCTTTCATCCTGAATTCAATCTCTTGTCATGATGATGGTTCCCTATTGGGATTCAAAACATTATAACATTGTGGATAATCCAAAGATCTCTTCATTAAATAATAACCAAAAACTTGAAAACTTGAAAACTTGAAAACCATAACTCATCTACTAGCATGTCCACATATTATTCCCCTCCTCTCACATGGATTAGCATATAATTCATTCTGACGGCTTAAGAACTTTTTAGTGTCATTTAGGTAGGCTTTGAAATTGAACAATGATATCACTGCATTGTACCAAAATAAGGGAAATTAGCAATTGATAAATCCCTCATGATAATGGTTGTCCATCAGAAGTGGACTAGAGGCTATTGTAGTATAAGTTAGATAACTATAATAGATAGTGTAGAGAAAAACCCTTGTATCTCAACAGAGGAAGTCATAACAACTCTTCCAGAATGCACAGGCTTGCATGATTCTAATGGTATGGAGAGAATTCAAATCCCTAAGAGAAAATAAGTGATGTTGGTGGGTTTTCTAATATGAAATATATGAAATACATAGAGTATACATTGGAGGCTTAGCAGGCACACAATAAGCACCAATGCTATTGTTGCTACTCCTTGTGCATGGAAAAAGGAAGAAGCTTTTATGGTTCTCAACACCAATAAACCTATCTATTCTTCAGTTCTAGATCAAAATCCATAGGCCGCAAGAGAGGTGCATCTTATTAGTAGTATCATCTTACCAATTTACTTGGTTTATTCTGCTGACTAATTTGCACCTAATGCAATAGCAACAATATACCTCTATTCAAATCTAATGGGAACATGCTCCATCAATTCTTAAAATTAAATATGAAAAATATAATTAAAAGAAAAACTAAATATTATAAAACAAATTAATAATTAAAACATAAAATATATGATATAGCCACCTCAACTTGGATGTTGCTACTTCCACTCTCTAAGTTACCGCTTGTTAGCTCTTATCAGCTACTATTATACAAATCACAGGTTGGGCTTGTCTATGGAGGAAGAAGTCTTAAAATAATTCAATCAAGAATAATCAATTAAATCAATACAATATCAGTTTGACTTTCTGCAGCTCACTAAATTCAACCATCATCCTTCAGTAACCAGATGGGAGCATTCTAAGCCAACCACATAGCAGCCTTAAAATTTTTTGGAGGGTCATTTCCAGAAGTAGATAGACTACAATACATAGCCTTGAATGGTAGGCAAAGGCATTGGTTGCAACTGCAATTCATGAAGCTGAAAGTGTGGCGAAAATCCCGTTAGATGTTCACGGAAAACAACATGAATATAAACCTCTAGGAAATGCCCCTGGAAGAATATGGGGCTCCTTGGATAGCCAATTATTTCCAATACCAAGAAATTCGACTTCCATTTGGCTAATACTATTATCAGTCAGGCCTCACAACGAAAAGACAATCAGCCTTGGGAGCTAGATATTCATTAGATTAGTACTTATGGAGAAATCCCATCGCACTGGATCTGGTAACATGAATTGAATCTATAGCTAGCCAGTTGTAGCTTATCATAACGTGAAGCACTTGTATCCTAAAGTCAGAGGGTGGAGATGCAGGAAGGGTTTCCCATACTATATCTAAGATATGGGGCGATACGGTAATAACCTTGGAAAGAGCGGTTCGTAATGTCCCTTTCGAAAATAATTATCATGTTGGATGATGGTAGGAGCATTATCGTTCTCTTGTTTGACAGAATTTGCTTTTACCCAGAAGAAGAGAGACGAACAGGAGAGACAAACAGGGTAATCAAAGGAGACGAACAAGAGAGTCAAAACAAGAGAATCTAAGGTTGTGAAAGGTTGCCATATAAGCTTTGGAGATGAAGAAGAAAAATTCGAACATGTGTCAAACTTTCATGTCAAACTTTGACAATGTGTTGAACATGTGACAACTATGTCTTTAAACATCTATTATATTCTCTATATGGAAGGAAGTGACTACTCTCTTCAAGGTCTCTTAATTTTTTCAAACATGAAATTTCTACCAAAATGTCAAATTAATGTTAACATTAGCTAATCGAGATAGAAGCTAGGAGGTCAATTGAAATTTATCCTAAGTTTCAATAAATATTGCCTCGATATGAGATCAATAAGATGGTAAACTATTTTATTGCATGACTAAGAATATTCCTACGAATATAAAATAACAGTTTCGTTATTTGTGTATAGTACTAACAATAACCAGCTGAAAATAATGTTAATTCATCCCTTTCGATTACTATAGTCTCTTCCACATAATAGGGACTAATAAAGCAACTATTTACTTACAAAGCATGAGTAAATTTATTCATACGAAGAACCAAAGTATTTTTTGCATTTATCCAAGCATTGAATATTTTTTTTCTCCTCTTATAGATGCTTAATTATATCCCATTAAAGAAATTCTAAATATCAAATTTAGATATTCCACATTCCTATTTTTCTAAGGTGGTTAATCAATCATTAAATTAAAATTATTATTTTCATCAACCTATTGTTACTTTCATGATGTTTCTACAATAAATTTATGATAAAAGCAAAATATATTAAAAACAAAACTTGATAGAACTGCACCAAATTCGAGTGAGACAAAGCCGACACCCTATCGTTACTTGTGGATATTATTAGGCTTCTTGAACCCCACTGATTAAAAACATAATCGATATTATAAATTTAAATTATACATGTTTATGGATATCATTGAAGAGAAAAATAAATATAAATTTGAATTTGAATTTTAAATATATAAGAAAGCGATTTTTTTTAAAGTACATTTTAGATATGGAAATGTTTTTAAAAGGGAAAACATTATTAAATGTTTTATATCTTTACAATATTAAAATATATTCTCTAATAAAAAAAACAAATTCTCATTAAATATTCTATATTAATTTTGCTTACAATATTTTTCACATTTCTAATACTTATTTTTTAAAGTAACATTTAAATTATCTATCATTTAATGTAACTATTACACAATTTAAATGATTAGATTTTATTACACTATATTATCGAAAAAGACATATTAGTATGAAGTACTTACATTCTATGACAGGGAATTAATTTACTATTTTCTCCTAATTAACAAAACAGAGATATATTGGTGTGAAGTGAAGCACTTACATTCTATAAGCATGCATTTCTTCACTATTTTCCGTAAATTTCTCCTATTTAACAAAACAATGTTATCTATAAATAACATTTTTTAAAATAAATAGCCTTCAAACGTTATCTACTTTGATTAAAAATTTTGTCCTTTACTATTTCACAATCTTATATTCTAGATCACAATATCGTCTTATGATTAATTATCTGAGTTGTATGTGCATGTACAAATCGACTAAGTGTACTTTTCAATCCAATCCATTAACCATAATCATATTATTAAATTCATAGAAATTTAACAAGAAGAAATAAATAAAACTGAAACCATATGATAGCATAAATAAAAAACTATTCTAGTAGAAAATAGTAGTGCATAGCAATTCATAGGTGTGCCTTCTTGGCTTAGGCTATGCCATAGAGAAGAGGAGTTACATAAGTAAGATAAAATAAATGGTAGGCAAAGAGATCAATGCATGAACTTAAGAAATCAATCGTCTTTTTATATTAGCCCTTAGGTCTAAGTTATCAAATTATATTGATATGTGGTTTGATGTTATATATTGATATGTGGTTTAATGGTAAGTTTAGTTGAGTGAAACCAATAAAATCATGGTTCAAATCTTATTGAGTATATGACTTACTATAATCTCAACTTAAGAAAAATTCCTTAAATCTCAACTCAAAAAAACTCTCAGATTCAATTCAATCATAAGTACTTGTAAAACGAAACTAAAATAGGATATACGTTTTCCTTTATCATTATGCTAATCAATAATCACTTAATAATTCCATGACATGTATATATGAATTTCTATACATGATTCACTTGACTTATCATTGAGTTGAATCCATGCAAATCTAGCATAGAATTTGCTATTATAGTTTATATGTTGATTTAATGTTTGATGACACCCTCTCACTTATGCTATTTACTTTGTGATTTGTTTGAAATACACATAACCATGAATTAGAATCCTCTGCAAGTGGTAGTTTCCAATTTGTACCACCATATAGATCATCAAAATTGCTATAGTAAAGAAATATTTGCTACAAAATTTGTTATTCTTGTAGAAACAACATAGTAACTATTAGGAAACTAGCTCCAAAAATAGAAGAAAAGATAGAACAATGTCTTATAAATAATCCACTTCGAGGGGGAAACCTCCAATGCATTACATGAATTAACAATTCTTGGATGATACAAATTACAAAACCTCATTTCTATATATAGGAGTCCATGGGGCCACAATGTAATCCTAGCCGACCTAACAATAATAATTTAAGGGCACAATAATAGCAATATGGGGGTTACAAGGGTACAATAATAACAATAAGGGGGTTACACTAACAACGATAAGGGACTATACTAGTAATATAGGGACCTAAAATGCCCCTGTCCTTTAGCTTGAGTAGGTCTGGATGCTTCTATATAAAATTCTCATCCTTCCATGTAGAATCTTTGGTGGGTAAGTTATTCCACTTGATGAGATACTCTGAAATTGATCGATTCCGAAGCTGTCAAGCTCTTGTTTCCGTGACCGCTTCAGGTTCCAATATGATTTTTCCTTTCTCATGAAGTTCTGGCAATATTGTTTGAACTGGAAAATTGTCACCTATAACTTTCTTTAAGCATGAAACATGGAAAATTGGATACACTCATGAAGAAGTAGGAAGCTCCAATTTGTATGCCATAGTACCAATATTGTGCAACACCTTGTAAGGACCATAGTACTTTGGTGATAATTTATTATCCTTCTTAGCTTGCTTCAGGGACATTTTTTTGTATGGTTGTAGCCATAAAATACTCATTCTCCTACATCAAAACTTCTCTCGCTGTGATGTTGATCTGCCTATTGTTTCATTTGATTTTGTGCCGAATTCAGGTTGTCCTTTAAGAGTTGGAGGAATTCTTGTTGATGCTCGATGTGATATTCCACTACTTGACCCTTTTAGTTTTCTCTTAAATATGATATCCATAAAGTGCCATAAATGGGGTAATTTTTGCTCCAGTATGGAAGGAAGTGTTATACCACCATTCAGCGAGAGGTAACCACTTTACCCATTGTGTTTGTTTGGAAGATACAAAACAAGAAAGATATCCTTCAAAACATTTATTTACTATCTCAGTTTTACCATCGGATTGAGGATGATAAGATGAGCTATGAGCTAATTGAGTACCCAAACAAGAAAATAACTCCGTCCAAAAATTTCCAATAAAATTGGGAACTCTGTCGCTCACAATAACCCTTGGGTTTCTATGTACCTTTTGAATTGTGCCCATAAATGTAGTAGCAACTATACTTGCTTTAAATGGATGAGATAATGCACAAAAGTGTTCATACTTGGTAAGTCTATCAACTACCACCATGATGACACTCTTTCCTTCCGACTTAAAATCCATTGAAATCTTCGCCCAACATTGACTTGGAATGGATAAAGGTTGTAGAAGACACGGGGTCTTAATTGTACCAAGATTATTCTATTGGAAAACCAAACATTCCGCCAGAGTTAAGGCCATCCCAAAAAAATTCCTTCTTCACCCTGTGGTAAGTTTTTAAAAATCCTGAGTGTCCTTCTAAAGGAGAAGTGTGAAATTCCAAAAGAATATTTTGTTTTAGTTGGGAATTGTTACAAAGATATAAGCGATCTTTTTACCATAAGGAATCATTTTTCCAACTAAATGTATCATATGTACTAGGATCTTGCTGCAAATTTTGAATGAGTGTCCACACTTCTTCGTCCTTATTCCATTCATCTCTCGCTTCGGTTATCCAATTTGGTTAGGTAATAGAAATGGCACAAAGAAATGCTTCCACCTCTTCATTTTTTATTGAGAGTGCATCTGCAACAAAATTTAGCTTCCTTTTTTTGTAGATTATTTCAAAGTCATAATCCAACATCTTTGTGACCCATTTTTGCTGCTCTTCTGAAGATAGTCTTTGTTCAAAAAGTGTTTAAGACTGTCATGATCATTTTTTACCTTGAAGTGTCTTCCCATTAGGAAAGTTCTCCATTTCTTTAGTGCATGCAGTATTTCTAAGATTTCCTTCTCATAAATAGGTTTATGTAAATACTTTCCTTTGATTGGATGACTTTCAAAAGAAATGGGTCTTCCTTCTTGCATTAAAAAAAAAACCAATTCCATTTCCTAAGGCATCGCATTCTACAATAAATGTTTTTGTGAAGTTTAGTGTAGCTAAGACCGATGCTAGGAACATTGCCTCTTTAAGATGTTCAAAGGCCTTAGTTGCTTCAGCATTCCATGAAAATGCATCTTTCTTCAATAATGTTGTTATAGGTGCTTCTATTCCCCCATAATTATTAACAAACTTGCGATAATACCCTGTTAACCTGAGAAATCCTTGCAACTTCTTTATGGTTTTGGGGACTTTCCATTCCTTAATGGCTTTAATTTTGTTAGGGTCTACCTTAACACCCCCCTGAGATACAATATGACCCAGATATTCGACCTCTTGTACTCCAAAGAAACATTTGGTGTTTTTTCATATAATTGTTTCTCCTGCAATAGTTTGAGCACCCTGTCAACATGTTGAACATGATCCTTCCAAGACTTGTTGTAGATTAGTATATCATCAAAAGTACAAGCACAAATTTTCCAAGGAAGGGTTTTAAAATGAAATTCATCAACCTTTGAAATGTAGAAGGTGCATTGGTAGGGCAAAAAGGCATGACCAAAAATTCATACTGACCCTCATGAGTTCCAAATGCTATTTTAAGAATATATTCAGTCTTCATTCTAATTTGATGATATCCTAAATGAAGATCCAACTTGGTAAAATAATTTTCTCCATGTAATTCATCCAATAATTCATTGATCACAGGAATGGGAAATTTATCTTTAATGATGAGGTTATTGAGCTCCCTATAATCCAAGCACATGCGCCATGATACATCCTTCTTGTGTACCAATACTACAGGAGTAGAGAAAGAACTTTGAATAGGTTGAATTATACCCACCTCTAACATTTTTGCAATCATACATTCAATTTCACTCTTTTGGACATAAGGATATCTATAAGGCCTGATGTTTGGAGGAACACTTCCTAGAATTGAATGAATAGCATGATCCTGATCAGGAATAGGTGGGAGTCCTTTGGGAGTTTCAAAAACCATGGAATTGATAATGTGTGTCTTTCACGGCTTCCGTAGTCCTTTCTTCGAAAATTAATTTGATTCAGGTCTTCCTGGGCAACCATTGTACTCCTATTAAAACATCAGCACCTCCCATTGGAATGGAAACCATTGGACTATTCAATACATATTCCCCAATGGTTAGCTTGATATTATGGCATTTTCCAAAGAAAGTTATAGTTCCTCCATTTGCAACCATCACTTGACATTCTGGTGTTGGGTATAGGAAATAATTCAATTCCTTGGCTACCTTACAATGAATAAAATTATGGGTACTACCTAAATCAATCAACACTATTACCTTTTTCTTCTTGATATGTCCTTCTATCTTGAGAGTTTGAGGAGTGGTAATTCCTGTCAATGCATTACACGATATGGTTAGACTCATTTCTTCCTCTTGTAGGGTTGGTTCCTGGTGTATATCCTCTTCTTGTTAATTTTCTTCTTCCTCTTCACAATCTATGTAAAATAATTTCTTCTTAGAACACTTATGACCTTTTGTGTATTTTCTATCACAACTATAGAAAAGGCCTTTTTCTCTTTTTTCTTCCAATTGTTGTGGTGTCAACCGTGTAGGTTGTGGAAATCTAGGAGTAGCAACACTTTGCTCTTTATAGAAGTGAGTGGTAGGCTTCCTTGTTTCCATAATTATACATACAATTTTTCTTTCCAACCTGAATGCCTTCTCCAATAAATCAGGTTCCAAAATGTGAACTTTATGTTGGATGTTATCCTTCAAAGTACCTATGAAGAGATCAATCCTATGTTCATCTGGAATATCATTTACCCTTATATTCAATTTTTGGAAGTCCTCAATGTGCTCCCCCACCAAACCCTTTTGTTTGATATTTATCAATTGGCTAAAGAAGGTGTTGCTCTTTGTATCCTCATAATGTGATATCATTTCCTCCATAAAAATTGACCAAGTGACAATTTTTTTTATGGGAGAAGAGCCATCGATACGATACAAATGTATTTTGTTCTAAATGTAAAGTTGCAATGTGTAGATTTTTTGTGTTTTGCACATTATTGAGATCAAAATATTGCTCCATCTATAGTATCCATGTTATAGGATCCTTTCCATAAAACTTCCTCATATCCATTTTTGGAATATGGTGGTTCTTCCCACCAACATTATATTTTATGAAATAACGATTAACATTTATTTTGTTCTCATCATGAGTTTCCTCTACTATATTTTCACAATTAGGAAACATTTGTTGTGTCAACTTTGTCAAACCTTCCATGTCTGCTTTTAGATCATTCTTCATGTTTTCCATTTTTTCATTGATCTTAGCTTCCATGTCATTCTTCAAATGATCCATCTTAAATTCCACGCCTTTCTTCAAACCATCCATCTTAGTTTCCACACCTTTCTTCAAAACTTCCATGTCATTTTTTGTTGCTCTTTGCGAGAACAAAATTTGTTGCACTTGCTCTTGTAAATATGATATGTCATGTTTCCGTTCTTCGTATTCATGAGCCGTAGTAGAGCGTTATAAAGGCTTGATGGGTTTTTAGTTCCTTTTAGGGGAAATTTTATAATATAATATTGATATAAATTCTACAATATGCCCTTGCAATCAATTCAACTTGATTCTTCAAACAAGACTTATGCAATTAGGGAAAAAAAATACACACCTTTTACTTACTTTTGAGGAGCTCTATATTCAAATTGAATTATCTCTATAATTGCAAATCCTCAGTATCTGAAATTCAGCCTTATAGTAGCCCTCTGAAGCTTCTTTCAAATTTCATAGGTCTCGCCTGATTTGGATTCATCAAGACAAAGTTATGTCCAATCTCCCACAATGACCCAATTATGGACTAGTTCAGTATAGCGAACTTGTATGACTTGCCACATGTCATTGTTTCCTCCTTAGGCTCTAAAATTGATAGAAAAGAAAATAAAATCCATGTACTTGAGGCCATTTTTACAACATTCCAATTCGATGCTCAGAGAGAAAGTTATGAATATTTTCCCACGATAACCTCTTTGTGATGAAATTCAGAAGCCTGAAATAGACCTAACATCCAAAGATCATATCTCCAAAAATATTGTGAAGCAAGCTCTGAAATTTTGCGACGATGTTCCTATAGATTTTAGCTTTACTCTATAAAACTTTTAGCTTCTGAAACTTCATATAAAACAAGTTATAGCACAAATTCCGCGATGACCTGTTTAGGTTAAATTTAGGAGCCTTCAGAAAGCCCTAACCTCCACATATCATATCTCCGAAAATATTATGAACCAAGCTCTAAAATTTTGTGACGATGTTGCTCATGATTTCCGCTTCGAAATCTAAAAATTTCATCTTCTAAACCTTCGTAGAAAATAATTTATAGTTCAAATGCCATGATGACTAGTTTGGAGCAGTGAAAACCCTAGAATCCAAAGCTCTGATACCAAATGTTGTGAAACCAGCTCCAAAAATAGAAGAAAAGTGATATCAACACCTTAGAAATAAGAAAATTTGAGGGGGAAACCTCCAATAAATTACATGAATGAACAATTCTTAGATGATACAAATTACAAAACCTCCTTTCTATATATAGGACTCCATGGGGCCACAATGTAATCCTAGCCAACCTAACAATAATAATCTAAAGGAACAATAATAAAAATATATGGGATACAAGGGTAAAATAATAAAAATAAGGGGGTTATGGATCTAGATGGATATTGGTGGCCACCCGCCTATTCCACTTGGGGCCTCACCATTGTCTCCTTCAGTTTTTTCACAACTTACTATTTTTAGCAGTTTTTTGGGTCCTGAACTTTTGGAGCCGTTTTTAGGCCCCAAATGGAGAGAGTATGCCGAAGTTATGTCCCTGGGAAGTTGAAACACCAATAACCAAATAGGGCCCACAGTTTTGGCACTTCATATCCTAGGGTTAGGTTTTTGGACGTTTAGAGTTCTGCATTTTTTGTCCATAATAAATAGGCGCTTAAGCCTCATTGTAGCACAGTTTAGAGGTCTGTAGCCACCACATCTCTTCCCATCGATTCACTACCAGCACCCTAGCTATTTTATATCCATCATATTTGTAAACATATTTCTTTTATTTGATATTAATGAAATGAAGCCTTATTTCCACTTTATTTCTATGCTTATGGTTATTTCTGTATTTAGTTGTGTTCCTGCATAAATCCGGATCAGTGGTATCAGAGTGGTCTACTTTTTCTCGATCCTTATTTGCATGTCCCCAACGAGGTCGAGGTATAAGGAGTTAGGGCTCAATCTGGTGGAACCTTTGTAAAAACATCCTCGCAAACCCTGATGGACGCCAATGGGGGACGAACAGAAAGATGAGGGCGCATGAGATCCTATCAAAATATTACTCGAAGAGGCCCTCAAAAAACAAAGGAATGCAATGATGGATAACTTTTCCTAGATACTTCAACGACTGCCCATTGGTGGCGCATCTGCATCGAGCAGCCACTCTGAAGGCGCAACTCCTTTTAAGGTACAAGTAAACGTTGACATTCCCATATATGACGGTAAAATAGATGTAGATGCCATATATAGATGGTTTAATCTATTAGAATGATATTTCTCGGTTCATGACTTTTCCAACAGGGAGAAGATTATTTTTTCACTCCTAAAAGCTACCCCTCATGTCAAGGATTGGTGGGAAACCTACTGTGAGAAAAAGGATGATAAATAACCCTCTTTGTTCTTAGATGAACCTACTTGGAATTATTTCCGGGATGCCATCAAGGAACAATACTATCCCGTGGGGAGCTATGAGGACAAGTACGTACAATGGGCCACACTGCGGAAACAAAGGGATCAAGATGTGCATGAGCTAACGAATATGTTCCATACCATGTGCACAAATTTGGGTATCAAAGATTTAGAGAAACATTTGGTGCTAAAGTATCAGGGTTTTCTACACAGATACATTCAGGAGGAAATGGAGTTCCTCTAAATCTCCTCACTCGGTACGACATATCGGTATGCTTCCAGGATTGAGCAGAAATTCAAACTAAAGAAGCGATACTTTGGATCTGCGAATCAAAATCAAGGGTGAAGGTGCCCCCAAACCACAAAACAAAGGACAAAGCCAAGGCATTGCAGCCCAAGACAACCTACCAAATACATAAGCAAAGAAAAACATCGCGAAGCGAAAGACGGACATAGGAAAGTGGTATGAGTTCCATAAGAGCTCCACTCACAACACAAGTGAGTGTCGTGCCAAGTAGTCGCTGGTACCCGAGATGAGGGCCTCTAAATCAGATGCATGCTCCGATTCTGAATCAGAACCTGACAAGGTGAATGACTAAGGGAAGCATATTATTGATGTAGAGCCCAGTGTCATTTTTGCCACTATGAAGATCCAGAAGGAGGAACCAAAAGATCTAGAGGAGGCAGAAAATCTCTTCCACTCGTAGATGTGGGTAAAGGGTTCCCCGCTATGGTTCAATGTCGACAATGGGAGCCAAAAGAACCTCATTTCAGCAGATGTCATGAAGAAATTGGGCTTGCTGACCACAGCGCACCCACAACCATACACCATTGGGTGGCTTCACCAAGGACGAGATCTCTGCATAATCCAGCAGTGCCGCCTTGCCTATAGCATCAAGCCCTTCATGGATGAGGTATTGTGTGACATTGCTCCTATTGATTTTTCTGATGTATTATTAGGCCAACCATACTTGTGGAAGTGACATGTTGTGTATAACTCCTAACCTCGTGTTGTTATTGTTACTTTGGGAAACAAATTATAAAGGATACCAGAGGTACCACTGCTTCCCACTCTCTTTGGTTACTACAAAACAATGTTGTAAGCTCATTTCCCAAACCGAGAAATTTGTTTTCCTAATGATCTGCCCCCAATGCAAGAAGAATATCATGGCCACGACCTCCAGATATGGCTCCTCTACACGACAACAACAAATGGACAAGGTTGTGAAGGAGTATGTGGAAATCTTGACCTCAACCATAGGGGTGCCTCTACACTGTCATGTCAAGCACCGCATTGACCTAGCCCTGGATGCACCGCTACCCAATGGACCAATCTATAGGCACTCTGTTATAGAGAATGATGAAATCAAGAGGCAAATTCAAGAGCTACTGGAGAAAGCTCACATCCTGCCAAGTTCATTTCCCTGTGGGAGCCCAATCATGTTGGTACAGAAGAAGGATGGGACTTGGATACTCTATATTGATTATCAGGTGCTAAACAAGATCACAATCCAGAATAGGTTCCTGATCCCATGGATTGATGACCTTCTGGACCAACTCAAAGGGGAAAATATTTTGGCAAGATCGACTTGAAGTCTGGGTATCACTAGGTACAAATCAAACCCTATGATGTGTGGAAGACTGTGTTCAAAGCCAAGGAGGGCCTTTTCGAGTGGCTCGTCATGCCTTTCAGATTGAAAAATTCTCTTACAACCTTGATGAGGTTGATGGATGACATCTTGCATCCATTAACCAACTCATTTGTAGTGGTATACATGGATGACATTTTGATCTTCAGCCAAACTTTGTAAGAGCACCTCCACCACATCCGAGAAGTCCTTCAAACACTGTGGCAACATAAGTTGTGTTCCAATTTGGAGAAGTGCACTTTCGGCATGACCCAGGTTCAATATCTGGGATACATTATTGATGAAAGGGGGGTGCATGTGGATCCAGCCAAGATCCAAGTCATTCGGGATTGGCCAGCCCCAAACACCCTAACAGAGATTTGCATCTTTCTGGGTCTTGCTAATTTGTACTGTAGGTTCATGTTGGGGTTCTCTCATATCACCTGGCCCTTGAGTCAAGTCACCAAGGTAGGAACAAAATAAAAATTATGTTGGTTAGAATCTCAACAGCAAGCGTTCGTAGAATTGAAACAACACCTTTGTTCTGCCCCAGTGCTCACATTACCAGACTTGCAACAACCATCTGAGATCGAGACACATGCTTTTGACTATGCTATTGGGGCAGTTCTTACTCAACAGGGGCATCGAGTGGCATATCATAGTGAGACATTGTCCGACACAATTCGAAAGTATCCGACTTATGACAAAGAAATGTATTCCATTGTCTAGGCTTGTCGACAATGGAAGCATTAAAATTTGGGGAAGGAGACAATCATCCACATAGACCACCGACCCCTGCAGTTCATAGAGACACAACGAAAGTTGCAGAATGATCACCATCAGAAGTGGTCCACATATCTACAACAATTTCATTTGAACATCAAGTACAAGAAGGGTAGCATTAATAATGTTACAGACAACCTCAACCACTAACCGATCGTGGCCACAACCACCGTTCTCAACTCTTCCGGGCATGAGACTTCTCATTGGATGCTTCTCTACAAGAGCAATCTAAAATTCAGCTACACATACAAGGCACTCTTGGGGGGTATGCAAGTTCCAAATTTTCACCTTCAAGGTGCACTATTATGTCACCTAGGACACCTTTGTGTTCCTTCAAGCAAGCGTGCCAAGATGATATGGGAAGCACACTAAAATCGAGTCGCTGGGCATTTTTGGGTCAAGAAAATAGTGGCAGTACTGTAGATGTATTTCTATTGGCCAAACCTTCAACAGGATGTCAGGAAGTACATCAGATCCTTCACTGCTTGCGCCATTGCCAAATCGACCATCAAGAAGCAAGGGCTCTATACTCCACTACCTACCCCTAGTCAAACTTGGGAATCCATTCCCATGGATTACATATCAAGCCTTCCTTCTACTAAGCATGGAAATGAATATGATTTCATTGTTTTCAGCAGATTCTCAAAGATAGCCATTGTGGTGGCCTGAAAGAAGAATATCACACTAGAAGCCACTGCTAAACTCTTCTTTGAACAAGTGTGGGTGCACTTTGGGATCCTACAATCTATCATATCAGATCGCAACAACGGGTTCCTCAGCACATTTTCGTCCAGCCTCTGGTCAATGTTGGACACCAAGCTCACCAAGTCCATAGGTTTCCATCCCCAATCTGATGGACAGACAGAGGTCATCAATAGGATGATTGTACACATTCCGTGCATGTACAATTCAAAGCATCAATGCACGTGCGATGAGATCCTTCCCTATGTACAACACAGTTATAACCAGGCTCTCCACATCTCAACCAGCCGCAACCCCTTTCAGGTGGGCTTGGGATTCCAGCCACTATGTCCCATTGACGTAGCCATTCCATTTGTAGCTACTTAAACCAATTCATCTCATGTCATGTCTAAAGCTATAAAAGAAAAAAACTTCATCGAGCGCATTCAACACATTTTCCAAAAGGTTCATGAGATATTGGACAGAGCCAATGCTAAGTACAAGAAAAGACATGATCAACATCGGGTGCCACACAACTTCCAGGTGGGCGAAAATGTGTGGCTACATTTGCAGAAGGAGTTCCTCACTAGACCCCACCACAAGATTTTCTCGCTCTGATATGGGTCGTACACCATCACCAAGTCTGTAGGGAAAAATTTCTTCGAGCTCAGTATTCCACCATTCCTTGGTCTGCACCCAGTATTTAATGTAGACCACCTTCATCCCCACTTCCCACCTCTATTGGACACCTATGACATTACAAAAGAACTCACACCAAAAGAGTTAAACCCAGACTACATGGAACAGGCCACCACAGACTGTATCATGGACATGCAAATCAAGAACACTTGCTGATATAAGATCCAACTGTATCTGGTTGTCAAAGCTAGTCAGCTCCTGCACCAAGGCAAGTGGTTCACCAAGGACTAAGTTCAACAAAAGTTTCCTCATCTCATAGAGGAACTCAACTCAATGGGGACCATTGCCTCCTAAGGGGGGAGGAATGATCCACGTGGATATTGGTGGCCACCCACCTATTCCACTTGGGGCCCCATCATTGTCTCTTTCATTTTTTTCACAACTTACTAATTTTAGCAGTTTTTCGGGTCATGAACTTCCGGAGCCGTTTTTAGGCCCCAAATGGAGATATTATGCCGAAGTTATGTCCCCGGGAAATTGAAACACCAATTTACCTTAACATAGCTCATATTTTTTACGCTTCATCTCCTAGGGTTAGGTTTTTGGATGTTTAGAGTTATCCATTGTTTCTCCATAATAAATAGGCCCTTGAGCCTCATTGTAACATAGTACAAAGGTCTGTAGCCGCCACATTTCTTCTCAAAGATTCGCTACCAGCGCCCTAGCTATTTTATTTCCATCATGTTTGTAAGCATATTTCTGTGATTTTATATTAATGAAATGAAGCCTTATTTCCATTGTACTTCTATGTTTATGGTTATTTTGGTATTCTGTTGTGTTCTTGCATAAATTTGGATCAGTTACACTAAGAAAAATAAGGGACTATACTAGTAATATAGGTACCTAACACTAACATGATTTTCAATCTTACTTGTAAATCAAATCGTGAAAGATATACAAAATAGAAAAGCATATCTTGGAGGTCCTCTTCATATACCAATACTATAAGGAATGACGATATTAGCGTTAAAATGTGTGGCTTGAAATGACATATAGTATAAAAAATATGAACCCAAAATCCCCTCCACTTAAAAGGTGTTGTATGTCCTCATGCTACAAAACCCTCACAAAAATTCTCTATCTTCCTCAAAATTGTGCTCAATCTTGATTCTCATATGCTTTTGTGTAACATTTATCAAAATATCTAAACTAGATGAGAGACTCGGTTTTTCTGTATTTCCTATTTATCATTTTTATTTTTGGCATATTCTAGTGTATTTTTATTTTTATTTTATTTTTATATTATTTTCTTGCATGGTTCATTAATAATTTTCTCTCATTTTCTTTTTTCAAATTGCCCACCGTATTTTTTATACTTCATTTAAATTTTTATTGTATCTATTTAATAACACAATTTCTTGAAGCTTTGCCTTCAACTTTCTAAGTTTTTTTTTTTGTTTCTTTTTGTAGAAAATAGGAAAAAAAAATCATATTAACTTTTTTAGGAAGTTCTATAAATTCATTAAATTTATTGAACTAATTAAATTCATCAGATTCACAAATATCACTTGCAATTTCATGGCACAATGAACTTATGATGAATCTAGTTCTTTGTTTCATTAGCAAAATTTCAAAAATATCCTTGTCTTCATTATTGATGTTCTAATGCTCATATTATTCCACCACCTTGATGAATTTATCCTATGTACTATGAATGGTAGTTTTCTATACATTGATATTTGTAGTCATGTTCATTATATGGTTATGCTTTGCAGAATGAGTCACATTTAGAGGAACTTTTCTTTTATTGAATCTTGGTGTTTTTACCATTGGCAGAAGAAGCAATTTTCAACCCATGACTTCAAATTCAACATGTATGATAGGTTATACATTCAAAACTTTAGCTTTCTGAACCCTTTAGCTCCTTGTCTCAGGTTTTAAACACTTCCTTCTAGAATAGCCAAGTTTCTTATAAAAAAATTCATGAATTTTTGGAGACTTCAAGAAGTTTTTTTCAACTAGAAATACCCACGTTCCATTCATCTTATTTAACTCTTCTTCTATACGCATTTCAACTAAGCCATGATGATTTAGTCTCCTTACATATTCCTAGGGTTTTTCTTAATACTTTTGGCCATTTTATTCAAGCCATAGAATAAGTAAAATGGTACATTGATTTTGTTTCATACTTCATAGTGTAGCAATAACCTAATATGGTATAGAAAAAAAAGCCCATAGCTACCCTTGCATGTGACATACTTTTATATTATTATCAAAACATCTCTCCACTTTCCCTTCAATGTTTTCTAAGAGTCAACTTTCACCCTATTAATACTTTGGTCAATGTATTCAAGGAATTCCATCCAAATACCATCCTCTATTTTGGAACCACCTTTCTCCTTTGTGTGATAATCTAGTAGCACTAGCAATTCGCATCTTTGATGCTTACAATGGTAAACAATAAATATGAACTATAGTCCCAATAAAACAATGGAATAAAAAAAATATTTTGCAACATATTATTTGGAAAGGAACTTTGGATAATTGGAAGAAAAGTAAATTCCTAAAACAATGGAATTTTGAGCAAGCTGCAGGAGATAAAAATAACCTTTATTTATTGGAAGTATTGGGAAAAACTTGTGAGCTATGCTAGTAATCCAGATTTATTAAGGGAACAAAATGAAACACAAATTTATAAATGAAACATAAAAATACAATAAAACCTGACCTCTATTAACAAATTCAATGTGTTGAATCTATATAAATGTAGAATGAAAGCATACTTTCTCGAAGAGTAGTAGCTTCTCTATGAGAAGAGATGTGATGACTATGCACCTTAACCAGAGTGAGTTATCATGAGACCAATAAACCATTTTTAACATGATAAGTAATGAGGAAACCCTAAAAATACAATAAGCTAACCCTAGGTAATAAAACAACGAAATGCTTATCGTCCTCATTGGGGTTAGTTGGTAAATGAACTTCCTAGCGACATATATTTTTCATACAATAGCTATTTGGCATGCTTGATAGACCATTGGAAAGGTCTAACCAAACAGGATTGCACATTTTGCACTCACATGAGATCCACTTATGACTATAGTGTAAGTTGTTACCATGGAAAGAAAATATATTTTAGGACCTTAAAATGGATCCAAAAGTTTAGAACCAAAAAAAAATTGTAGAAAATTTTTCAAGATGGAGAATTATGCTTTGAGTTAGTCGAGTAGGTGGATGGCCACTGATATCCACATCGATGAGCTAGAAATATGGTTTTCACAAGTGACCATTATTTATATATACAAGAACTTCCTATTTTACATAGAGGTAGGAAATAGGTCTCCTTTACTTAAAATCTCCATTTTTTATTGTTGTAACAAATTGCAAACAAAACTTTCTCTAGTTAAGGGATTTTTTTATATTCTTAATTTATGTCCATTTATTGGAAAAAGAAATTCCTTATTCATCATAGTATTTATCTTCACTAATCCATTGTCGTTTTTTTTTTGTTTCTCTTATGGTCCTAACCAATGAGTAGTGATAATTATTTTAAAATTCTTAAATATAGAGCCAAAAAGAAGACCTTGGTCCCATAGTTTAAATTTATTCTTTATTATAAACATGTGAAGTAATTTCACCATCTTCTTGTAAATGATTGTGGCATATTAAATGGCATCTTTTCATATCACATCCAAACCATTAATTTGTGTTTTCCTATGTTGTTATGTATATAAAGGATTCAATCCCATCTTTGTTGTTGCTTTGAAAGTGTTCAATTATAATAGAACAAAGAAGAAATTGTTTATCATATACTAGCTCATATTATGCTAATATAGTTCGAACCTCCATGTAATGCTATATTTGAAAAGTGCCTGTAGTAGTTAATATACCCAAAATTTATGACGATTATGAACTATTTTGGTCAAGATAACTTTTATGAATTTGTTGGTGGATTCCAATTTTCCATAGGAATGTTTATGGTATGGAGAATATTTATAGTTTATTATCTCAAATTACTCTATAATAGTCTAGATAAATTTTGATCTAAGTTGCAAACATTGTTCCTTAAAAATTTCCATACGAACACCAAAAAAAGTGAGTATATATTCAAATACAAAATATAAAACCTCATGTTTAATAGCTCGAAGGATAGTTTTAGCTTATACTCATTTAGTAACATAATACGTAGATACTAGGATATACCTTTTCTTTCTTGATGTTGGTGTGATAGCTCTAAAAAAATAGAGCCCATTTTTTGAAAGGATATACAAATAATTAAGGTTGTAAAATCATGTCATCAATTTGTACTAATTGCTCCATCTAATAAAAATACCATGACTTGATGTACTTATTTTCATCTATAAAATGAGTAGGCCAATAATAATACCCATATAGACACAATTGTGTATATCCTAAATATATAATTTCTTAAAACATCAATAGACATTACTGTTTTAATACATTTTTATCTTGACATATATAAAAATTTTAAAATGCATCCCTCATCTATTTCACCTATACATTTTTGGGCTTTAACCATTCGGAAAAAAAATATATGGTGCGTTAGAGGATAATATGACCTACATTCTATGAAAAAGGGGGAATCTTGGATGATGGTTAGAGCCTTTTAGGCTACATGAATGGAAGACATTGTAATTTAAATGATGTATTTTAAATATATATATATATATATATATATATATATATATATATATATATATATATATATATATATATATATATAAAATTAAGATTATAAATTTTGGAAAAATATTTATTCTCTTCATCTCCACAAGTTTTTGTAGCAATATTCCACCTTTTAGATACTCAAAAGATGCACTAAAAGAAACATATGCATTATATTTTGCATCAAAATAATATACTTAGTTAAACACAATATATATAAATAAAAATTATATATTATGAGATTCAAGTCATTTTCCTACTTTTCATCTTTGGGGTCATATTCAAATTAATTTCATAAGAGCCTCTAATTATCCCTCTAAGTTTTAACATATTGTTATTTTTCAAAGATTACTAAGGTATCATAAGAGACCATCATTATCTTGCACCCACCCCCTTAAATCATTAAACACATGCTTAAAAATGGACTTATGAGCTAACCAACTATGATGGAAACCCTTTCTTGGAGCCTGACAATGAGATCTACCTGAAATTGTACTATTCCTAGGCCAAGTGGGAATGTATTGTTGTAAATTACGTATTTGTTTTTTTATTTATTTATTAATTTATTTTCTTATGTGTTAGTGTGCTTTCCTTTCTTTAATGTGGGGTTTATTTCCATTGATAGCATGATCAATGCTTGATATCTAAATGTCAATATCTACATCAATATTTGGAGCTTCCCACCAACCATATAACTTATCACATTATTGTTGCTACATTCTCTCACCCCCATATGAAGTGGTGAATCCTTCACCCACATATGAAGTGGTGAGTTCTTGTAGTAGAAGCATTGTTATTGCAACCAAGAATATTGTTGGGTATAGTCCATTCATTCAACTCTTGTTTCAATATTTTTCTTTTGCCATACACAAGTTACTTGTTAGGATAGATTTCTAGGGAGTAGTCTCCACGAAGTCTCCATTTAGTCATCCTATGTCATAGTACTCACTTTTGTCATATAGACCAATACCTACAATATGTTGACTCTATTTTTACACTTTCAAAAACCCTTTATAAATAAACATAAAAATAAAGAATTGTGATTCGATATCCTATATAATGTTTTTTTGAAATATACCTAAAATTTATTAAATATCAACACATCCTGGAATCGAAATAATACATTATTTAACCCTTTAGATAACTATATCAAACATTAAGTTTATCTTATTTAATAATTAAATTTTTATGTCCACAGGACTTGGATAACTAATTTAAAAATAACTTATGCCAAAACTTATATGTAGTTATAAATATGGATTAAATGTTAGCACATCTACTTCAGATAGATATAAATAAAAAATAGCGGACTGGGCGTAAAATGAAATTTAATAGACTAGCCGTTTCAGAGGCATAATTTCGAATCCATTTAAAAATAAATAGTCTAAGTCTTTCTCAACTGATTTTCCATAATAAACTACACATTCTATCCATTATCTAAAATAGAAAATAAAAATAAAAAATTCAGTGACATTTCAATTTCCAGAACCAATAATAAACATCCAAAAACCAACAACCCATGAATAGCAGCGTTCCCTACAGTAACTTGGAAAACAAAGAAAATAGAGTGAGCAGCAAAATCAAGCATTGTGTATGTCTGCCGGTTATAACCATGATACACACATGGCACATGCAATGTAATGGACAACTAGATCTCAAGGAATTCCACTCCTATCCACATTATGGGCACCTTCGCCGCCAGATAGAATTTGCATCGACTCTAAATTACTGTCATCATGTCCCTTATCTGCATGACCACCACATTTTGTATCTTCATCTTCAACCCACCGACTATTCCCGTACTATATGCCATACACTATCAACTGGCATGCACCTGGGAGAGCTCCCAGT
Organism: Pinus albicaulis; assembly: GCA_034641835.2. Lineage (NCBI taxonomy): Eukaryota > Viridiplantae > Streptophyta > Pinopsida > Pinales > Pinaceae > Pinus > Pinus albicaulis. The sequence continues at coordinate 589,408,592 of CM076580.1, read as the reverse complement.
CCATTAGGTAGCTGCATGGATCCACAATAAAAATTAATAATACTCTATGTATATAGACACCAAAGTAATGAACAAAACAAATAGAGCTAGGAATATTATTAATTACAACAAGATTAATGTCAAAGTGTATGCAGCTATATATTGTCCAGATGATGCCACTGGCAGTGCAACCCAAGGACAGGTAGAAGGGCATGTACTTCACACTTTTAGTTTGAATAACCCTTTTCTAAAATTATTAACAAACAAAATTACTGCTTTCATTTTCCGAAATAATCATCTTCAAAAGCATTAATCAAAAGAAATATGGAAGGGAAGTTACCATGATGGACAAGGGTGCTGCATACATGAAGACGTTGAATACAATGCATATTGTTCCCATAACTAAGGTTCGTCTCTTATGAGTATGCTCTAAAGTTAATGTCAAACCTGCCACCGCTACAAAGAATATTCTTATTAGTCCCAGCAATCCCACTACTCTCATCTGTAAAAACAAGACGAACAACGCGAAAGTTAGACCTCAGATATTTCGACAAGAGAAAGCATAGATAGTCCAAACTTTTATTTCTTTCAATTAGTATATGTCATCTATTATAAACAAATTAGTATAGACTTATGTAGATCAGTGATTCATTTAACTATACTTATGTTAATTTTAGATACATTAAATGTAAAGGTGGCATCTTGACATTCCTATCCACTTCAAATCTATTATTTGAACTTTAAACATATTAGTCCATAGGTTAGCATATTAGAAAAAACAACATAAATTACATCTGAAATATTTGACATAAATTCGAGTGAACATTATATCTATTATCAAATCCATATTTGCTTCAGAATTATTAAGGAATTTATAGTAGATATATGCCATTAATGTTTTCCTCATTTTATAAAACCAATGGAACAGATCTAACCTATATCCTAAACCAAACATACCAAGATATTTTAGGTACAGTATATGTTAGATCAGAAACCCTCTAGGTGTTAGTAAAATTGTAAGATGGTACATGAAACTTACCCTCTCCTTTTTGTTCATACAAAAAGCAAGGAACACAATAGTGTACATTGTTTCAATGATCACACCCGCTCCGTTAACTGTAACTACAAGAAGGTTGTTTGGATGAATAAAAGGCATGACATATAGCACCCATAAGGCATAATTGAGCAGAGTCATTGTTAAAGAGTATAATCCTAGCCACCTGCTACGCGTCGAAACCATCAGTCCAAGTGTCCAATTCAGTTTCTAATTAGTCCAGTTTAGTCGAGTTACACTACAGTCGTTTATTGTTGATGACACCAATGTAACCTTATTTAATATATTCTTAATATTGTGAAGAGAAATCCTCTGCTCCACTTCTTTTCAGTTTTCAATTCTTGTCATGGTATCAGAGCTAGCTTGCATAAGCCTCCCCAGAGAGCAGCAACAGAGCCAAGTTGGAGCAGTAGAGAGGGGAGGTGAGCCTGTATAAGACTGTTTGACAGAGCAATAGAATTTTGAGGAATATAGAAGACGCCTCGTGTGAAGAATCCGAAGAAGAAAGAAAAATACAGGTGAAGCCACTAAAAGCGCCATAAAAAAAAATAGAAGAAAGCCCAATTTTTTAATTTTTTTTTGCTGCAATAACGCACTAGTTGTTCAGAAGCTCAACGTTACTCTTAACGCACCCCTTCTTAGGAAGCTTCACGTTATAACGCGAGAGCCAAGTGAAAACAATCACGTTAGGTGTCGATTCCTTGCAAAAATTATAAGTGCCGTATGTCAGAATGGTTCATCTGCGTTATAATTAACGTGGGACAAGAGTTCATCACATGCGTTAAGGTAATTTTTTTATGAAAGGAAAAAGGGTTTCGTAAAAGGAAGGTATTTCTATAATTATTTTTGGCATGATTTAAAAAAAAAAAAAAAAAAAGAGCATCTGTGAAAGGTTTTTATGGCATGTGAAGAAATTTTTTTTGGTTTTTAAAAAAAAAAACTTAAAATTGTGCTGTAAGAAAGTGAAAGTGAATATTTAAAAGGAGATTTTTTTTTTTAGGAAAGAAAATTTTTAGAAGCAAGGTATTTGATGCATATGTAGACTCGTCTGCTTGTAGAAGCTAAGAAACGAGGCCATGGGAAAAGATAAGAGGCTAAAGAAGAAACAAAAGATGTTCGAGATCTTTTTAGATCTCGAAATAAAGAGGCAAAAAGACGCCTATGCATTAAAATTCATAAAAGAATATGTCGATGACAACATTCTCCCTCTGATATCAGATGCCAAGATAGCCAAGGAGGCATGGGATACCGTTGAAAGGTGTTTTGGTACAAGGGGGAACACTGAAGTTGAAAACCAAGGTCGATTTGTAGGAGCAGGTCTAAAACTAGATGAAAATTTTGTTGAATTCCACTGTGCTCAGCCACAGGTGGATGAAGGCTATGAAGAAATTGCAGAACGAGCAGAGAGACAGCACGAATATTCTTGTGAGCCCCAATATACATAGCTACATGTGGATGATGATTTCATGATTCCAACAATGGAGTTGACGAATAATTGATGATACCAACAACATGGTTTGCTGACGAAGATATGATAAATCCAACAACAGAGCTTATTGATGATGATTTGATGATTCTAGCAACACAACTTATTGATGATGTTTTGATGATTCCAGCAACAGAGCTTGCTGATGAAGACTTGATGATTCCAGCAACAGAGTTTGCAGATGATGACTTGTTGATTCCGACAACAGAGCTTGCTGATGAAGATATGCTGAACTGAGCAACACAACTTGCTCATGAAAATTTGATGGTAGATGTAAACTTTGATAATGAATTTTTGGCTAATGATGATTGGTTGTAGATGATGCAACAAAAATATGATATTGACATGATGCTATTTGGTGAGATAGTCTCACTTCTGTTAGTGGAAGAAAACCTGATTACACCAGCACAGGTTAGTGAAGAAAAGACAGAGACAAAAACAGAGATAAACACAGTCTACAAAGGTAAAGTAGAAATAGAGAAAGATGGAGAAATAGAAAAGGAAGCACAACAGGATAAAGTTTCCACTGCAGATCAGAAAGACCAGAACGAATGTTGTTCTGAAAATATTTTTAATTCTAACATTGATTTTCAGTGTGCAGGTAACACAGATTGATTATGAAGAAGAGTTAAAGTTTATTGAAACATGGATTGCAACACCGTGTCTCGATGAGATCTACACAAAAGATGTAGATATGAATGATGGAGATGACACGTATGATGAACATGTCAATGAAATTTTGAGGTATTGGAGTTTTGAGGAAATAAGATATTATTCTAATCTTATGTTGCAGCAGATTGATAATAAAAAGCACAATACACAAGAAAATATGTGACAACAGCCCACATACAAGTCAATTTTTTAAGAAGTACAGGACACACTTACACAGTCTAGAATAATGGAAGACCCGCACCAGCAAATCTAGAAACTGGCGTTTGAAGGATACAACAAAGTGAAAACTCTGAAACAATTTAGAGGCTACAGAATTTGGAAGAAGAGAAGAAGAAAACCAAATCTAATTGAAGTCAATTTTTTTTAATTGTAAGTCTCGCTGAGACATAGACCAACAAGTATCTTATTTAAATTTTCATGTAGTTGTAATTAAAGGGGAGTGTTAAAGAATGTAATCCCAACCACCTGCTAGGTGTCGCAACTGTCAGTCCAAATGTCCAGTTCAGTTTCTAATTAGTCTAGTTCACTCGAGTTACACTAGAGTCATTTATTGCCGATGTCTCCAATGTAATCTTATTTAATCTATTTGTCATATTGTGAAGAGCAATCCTCTGCTCCACTTATTTTCAGTTTTCAATTCTTGTTAGTCATGGAGTAAGAAAACCCAGAAAACTCTCTAGTTGATTTCCATTTCCACACCTTGAAAAATGTAGGCCTGCATCATCACCATTAAAATAACTAATTCATAATTTACTTAAATCCGAACCCTATTCTAAATAACCATCTTCTACATTAATGTCAAGAAATGTGAAGCTCAAAACTATGAAATCCTAGAGGGGCGAAAGGAACATAAACACCGAAATAAACATTAAATGTTTGTCGGACATCAGTTCAGGTAAACTCAAATGTAAATATTGCTACTGTTGAGAGAAAACGTACCTATGATTCCAACGACCAACCGAATGGTATCAGCAATCGCCATTCTTTCGTCAAAGGAGAATAGCAGGAGAAGGGAAAATTCGAATCCTGATTGTAGCAGTTGATGTTAGAGGAGAAAGGAAAGTTTTACTCCGCTATTTTTGGCGAGAGAAAGTACATGTAAAGAAGAAAAGAGTGGGTGTATATAAAGGTTTAAATGTCACATATGCCCTCAAAATAAGCACAATAACAACTACGTCAACCTATGTCAGTTAGGCCAAAGACCACCAAGATTAGGGTTGGCATATCTGATCTGATCTGTTACTTCGTAATTATCACTTAATTCCATATCTGTTTCTTCTTAACTATCACCTTATTCCACTATGAGTGGAGGCAATACCACTCCCAGCATAACAATCCGGCTTAATGCTGCCCTTAGACCATCTGGGAAACGCGCTTATAACGAAGATTTTCTAAATTTAACTTTTCTTGAAACTGCTTATAACAGAGATTTTCCAACAAACTACGTTCCCAAAAGCCAAGAAGATCAAAAAGTTTGACCCATATCAAGATTTACTTCAAATTGTATTTCCAAAAACCTAAAAAAAAATAAAATTTTGCGTCTGACAAGTTAATTATGACCATAACTCCGTTTATGATTGTGATATTCGACCGTTTCAAAGGGGCCAAAAGTTGCTTGAAAACTCCATGATATTCGAGCGAAAACCAGATTGTTTTGCAGGGAACTCCAGCAGTAGGAAACACAGTTTGCACGTTTACAATGCAACTTGACATATACCATCTATATATCAAATTGTTGATATGTGAGTTTCGGTATTTTTTTTTTATTTTTCTATAATAACGATATCATGATGTATCTATGAGCTGTTGTCTTTTATTTTGTTTTTTAATAATTTGAAAAGTTTAATTTTATTAAAATTTGAAAAAAAAAAAATATATAATGTGCGTTTTTAAGTTTATTTTTAAAATCAAATTTTTATATAAATAAAATAGGGAGTTTATTAGAAATTATCACGATAAGTATGATTAATATTCATTGAAATTAAATTTATTAATTTGATATTTCAACAAAAAATTATTGGTTTTCTTTGTTTTTTATATTTTAAAAATCTTATTATGCGAGTACCATTCTTTTGATGAGTAAAAATATTGATAAGTTCAATGTTGTAAAACTTATTTTGAAATTGCAATTTAATATGTGTACATATAAACAATTTTCTAGTGAATTTCATCTTTAAACATGATATTTTTTTTGGAACTATAACTTTTTAACAATGCTACAATGTTGGGAACTTGTTTTTATAATATTAATATTGTTTATTTTGATTTTTTTTGACTTTTTGGTTAACCATCTCCAAGTTTCATTCACCCTTCAATTTTATCACACTCTAATTTCTTAAAAAACTTAGACATATAAGACAATATTATTATTATTATAATAACAAGGAAATAGTAAAGTAACTTCATCTTTCAACTCGTTTTTTAACCAAGACTTAGCATCAATATTGTCAATATACCACTTTTGCATGCACTCCCTCTCCCACATGGGTTAACACTCCTTTTTTACCAATAATATCATAGATTCACATTATACTTTCTATAACAAATTAACCTTAGCCTTTAATCTGCTATGATTGGGCCTAAAGACTAAATCCAGTATGACCTCCAAGTTGATAGGTGTTTTTTTAAAATAATAATAAAATATTTTCCAAATAAAAATAACAATGTTAGCTATCATTAAAATCTAAAAATAACAATTTTGGTTAATTTTAATTAAAATCATTATAAACAATAATAATCTCACTCTTACTTTGCTGGCTTGGTTATTTATTGATATTATAACTTTGATAATATATAAATATTTATATTCATTCTCAACTATAAATAAAATATATGTTCATATCAATGTAAAGTAACATAATTTTATATAAGCTTTAGAGAAATAATATAATTAAAATAGAAATAAAATAAAATATCTTATATTTTGATATTGAGTATGGAAATATGTATATTCTACTATTTTTTAAAATATTTCAATATAAAAATTAAATAAACTATTTGAATATCCATATTAATTACTTTATTTCAATATTAACTTCATGTATGTATATATAAAAACTTAAAAACAAAATATTAAAATTATCTTAAAGTTAATTGAAGTGAAATAAAATTTAAAATTTTAATTACTCATAAAAGAGAAATATGCAATTCATTTCCTTATCAATATAAAATGGATAGGTCACATTTGAAAAATATTGATAATAATATAAATATTCAATGTGGGTTATAAATGAAATATTTCAATACACAATATTAAGTAATATTGACATATATTTAAAAACATATTAGTAAAAAATATTAATGTGAATAAATTAGTCTATAAAAAATATATTTCAGTACTTGTGTCAATTAAAATATTTTAATGTCGATTATGTATATATTATATAAAGAATTTAAATATATCTATTAATATAATTAAAACATTTCAAATAGTTTCCATAATTCTAAATTTTCATTTTTTTCAGTCTATTTTGTGTGAAATGTAGCAAATATTTGTTAAAATTGCAATTTTAATCCCCCCTCTCTGTATAAAACTTGTATTACATCATTTCTAGAAATGTGATTTTTTTTCATTTATGCACTATAAAAAGCATTCCCACCTCAAGATATTTGATCCCTTTCAAAACGTCCTAGATTCATGGTTAAGATGAATTTATATTGTTAGCGAGAACTTGGAAATTTTATGACACTTTCCCATAGGGTTTATAGTCAAGTTTGGAGTAATCTTAGGAAATTTCATCTTTCATGTTCTTTATTTTGTCCTTGTACTATAGGCGAGCCTTAATTTTGAGATTATTCGTTATAAACGTATTTTTTATTTTCTCAATTTCTCTCAAAACATTATTTAAAGATAATGTAGCATTAACCTTCGCAATCATAGTATTAGTGTTAAATCAATGTTCATTTATTATTATATTATACTTAGGCAAGACAACAGATATTGTTTTTTATTTAGGTAAAAAAAATATATTTTCAATTATTTTTGAAATTTTTAAACAAATTGTATGAAGTTTATTAAAGTTCTAGAAAAAATAAATATTAAATTGAATATTTTGGAAAAAAAATATATTTTTTAATTCTTTAAAAATCTGAATTATTTTTTTTGAAATTGGTCATGTATTTTGTAATATAGTGTTCTACTGAATTCTGAGATATAAAATTATATTAGAAATAAAATATCTAAAACAAGCTTTATTAGCCTACTGTTATAACTTTACACAAGAGAATGTCATGTGATAACTTCCCACATTATTTTTATGGTGGGAAGCCTTCTATATTTTTATAATTCTAATAAAAAGCCATTCGTTTATCTAGTAAGTTTTATATTTCTATAATTTTAATAAAAAAACCATTAATTAACTTATTAAGGAGGAAAGGGTGGAGAAGAGTGACGTTTTGGTAAGTTTTGATGTAGTTTCATTATTTACCAAAATTCCATTAGATGAGGCAGTTCAGGTTATTAATGAGGTTACAAATCTAGAAACAACTAAACTTGCAGAGATTTGTTTACGATCCACTTTCTTCAACTTTCAAGGGGAATAATATGAGTATGTATCTGGTGTCGCAATGGGATCACCACTCTCACCACTCTCACATATTGTCGCCAACTTATATATGGAGCACTTTGAGAATAAAGCCCTTGCCTCCTCTCCCTTAAAATGAGCTTGGTGGAAAATATATGTACACAACATCAACATAAGGTGGAATCATAGGAGGGACAATCTTGAGAGATTTTTTAATCACCTTAACTCAATTTCCTCAGACATTGATTTTACTATGGAGATTGAAGAAAACATGAGCATTCCTTTCTTGGACATCCTTGTTACCAGAAGGTATGATGGAACATTGCGGCATCAGGTTTTTAGGAACAAAACCCATACTGACAGTTATCTTCATGATGAGTCTTACCATCATCCGACTCAAAAATTTTGTGTCATTAATACTCTTGTTGTAAAAGAACTGAGGATATTCGATGAGGAGCACCTGAAAGATGAAATCACTCACTTGACATATGTTTTCATGGGTATAGGTTATAAAGAAAAATATATCAGAAAATACATAAAAAGAGCTGATCAGTAGGTCTTGTCCAAGAAGTGCCAAGGACTACACGACATTTGTGGTAGGGTTTTTCTACCATACATCAAGGGTATTACTCATAATATTGTCAAGGTTATGGGAAGGAATAACATTTTTGCACAATTTTGAGCAGCAAGAACAATAAGACAAAAAATGTGGTTAGTTAAAGATAGCATTTGTCACGAACAACCTAAAGGCGTTTACAATATTGATTGTTCTTGTAGGAAAATTTATATTGGTGAAACCGGGTGCTTGCTTCAAAAACGTCTTAAAGAACATAGAGCTGATATTAGGAATAAGAGGTCTCGCACCTTAGCCCTTGCAGATCACTCCTCGAAAACTAAGCATCAGTTGCATCTACAGGAAGATATAATCATTGTGAGTGAGGAACACTATCGAGGAAAGAAAATTAGAGAGGCACTTACGATTATAAAACATCCACATAACAATAATAGAGATGGAGGATATGAGATTAGTAACTATTGGCGATCTCTAATTCGACATATGTGTTCCTCTGGTTTGTCTTCATCACAAGTTTAGTATCACAGGTTTAGTTATCTTCAAAAAAATTGTTAGGGTTTGGGTGTTTTTAGATCTGGCAAAAAACTCATTAAATTATTTATTTTTGATAATTTTCCTTATTAATGAATTTTTATTACCTATTAATTAATAATTATTATTAGTATCTAGGTTTTTATTAAATTAAATTATCCCTACAATCAATTTTATTATCCTAATAATATTAGATTAATTAGGATTATATCAATTTTTCTTATCCTAATAAAATAAATAATATTTATTAGAATAAATCAATATTAATATTAATTAGTAAGACATTATTTTTTTTACTTGTTTTAGTTTCATTAACTTTTATTTATAACTAATCTAATAAATAATTCTAATTATTAATATTTTCTAGGGTTATCAGTTAATATATTAAAATATTCTTCACTAAATAATACACAAAAATTAACTCCATTAATTAATTAGCATTATTAACATTTATATTAACATTTATTTTTAGTGTTTATTAATTTAATTAGAGAATTTTAAATTTGTTAGTAATAAATCTAATTACAAATTCAAAAAAATAATAATAATGACATTTAGGTATTATTACTTTAAAGATAAATAATTTATATAATTATGGTTATTGAATCTAATAATAATTCTTAAAAATATTATGAAATTAAATAAAGTATTTAAAGAATAAAGTTTTAAATTAATTATTTAATTATTACTTAGAATTAAATTTATTAAAAATAAATTAAATATTAATTATTCAATTCTTGTGGGTTCTTCTTATCCCCTTTATCATTATTGATCCTTGACCTTTGTTTTTCTTTCATCCTTCGTTCAGTCTCTTGTCGTGATGATGGATCCCCTTGGGATTCAAAACATTATAACATTGTGGATAATCCAAAGATCTCTTCATTAAACAATAACAAAAAAACTTGAAAACCATAATTTTTTTATTTGATTTTTTTTTTTTTATCACATAACTTTGAAAAAAAAAACATATAAAATAATTTCAATAAATTAATGTTTAAAAATAGATATGTGTGTGTGTGTGTTCAATTCGGAAACAAAGTTGGCCACAAATGATCTATAAGAAAACCACATGGCTAAAAAAATTTATTTAAAATATGGCTCCACACTGCTATAAAGTTGTGAATAATTCTCATTCTTAACTCTAACAAGGATGGCCGCAAGGTAACTAGTCCCTGCTTGGAGCAAGGAGTGAGATCTCAGTTGATTTACTTAACAGATCTCAATGAAGGTCAATTTGGAAAGAATGATATACACGCTAATAATAGAAAATTTAGGATTCTTTGAAAGGCCATTCATAGTCATTTGTAATTAGTAAATGGAACTACGAATGACCTGAACCCATAGAGGGTTATGTTGAAATAAGAAACATACATTCTATGAAACTTTTTCAGTTCACCAATGTTGGAGGATATTGTGCCACCAAGTTCCATATAAGGAATATTACTGTTCACGAATATATCGAGCCCAAATCAGTAGAAAAATCATTCATTTAGTGAGATGCATTGATTATTAAAAAAAAAACGAGGCAGTAAAAAGTTAAAAAAATGAGCGAGAGTGAACATACACAATGATAACTCATCTTCTAGCATGTCCACATATTATTCCCGTCCTCTCACATGGATTAGCATATAATTCATTCCAGCGGCTTAAGAAATTTTTAGTGTCATTTAGGTAGGCTTTGAACTTGAGAAATGATAAGTACCAAAATAAGGGAAATCAGCAATTGATAAATCCCTCATGATAATGGTTGTCCATTAGAAGTGGACTAGAGGCTATTGTAGTATAAGTTAGATAACTATAATAGATAGTGTAAAGAAAAACCCTTGTATCTCAACAGAGGAAGTCATAACAACTCTTCCAGAATGCACAGGCTTGCATGATTCTAATGGCACTAAGAGAATTCAAATCCCTAAGAGTGAATACGTGATGTTGGTGGGTTTTATAATATGAAATATATGAAGTAGATAGAGTCTACATTGGAGGCTTAGCAGGCACACGAGAAGCACCAATGCTATTGTTGCTACTCCTTGTGCATGGAAAAGGGAAGAAGTTTTTTTGGTTCTCAACACCAATAAACCTATCTATTCTTCAGTTCCAGATCCAAATCCATAGGCCACAAGAGAGGTGTATCTTATTAGTAGTAGCATCTTACCAATTTACCTAGTTTATTCTGTTGACTAAGTTGCCCCTAATGCAGTAGCAACAATATACCTCTGTTCAAATCTAATGGGAACATGCTCCTTAAAATTAAATATGAAAAAAATATTCAAAAGCAGAACTAAATATTATAAAACAAATTAATACTAAAAACATAAATTATATGAGATAGGCATGTCAACTTTCATGTCGCTACTTCCACTCTCTATGCTATCGCTTGTTAGCTCTTACCAACAACTATTATACAGATCCTAGGTTGGGCTTGTCTATGGAGGAAGAAGTCTTAAAAGAATTAAATCAAGAAGAATCAATTAAATCAATACAATATCAGTCTGAACTTCTGCAGCTCACTCAATTCAGCCATCATCCTTTAGTAGCCATATGGGAGCATCCAAATCCAGCCACATAAAAGCCATAAAAATTTCCATAGGCTCATTTCCAGAAGCACATAGTCTGCCATACATAGCCTTGAATGGCAGGAGAGGCCATTGGTCGCAACTGCAATTCATTAAGCTAAAAGGGTGGGGAAAATCCTGCTCGATGTTCCTGGAAAAAAACATGAATATAAACCTATGGGAATGTCCCTGGAAGAATATGAGGATCCTTTGATTGCCAATGATTTCCAATACCAAGAAATTCGACTTCCATTTGGCTAAGATGATTATCAGTCGGGCCTCACAACGAAAAGAAAGTCATCCTTGGGAGCTCGATATTCACTAGATTAGTTGTTATGGAGAAGTACCATGGCACCGAATCTGGTAACATGGATCGAATCTATAGCTAGCTAGTTTTAGCTTAGCATAACCTGAAGCACTTGCATCCTAAAGTCAGAGGGTGGAGATGCATGAAGGATTGCCCATACTATATCTAAGATATGGGGCGATACGGTAATAAGCATGGCAGGAGCGGTTTGTAATGTCCCTTTCGAAAATAATTATCATGTTGGAAGATGGTAGGAGCATTATCCTTCTCTTTTTCGTAGACTTTGCTTTTATGCAGAAGAAGAGAGACGAATAGGGGAATCAAAGGAAATGAACAGGAGAATCAAAACAAGAAAATCTGAGGTTGCGAAAGGTTGCCATATAATCTTTGGAGATGAACAGGTAAAATTCAAACATGTGTCAAACTTTGAACATGTGTCGAACATGTGACAGCTATGTGTTAGAACATCTATTATATTCTCTATATGGAAGGAAGCGATTACTCTCTTCAAGGTCTCTTAATTTTTTCAAACATGAAATGTCTACCAAAATGCCAAATTAATGTTAACATTAATTAATCGAGACAAAAGCTAGGGAGATCAATTGAAATTTATCCCAAGTTTCAATACATCTTGCCTCGATATGAGATCAATAAGATGGTAAACTGTTTTATTTCATGACTAAGAATATTCCTGCGAATATAAAATAAAACTTTCGTTATGTTTGTATAGTGCTAACAATAACCAGCTGAAAATAATGTTAATTCATCCCTTTCGATTACTATAGTCTCGTCCGCACAACAGGGACTAATAAAACGACTATCTACTTACAAGGCATGAGTAAATGACTTATTCATATGAAGAAGAAAAGTATTTTTTGCGTTTATCCAAGCATTGAATATTTTTTTCTCCTCTTATAGATGCTTAATTATATCCCATTAAAGAAATTCTAAATATAAAATTTAGATATTCTACATTCCTTTTTTTCTAAGGTGGTTAATCAATCATTAAAATAAATTATTATTTTCATCGATCTATTGTTACTTTCATGACATTTCTACAATAAAATTATGATAAAAAAGAAATATCTTATAAAAAAAAACTTGATAGAACTCCACCAAATTCGTGTGAGTCAAATTCCACGCCCTATCGTTACTTGTGGATATTATTAGGCTTCTTGAACCCCACTAATTAAAATCACAATCAATATTAAAAATTTTAAATTATACATTTTTATGGATATCATTGAAGAGAAAAATAAATATAAATTTGAATTTAAATTTTAAATATATAAGAAAGTGATTTTTTTTAATAAAAAATTCTTCAACAAAGTACATTTTCCATATGGAAATGGTTTTAAAAGGGAAACCATTATTAAATGCTTTATATCTTTACAATATTAAAATATATTCTCTAATAGAAAAAACAAATTCTCATTAAATCATCTATATTTATTTTGCTTACAATATTTTTCACATTTTTAATACTTATCATTTAATGTAACATTTAAATTATCTATAATGTAATGTAACTATCACACAATTTAAAGGATTAGATTTTATTACACTATATTATCAAAAAAGACATAGTACTTACATTCTATGACAAGGAATTAATTTACTATTTTCTCCTAATTAACAAAACATAGACATACTGGTGTGAAGTGAGGTACTTACATTCTATGAGCATGAATTTCTTTAATATTTTCTCCAAATTGCTCCTAATTAACAAAACAATGTTATCTATAAATAAAAACTTTTAAAAGAAATAGCCTTCAAACATTATCAACATTGATTACAATTTTTTTCCTTTACTATTTCACAATTTTATATTCTAGAACACAATATCTTCTTATCATTAATTAACTAAGTTGTATGTTCATGTACAAATCGACTAAGGGTACTTGTCAATCCAATCCATTAACCATAATCGTAATAGTAAATTCATAGAAATTTAACAAGAAGAAATAAATAAAACTAAAACCATATTATAGCATAAATGAAAAACTATTCTAGTAGAAAATACTAGTGCATATTAATGCACAGGTGCACATTCATGGCTTAGGCTATGCCATAGAGAAGAGGAGTTACATAAGTAAGAGAAAATCAACGCTAGGCAAAGACATCAATGCATGAACTTAAGAAATCAACCGTCTTTTTATATTAGCTCTCAGGTTTAAGTTATCAATTTATATTGATATGTGGTTTAATGGTAAGTTTAGTTGAGTGAAACCAATAAAATCATGGTTCAAATCTTATTGATTATATGACTTACTATAATCTCAACTTAAGCAAAATTCCTTAAATCTCAACTCAAAAAAACTCTCACATTCAATTCAATCATAAGTACTTGCAAAACTAAACTAATATAGGAAATACATTTTCCTTTATCATTACGCTAATCAATAATCACTTAAAAAATTCCATGACATGTATATATGCATTCTTGTACATGATTCACTTGACTGATCATTGAATTGAATCCATGCAGATCTAGCATAGAATGTGCTATTATAGTTTCTATGTTGATTTAATGTTTGATGACAACCTCTCACTTATGCTATTTACTTTGTGATTTTTTTGAAATACACATAACCATGAACTAGAATCATATGCAAGTGGTAGTTTCCCATTTGTGCCACCATATAGATCATAAAAATTGCTATAGTAAAGAAATATTTTCTATAGATTTTTTTATTATTGTAGAAACAACTTAGTAACTGTTGGGAAACCAGCTCCAAAAATAGAAGAAAAGAGATATCAACGCCTTAGAAATAAGCCACTTCGAGGGGGAAACCTCCAATACATTACATTAATGAAAATTTCTTGGATGATACAAATTACAAAACCTCCTTTATATATATAGGCGTCCATGAGGCCACAATGTAATCCTAGTGGGGCCACAATGTAATCCAAGCTGACCTAACAATAATAATCTAAGGGCATAATAATGACAATATGGGGGTTACAAGGGTACAATAATAACAATAAGGGGGTTACACTAACACCAATAAGGGACTATAATAGTAATATAGGGACCTAACATGCCCCTCTCCTTCTGAAAGGTGTTGTCCTCAACGCTTGAGTAGCTCTGGGTGCTTATGTATAAAATTCTCATCCTTTCATGTAGAATCTTCAGTGGGTAAGTTCTTCCACTTGATGAGATACTCTGAAATTGATCGATTTCGTACTTGTCGAGTTCTTGTTTCCGTGACCACTTCAGGTTCCGATATGATTCTTCCTTCCTCATCAAGTTCTGGAAATATTGTTTGAAATGGAAGATTTTCACCTATAACTTTATTTAAGCATGAAACATGGAAAATTGGGTACACTTGTGAAGAAGCAGGAAGCTCCAATATGTATGCCATAGTACCAATCTTTTGCAACACCTTGTAAGGACCATAGTACTTTGGCGATAATTTATTATCCTTCTTAGCTTGCTTGAGGGGCATTTGTTTGTATGGTTGTAGCCGTAAAAATACCCATTATCCTACATCAAAACTTCTCTCGCTGTGATGTTGATCTGATTGTTGTTTCATTTGATTTTGTGCCAAATTCAGGTTGTCCTTTATGAGTTGGATAACTTCTTCTTGATGCTCAATGTGATCTTCCACTACTTGAACCTTTGAATTTTCTCTTAAAGATGATGTGATGGATGGTGGATGATATCCATAAAGTGCCATAAATGGGGTCATTTTTGCTCCAGTATGGAAGGAAGTGTTATACCACCATTCAGCAAGAGGTAACCACTTAACCCATTGTGTTTGTTTATCAAATACAAAACAACGAATATATCCTTCCAAACATTTATTTACTATCTCAGTTTGACCATCGGATTGAGGATGATAAGATGATCTATGAGCTAATTTAGTACCCAAACAAGAAAATAACTTCGTCCAAAAATTTCCAGTAAAAATGGGATCTCTTTCACTCACAATAACCCTTGGGTTTCCATGTAGCTTTTGAATTGTGTCCATAAATGTAGTAGCAACTATACTTGCTTTAAATGGATGAGATAATGCACAAAAGTTGTCATACTTGGTAAGTCTATCAACTACCACCATGATGACACTCTTTCCTTCCAACTTAGGTGAACATGTGATAAAATCCATTGAAATCTCCTACCAACATTGACTTGGAATGGATAAAGGATATAGAAGACTCGGGGTCTTAATTTTCTAACTTTATTCTGTTGGAAAACCAGACATTCTGCTACAAACTTTTGAATATTAGATTTAAGGCCATCCCAAAAAAAATCTTTCTTCACATTGTGGTAATTAATTAAAAATCTTGACAATCCTCCTAAAGGAGAAGTGTGAAATTCCAAAAGAATATTTTGTTTTAGTTGGGAATTCTTACACAGATATAAGCGATATTTGTACCATCAGGAATCATTTTTCCAATTAAATGTATGAGATGTACTAGGATCTTGCTACAAATTTTGAATGAGTGTCCACGCTTCTTCGAAATTCTTCCATTCATTTCTTGCTTCGGTTATCCAATCTTTTTGGATAATAGAAACGACAGAAAGCAATGCTTCCATCTCTTCGTTCTTTCTTGAGAGTGCATATGCAACAACATTTAGCTTCCTTTTTTGTACCTTATTTCAAATTCATCACCCAACATATTTGTGACCCATTTTTGCTACTCTTATGAAGATATTATTTGTTCCAAAAAGTGTTTAAGACTATCATGATCAGTTTTTACGTTGAAATGTCTTCCCATTAGGAAAGTTCTTCATTTATTTAGTGCATGCAGTATTGCTAACATTTCCTTCTCATAAATAGGTTTTTGTAAATACTTTCCTTTGATTGGACGACTTTCAAAAGAAATGGGTCTTACTTCTTGTATTAAAATAGCACCAATTCCATTTCCCGAGGCATCACATTCCACAATAAATGTTTTTGTGAAGTCTAGCGTAGCTAAGACTGGTGCTAGGCACATTTCCTCTTTAAGATGTTAAAAGGCCTTAGTTGCTTTAGGAGTCCATGAAAATGCATATTTAGGAGTCCATGAAAATGCTGCTATTCTCCCATAATTCTTAACAAAATTTCGATAATACCGTGTTAACCCAAGAAATCCTCGCTAATGCTTTATGGTTGTGGGGACTTTCCATTCCTTAATGGCTTTAATTTTGTTAGCGTCTAACTTAACACCCTCGTGAGGTACAATATAACCCAGATATTCCACCCCTTGTACTCCAAAGAAACATTTGGATGTTTTGCATATAATTGTTTCTCTTGCAAAGGTTGAGCACCCTGTCATCATGTTGAACATGATCCTTCCAAGACCTACTGTATATTAGTATATCATCAAAAAATACTAGCACAAATTATCTAAGGGAGGGTTTGAAAATGGAATTCATCAAACCTTGAAATGTAGAAGGTGCATTGATAAGGCCAAAAGGCATGACCAAAAATTCATAATGACCCTCATGAGTTCGAAAT
The DNA here is from genome assembly GCA_034641835.2 of Pinus albicaulis. NCBI lineage: Eukaryota > Viridiplantae > Streptophyta > Pinopsida > Pinales > Pinaceae > Pinus > Pinus albicaulis. Next base: position 589,391,470 of record CM076580.1, on the reverse strand, counting down.
GCTATTTTTTGAATATCTTCAGTATTCCTTCTAATTTGATGATATCTTGAACAAAGATCCAACTTGGTAAAATAAATTGCTCCATGTAATTCATCCAATAATTCATCAATCATAGGAATGGGAAATTTATCTTTAATGGTGAGGTTATTGAGCTCCCTATAATCCAGACACATGTGCCCTGATCCATCCTTCTCGTGTACCAATGCTACAAGAGTAGAGAAAGAACTTTGACTAGGTTGAATTATACCCAGCTCTAACATTTCTGCAATCATACATTCAATTTCACTTTTTTGGACATAAGGATATCTATAAGGCCTGATGTTTGGAGGAAAACTTCCTTGAATCAAATGAATAGAATGATCATGATCATGAATAGGTGGGAGTCCTTTTGGAGTTTCAAAAACATTGGAATGATTGTCCAAGACTTTTTGGAGATCTGCAGAAATAGATGATTTTGATGTTGGAACTTCTAGTGAGCATAATTATGCAATTATGCCTCGTTTTTATTTCTTTAGAAGATTTGTCATGAAATTAGATCTTTTTATCTTTCCCTGCTTCCCTTCAATACCTCATAATTCAACTTCCATTCCTTCTAAAAAAAATTCAAGAAAAGTTCTTGAAAATCAAAAGCTACCGTCCCCAAAGATTGTAACCGTTGTACTCCTAGTAAAACATCAACACCTCCCATAGGAATGGAAAACATTGGACTATTCAATACATATTCCCCCATGTTTAGCTTGATATTATGGCATTTTCCAAAAAAAATTATAGTTCCTCCATTTGCAACAATCACTTGACATTTTGGTGTTGGTTATAGGAAACAATTCAATTACTTGGCTACCTTACAATGAATAAAATTATGGGTACTACCTGAATCAATCAACATTATTAAATTTTTCTTCTTGATATGTCCTTCTATCTTGAGAGTTTGAGGAGTGGTAATTCCTGCCAATGCATTACATTATACAGTCGGACTCATTTCTTCCTCTTCTAGGGTTGCTTCCTGGTGTATATTGTCTTCTTGTAAATTTTCTTCTTCCTCTTCACAATCTATGCAAAATAATTTCTTCTCGGCACACTTATGAAATTTAGTGTATTTTATATCACAACTGTAGCAAAGCCCTTTTTATATTTTTTCTTGCAATTGTTGTGGTGTCAACCTTGTAGGTTGTGGAGATCTAGGAGTAGCAACACTTCATAATTTTACATTCAATGGAGTAGTGCCATAATTTTACATTCAATTTTTCTTGCCAACCTCAATGCCTTCTCCAATAAATCAGGTTCCAAAACGCGAACTTCATGTTGGATTTTATCCTTTAAAGTACCTATGAAGAGATTAATCATGTGTTCCTCTAGAATACCAGCTACCCTTATATTCAATTTTTGGAAGTCCTCAATGTGCTCCCCCACTAAACCCTTTTGTTTGAGATTTATCAATTAGCTAAAGAAGGTGTTGCTTTTTGTATCCTCATAATGTGCTATCATTTCTTCTGTAAAAATTGACCAAGTGACAGTTTTTTTACGGGAGCAAAGCCATCGATACCATACAAATGTATTTTGTTCTAAATGTAAAGTTGCAATGCATACCTTTTTTGTTTTTTGCACATTATTGAGATCAAAATATTGCTCCATATGTAGTATCCATGTTATAGGATCCTTTCAATAAAACTTCCTCATATCCATTTTTGGAATATGGTGGTTCTTCCCGCCAACATTAGAGTTTATGAAATCAAGATTAACATTTATTTTGTTCTCATCATGAGTTTCCTCTACTATATTTTCACCATTAGGAGACCTTTGTTGTATCAACTTTGTCAAACCTTCCATGTCTGCTTTTAGATCATTCTTCATGTTTTCCATTTTTTCATCGATCTTAGCTTCCATGTCATCAATCTTAGATTCCATGCCAGCTTCCATGCCATCTATATTAGCTTCCATGCCATTCTTCAAACCATCCATCTTAAATTCCAGACCTTTCTTCAAACCATCCATCTTAGTTTCCACACCTTTCTTCAAAACTTGCATGTCATTTTTTGTTGCTCTTTGCAACAATGAAATTTTTTGCACTTGCTCTTGTAAATTTGATATGTCATGTTGCCATTCTTCGTCTTCATGAGTTGTAGTAAAGCCTTTTAAAGGCTTAATGGGTGTTGAATTCTTTTTAGGGGCCATTTTAGAATCTAATACTGATTTATATTCTACAATATTCTATTTTAATCAATTCAACTTGATTCTTCAAACAAGACTTATGCAATTCGGGAAAAAGAAATACACACCTTTTACTTGCTTTTGAGGAGCTCTATATTGAAATTGAATTATCTCTGTAATTACAGATCCTCAATATTTGAAATTAATCCTTGTAGTAGCCCTCTGAAGCTTCTTTCAAATGTCATAGGTCTCACCTGATTTGGATTCTTCAAGGCAAAGTAATGTCCAATATCCCACAATGACCCAATTATGCATTAGTTTAGTAGAGTGAACTTGTATGACCTGCCACGTGTCATTTTTTCCTCCTCTGGCTCTAAAATTGGTAGAAAATAAACTACAGTCCATGTAATTGCAGCCACTTTTTACAACATTCCAATTTGATGCTCAGAGAGAGAGTTATGAATATTTTCCCACGATAACCTCTTTGTGATGAAATTCAGGAGCTTGAAAAAGACCTAACTTCCACAGATCATATCTCCAAAAATATTGCGAACCAAGCTCTAAAATTTTGCAACGATGTTCCTCCGAATCTTGGCTTCGCTCTCTAAAAATTTCAACTTCTGAAACTTTTTAGAGAACAAGTTATAGCCCAAATTCCGCGATGACCTATTTAAGTTAAATTCAGGAGCCCGCAGAAATCCCTAAATTCCACATATCATATCTCTGAAAATATTGTGAACCAAGCTTTGAAATTTTGTGACAATGTTCCTTAGGATTTTGGCTTCAAAATCTAAAAATTTAATCTTCTAAACCTTCGTCGAAAAAATGTTATAGCGAAAATTCCATGATGATCGGTTTGGAGCAGTGAAAACCCTAGAATCCAAAGCTATGATACCAAATGTTGTGAAACTAGCTCCAAAAATAGAAGAAAAGAGATATCAACACCTTATAAATAAGCAAATTTTAGGGGGTGACCTATAATACATTACATGAATGAACAATTCTTGGATGATACAAATTACAAAACCTCCTTTCTATATATAGGAGTCCATGGGGCCACAATGTAATCCTAGCCAACCTAACAATAATAATTTAAGGGCACAATAATAATAATATGGGGGTTATAAGGGTAAAATAATGAAAATAAGGGGGTTAATGATCAAGGTGGATATTGGCTGCCACCCGCCTATTCCACTTGGGGCCCCACCATTGTCTTTTTGAGTTTTTTCACAACATACTATTTTTAGCATTTTTTCGAGTCCTCAACTTTCAGAGCCATTTTTAGGCTCCAAATGGAGATAATATGCCGAAGTTACATCCTCGGAAAGTTGAAACACCAATTTACCCAAACAGGGCCCATAGTTTTGGTGTTTCATCTCCTAGGGTTAGGTTTTTAGATGTTTAGAGTTCTCCATTATTTCTCCATAATAAACAGGCCCTCGAGCCTCATTGTAACATAGTTCATAGGTATGTAGCCACCACATCTCTTCCTAGAGATTCTCTACCAACACCCTAGATATTTTATTTCCATAATATTTATAAGAATATTTCTGTCATTTGATATTAATGAAATGAAGCCTTATTTCCATTAAATATCTATGTTTATGGTTATTTTTGTATTCTATTGCGTTCCTGCATAAATCCAGATCGGTGGTATCAGAGCGGTCTGCTTTTTCTCGATCCTTATTTGCATGTCCCCAACGAGGTCAGGGTGTAAGGAGTTAGGGCTCAATCTGGTGGAACCTTTTCAAGATGAGCCTTGCAATCCCTAACAGATGCCCATGGGGGACAAAAAGAAAGATGAGGGAGAAGGAGATCCTATCAAAATAGTGCTCGAAGAGGCCCTCAAAAAACAAAGGAACGGGATGATGGATAACCTTGCCCAGATCCTTCAACGACTGCTCACCGGCTGTGCATCTGCATCGAGCAGCCACTCTGCAGGTGCGACTCCCTTTAAGGTACAAGTAAAATTTGAAATTCCCATATTTGAGGGTCAAATAGATCTAGATACCATAGATAGATGGTTGAATCTATTAGAAGGATATTTCTCGGGTCATGACTTTTCCAACTGGGAGAAGATTATTTTTTCACTCCTAAAAGCTATGCCCCATGCAAGGACTAGTGGGAAACCTATTGTGAGAAAAAGGATGAGATAGAAACCTCTTTGTTCTCAGCCGGACCCACTTGGAATTATTTCTGGGATGTCATCGAGGAACAATAATATCCCATGGGGAGCTATGAGGACAAGTACATACAATGGACCACATTTCGGAAATAAAGGGATCAAGATGTGCATGAGATAACGAATTTCTTCCATACCATTTTCACGAAGTTGGGTATCAAATATTCAGAGAAATATTTGGTGCTAAAGTATCAGGGTTGTCTACACAGATACATTCAGGAGGAAATGAAGTTCCTCGGCATCTCCTCACTTAGTACGGCATATCGGCTGCCAAGATTGATCAAAAATTAAAACAAAATAAATGATACTTTGGATCTGTGAATCAAAAGCAAGGGAAAGGTGCCCCCAAACTCCAGAATAAAGGACAAAGCCAAGGCATGGCGGCCCAAGACAACCTGCCAAAGTCACAAGAAAAGAACAACACCATGAAGCCAAAGAAGGACACGGGAAAGTGGTGTGAGTTCCATATGAGCTCCACTCACAGCAAAATTGAGTGTGAGGCCATGTAGTCACTCGTGTCTGAGATGAGGGCTTCTGAATCAGATGCATGCTCTAACTCTGAATCAAAACATAATAAGGTGAATTGTAATGATCCCTTTTCGGGATTCTCAAGATTCTATTTCAGAGATGTACTCCAGAGTAAATTACTGGATATTTCACCCTTCAAACAAAAGGTTTAGATCCATAGGCTACTTTACCAACTGTAGACTCTATCTATAGAACTTGGAATAACCCCTTCTTAGGAATTTCAACAAGGTCTTCAAGGAAAACACTGTATAAGAAAATATGAGAAATAATAACGCAGATCAGGGATGTAATCCCCTCATTTATGTTGCATGTGACTCATATATGGAATTTCATCAGAAAAAAATTAGTTTAAGCACATTAAACAGATCTCCCACAGTCAAGACTAGCTAGAAATCAGCCAAAGAGAAGGGTTGTTGCAACATGAAAACTCTCCCATAAGATTTCTGTAGTTTTCACTGAAACTCAGAAGAGGTCAACCAAGGATATTATATTATAGAGTTATGACAATAAATAAGATTTATATTTGAGCTTATTTCCTCTACAGCAAATTACAAAAATAACTAGGGAAAAATCCCTTCAGAAATTAGAGCTGCAACTAGAAATAAACTGTAGAAATACATAAACAGTATTATTTTTCAGATGGTTTAGCTGTTGTAAATTAAATTTTAAATATATAACATATGTATGGATAAAAAATCAGATCTAATATATATTTTTAAACTATATGACTTTAATAACAAGATCCATTTGGAATTACATCAAAATATTGCATAATAAACTATAGATCTGAATTGCAAATTACAGTGCTAAAGAAAACCCAGAAATTTCTGAAGATAAATTTATTACTGAAAGAGATCATATCTATGGAGACATGGATCAGAAACCCTATCCATGAATCACCAAGGGAAGGAAAGCCTCACACCAAGAGATCTCTCTCGAATCTGATAGCAAACTGAAACAAGAAACCTTCTTACAAAAATAACACAGTATGGAGCAGAAACTGCGCTGAGGGTGAAGGAGACTAAATAAAATAAATGAAATTTCAAATCAGATACAAAATATGGATAGAATCTCTCTTTGGAGGCTGAAAAACACACTCCAACAGAAAAAAACCCTCAAAACAAGCTAGATTTAAGCAGATCTAAAATACCACTTGCTTCGAATGATAGTAGCTGCAAAACCCTCAATGGGACAGTGCTGATCATGAAAATGAAGCTTGGTATCCAACCAGATAGTGGCTCACTTCAGAAAATAACTCCTCTAATGATCCTCAAGGGAAGATATGAAACACCTAAATAGGAATTCCAAGCACAATCCTCCACTAAACAACAGAGAACAATATTTGTCTAAGCAGAAAAATACTTCAAAAATATAATCTATCAACAACCTTCTCTTGCTGGCCTCCTTCTCCTTTTATAAGATGAGAAAGCTCTTGAAAACCCTAAACCACTTTGATGATTTGGCCCTTTTCACATTAGAGGCTCCCTTCTAGAACTGCAGAGTCCCTTTTGGAGATGTAATGAACCTACACAGTGCAGTTGATTTGGTGAAGGTGGGCCCAGTCTTTGGCTCAAACCTCTTTCCGACCTGCAAGTGATTATTTACATAGCCCTGATTTGTATTTGTTCACATGGGCATTGATTTATTTAGAATTTTTATGAGTTTTACATGTCCTCCTTTATTCATTTATTCATAAAACATAAATTAAATCAAAATTGAATGTTTCCTCTTAGCTAAGGCTAAGTGGGAACATTACAGTCCCCCCCTCCAAAATGTTGCTTGTCCTCAAGCAACTGACAAGGTAAGAGATGTAGTTCTTCTCCTTCTCCATTGATGGGACCATCAATAATCAAGCTTTCATCATGGATTAAGTGCTCACCAAGCCAATACATCATAAACTGCTCCTCCAATGCTAACATGATAGGGGCATAGTCTACCCTTTCAGGAGTGTAAAACTCAATAGAAATATACATCGGGGAAGCAATGTCACATATAAAACATGTATCATGAAGTACAGGATAAAGTTCCATCCCATGTGGTACACACACGCTTCCTATGTTTTTTCCATACAAACCCATAAACAATACCAATATGTCATCTATGTATGGAAGAAAAATCACATATAGGAAAACTAAAATTTGCACTTGAGGAGGTGGGTCACAATCCCACATAAGGTACCAGTGTGATGCACTCCTTGTTTTGAGTAGATCTGTGTGTGATAGGTGGTAACCCCACCACATCTTTGCTGCATGGGTCACTTTGACATGGCTAAAAGTGAAGCCCTCATTAGGTGCCTTTGGAAAGCACCCATCATGATAGATAATCTCCCTTTGCACCTCAAGGGAGTGGCCAGCTTTGGAATTTTTATTGGCCTCATCAATGCCATGAGATATACATGTAATATCACTCCTTGTAGGATCCATGGCATGCATTCATATGGTAAGAGAATGTTTCAAATAAGAAAAATAAGAATACTCCATAAGATCAGATTCTTTACCATTCAAGTCTCCCACACACATAGAGTTAGGCATGGGCTTTTCTCCTATTTTAAGAAAAGAAAGAGATGGCTGAAATTTATCCCGCATAGGATCCCTTGGCTGCCCCATCTCCTCATAACTATTTCACTCTTGTAAGTGCTTATATAGTTCCTCCCAATCATAGTGCTGATGTAGTTCTTCCTCCATACCCTCCCAATCAAAACTCTTCAAGATTAGGGAGTAGATTTTTGTTGACTGGATATAGATGGAAAGGAACTCTTTGTGTGCTCTTTGTAGTATCTCTTGCTTAATATTAGAGGCTTGAGAAAAGGATATTTTACCAAGATGATATATGACCCGCTCATGGACTAAATAGCCTCCTCCTTGCTTCATGCCATCTAATATCATCCCACTGTGCAGATCTTTGGAGTACTCCACAAGGAGCTGGGACCTCCAATATGGATCTACACTTCTCAACAAAGACAGTGTTGTTGATGCATCTATGGTGGTGCTTCCCTTGTTGTTGCTTGTTTCTTTGGCATTATGCATGCCAAAATTGTTTTTGGGAAGGCTGATCCTCCCCCTTGCTTCCTCTGACAGCACTGTGACTCTCTCTTCCATTGTTTCAGCACTTGGTGAGGCTTCCCCAAAAAAATCTAATGGCACCCCAAGTGGCTTGCCATGATGTAGCAATGTTCCTTGCAGCATTCTCATAAACATAAGAGAAGGAACTATGAGGTCCCTTCCCCCACTACGCAATTCCATCTTTGTTGTGTGGGTGGAAACATCAAGTGAAGGGTAGGTATGCATGCCTTGAATGATTTGTTGTTTCCCACTCTTCAAATCCACCCATTCCATCTGCAAGGCCTTCCAATCAGTGGTGAGTTTTTCCAAAGTAATCAACCACTCAACACCCAAGATAATGTTGGTGTCTGGTATGTCCACTACAAAGAAATGGTCCTCCAAGGTGTAGGTTCTCATAGTCACAGAAAGTGATGAAACATACTGCATGCACTACATATTTCTATCTCCCAGAACTAAAACAGAGAACCCATCAAAAGTATCAGTAGGGATCCCCCTCCTGTGCACAAGGTGAGAATCAATAAAGTTGTGGGTTGCCCCACTGTCAATCAGAATAGACACTCTTTGGTTCATAACTGAACCTTGCACTCTAAGGGTCAAATACTTGGGCACTCCTCTCAAAGAAGCAAGAGTCCCACTGGTTGGAGCAAAGGCTCCTTCCTCTTCTCTAGATGATGATGGATCCTCCTCCTCATCATCACTAACGCTGTGACCTCTCTTAGGTCCATCATTTCCCTCTTCCTCCTCACAATCAAAGAAGACTTCAATATAGTGTGCTCTTCTAGCAGCACATCTATGTCGCGGTACCCATGGCTCTTGACAAGTGAAACATAATTTCTTTTTCCTCAACTCCCTCTGGAGACCAATGTCAAGAGGTTTCTTCAGTGAGCTCTCCTTGGGTGGAACAGCTTTCCCCTCCTTCCCCTTAGAAGAGTGAGTGGATTTTCTTGGGAAGGTGTCCTTTGCCCTTGGCAAGGCATCTTGGAGATATCTAATTCTCTCAATGGCATCATGTAGAGTGATGGGCTTGGTAGACTTGAGCAACCCATGCAAAGGTTCTTCCAGGCCATCAATGAACATGTAGAATCTCCTTGCTACTGATAGATCAAGGACCGTTATAGAAAACCTTGGGAATTCAGAGATATAGGCCTCAGCATCTCCTGTTTGCTTAAGATTTTCCAAGCTTATGAAAGGGGCCTCCGGATCTTTCCGATCAAATCTCTCCACTAGTCTCCTAGTGAAATCAGCATAAGTGGACACATTTTTGTGCCCCAACGTAGAAAGTCGATGAAACCACTAGTTGTGGGATTCTACCTCAAAATGCAGTGCATCAATCTTGATGGCTTCTGCTTTAGGCACTTTATTCAGTTGGAAATAGATGTCCAACTTCTCCACCCATTCTTTGGAAGAACAAGAGGGTGATCCATCAAACGTAGGCAAGAAGAACATGCCCATAGTGTGGTTTCTCCCTTGAAGGAAAACTCCATCTCTGTACTGCTGCCATCGCCTCGTCCAATCCTTGAGATGGCAGATGTCTTGAAAGCTCAAGTTATCCTTGAACCTTTTACTTTGTGAGTCATATTCTACGAAGTGCCCTTCCAAAGAGGTTAGCTCTTGCAGCCCTTCATTCTCTACAACCAAGAAGGTAGTCACTGTAGAGCGTTGTGAGGTCTGTGGAACTTGTGGCAAGCTCACAGGTTGACCTGTCCCAAACTGAGACATATCATAACTTTCTCCTTGATGGAATCTCCCAAGGGACTCCCTCATTCTATCTACCCTCATCTCTTTTATCTCCTTGGATATATCTTGCATAACTTCCAGGAGAGTTTTCACAAACTCCTCTACCTCCTTATCTTTATCATTCACCAATTCAGGGGCTTTCCCCTTGTCTTGACCCTTGTCAAGGTCAAGTGTAGTATAGTCATACTTTCTATGAATTCTATTTTGGTATCTCCTCTCCCTCTCAGAAAGAGGATCCTCATCTTCGAAATTCAACATGACTGATGCTCCAATGCTAGCATAGGTTGTGCCAAGAGTGGAGCTCTGATACCACTGTAATCATCATTTTTAGAGATTCTCAAGATTCTATTTCAGAGATGGACTACAGAGGCATTTATTGGATAAGTCACCGTTCAAATAAAGGGTGATATCCTGACGCTACATTTCCAACTTTAGACTCTGTCTATAGAACTTGGAATAACCCATTTTCAGGAATCTCAACATGGTCTTCAAGGAAAATGGTTTATAAGAAAATATAAGCAAGAATAACACATATCAGGGCTGAGATCCCCTCATTTATGTTGTATGTGAATTATATATGTAATTTCATCAAGAAAAAAATCATTTTAAGCACATAAAACAGATCTCCCACAGTCAAGACTAGCTAGAAATCAACCAAAGAGAAGGGTTGTTGCAACATGAAAACTCTCCCATCAGATTTGCACAGTTTTGACTGAAAATTAGAGGAGGTCAGCCAAGGATATGATATTTCAGATTTATGACAGTAAATCAGATTTATATTTGAGCTTATTGCATCTATTACAGATTACAAAAAGAGCTAGGGAAAAATCCCTTCAGAAATTAGAGCCGCAACTAGAAATAAACAACAAAAATACATAAACAGCGTTATTTTTCAAATGGTTCAGCTGATGTACATTAAATTTAATATCTATAACATATATATGGATAAAACATCATATCTAATATATATCTAGAAACTATATGACTTTAAGAACAAGATCCATTTGAAATTACATCAAAATATTGCATAATAAGTTGTAGATCTGAATTACAAATTGCAGTGCTGCAGAAAACCTAGAAATTTCTGAAGATAAATTTATTAATAAAAGAGATCAGATATATGGAGACATGGATCAACAAGGGAAGGAAATCCTAACACAAAGAGATCTCCCTCCAATCTGATAGCAAACTGAAACAAGAAACCATCTTACAAAAATAATGCAGTATGGAGTAGAAACTGCGCTGAGGGTGAAGGAGACTGAATACAATAAATTAAATTGCAGATCAGATACAAAATATGGATAGACTGTCTCTTTGGAGGCTGAAAAACACACTCCAATAGAAAAATCCCCTCAAAACAAGCTAGATCTAAGCAGATCTAGAACACACCTTGCTACAAATGATAGCAGCTGCAAAACCCTCAATAAGAAAGTGCTCCTCATGAAAATGAAGCTTGGTCTCCAACCAGATAGTGGCTCACTTCAGCGAAGAACTCCTCTGATGATCCTCAGGGGAAGAGATGAAACCCCTAAACAGGAATTCCAATCACAATCCTCCACTAAACAGCATAGAACGGTATTTGTCTAAGTAGACAAATACTTTAGAAATATAATCTATCAACAACCTTCTCTTGCTACCCTTCTTCTCCTTTTATAAGATGAGAAAGATCTTACAAACCCTCAACCACTTTGATGATTTGGCCCTTTTCACATTAGAGGCTCCCTTCTAGAACTGTGCAGTTCCTTTTGGAGACGCAATGAACCTAGACAGCACAGTTGATTTGGTCGAGGTGGACCTAGTCTTTGGCTCAAGCCTCTTTCAAACCTGCAAGTGATTATTTACATAGCCCTAATTTTTCTTTGTTCACATGGGAATTGTTTTATTTATACTTTTTAGGACTTTTACATGTCCTCCTTTATTCATTTATTCATGAAACATAAATTAAAACAAAATTGAATGTTTCCTCGTAGTTAAGGCTAAGTGGGAACATTACATGAATAAAATAGGGATGTAGATTATTGATGTAGAGCCCAACACCATTTTTGCCACTACGAAGATCCAAAAGGAGCAACCAGAAGATCTAGAGGAGGCAGAGCGTCTCTTCCACTCCCAGATGTGGGTAAAGGGTTCCCCGCTATGGTTCATTGTTCACAATGGGAGCCAAAAGAACCTCATTTCAGAAAATGTCATCAAGCGGTTGGGATTGCCAAACATAGCGCATCGACAACCATACACCATCGGGTGGCTTCACCAAGGACGGGATCTCCGCATCAGCCAGCAGTGGCACCTTCCTTATGGCATCAAGCCCTTCACGGATGAGGTATTTTGTGACATTTCTCTATTGATGTTTCTGATGTATCATTAGGCCAACCATACTTGTGGAAGTGACATGTTGTGTATGATTCCCAACCTCACATTGTTATTGTTACTTTGGGAAACAAATTGTAAAGGATACCAGAGGTAACACCGCCTCCCACTATCTCTTTGGTTACTTCAAAACAATGCAGTAAGCTCATTTCCCAAACCAGGAAATTTTTTTTCCTGCTGATATACCCCAAGGGAAAGAGGAAGACTATGGCCACAACCTCCAGATATGGCTCCTCAGCACGACAACAACAAATGGACAAGGTTGGGGAGGGGTACGGGGACATCTTCACCTCACCCACAGGGGTGCCTCTACACTGTCAAGTCAAGCACCCCATTGACCTGATCCAAGGTGCACCACTACTGAATGGACCGATCTATTGGTGATCTGTTATGAAGAATGATGAAATCAAGTGAAAAATTTAGGAGCTGCTGCAGAAAGGTCACATCCGGCTAAGTTCATCACCCTGTGGGAGCCCAATCATGTTGGTAGAGAAGAATGATGGGACTTGGAGAATCTGTATTTATTATCGGGCGCTAAACAAGATCACTGTCCGGAATAGGTACCCAATCCCATAGATTGATGACCTTTTGGACCAAATCAAAGGGGAAAAATATTTCAGCAAGATCGACTTGAAGTCTGGGTATAACCAGGTACCAATCGAACCCTCTGATGTGTGGAAGACTACCTTCAAAGCCAAGGAGGGCCTTTTCGAATGGCTCGTCATGCCTTTCGGATTGAAAAATGATCCCACAACCTTCATGAGGTTGATGGATGACATATTGCATCTATTCACCAACTCATTTGTAGTGGTATACTTGGATGACATTCTGATCTTCAGCCAGACTCAGGAAGATCACCTCCACCACATCTGAGAAGTTCTTCAAACACTCTGGCAACGCAAGTTGTGTGCCAATTTGGATAAGTGTAGTTTTGGCATGACCAAGGTTCAATATTTGGGATACATTATTGATGAAAGGGGGGTGCATGTGGATCTAGCCAAGATCCAAGTCCTTCGGGATTGGCCAGCCCCAACCACCCTAACAGAGCTTCATAGCTTTCAAGGTCTTGCTAATTTCTACCATAGGTTCATGTTGGGTTATCTCATATCACTTGGCCCTTGATGCAAGTCACCAAGGGAGGAGCGAAAGAAAAATTCTGTTGGTCGGAATCTCAACAGCCGATGTGCGTCGAATTGAAACATTACCTTTTTTCTGCCCCAGTGCTCACATTACCAGACTTGCAACAACCATTTGAGATTGGGATAGATGCTTTTGACTATGCTATTGAGGCAATTCTTACTCAACAAGGGCATCCAGTGGCATATCACAGTGAGAAATTGTCCGACACAGTTCGAAAGTATCCCACTTATGACAAAGAAATGTATTACATTGTTCAGGCTTGTCGACAATGGAAGCATTAAATTTTGTGGAAGGAGACAATCATCCACATAGACCACCGACCCCTGTAGTTCATACAGACACAAGGGAAGTTGGAGAACGATCGCCATTAGAAGTGGTCCACATATCTACAACAATTTCATTTCAACATCAAGTACAAGAAGGGTAGCACCAATAATGTTGCAGACTGCCTCAACCGACCATCGATCATGGCCATAACCACCGTTCTCAACTATTGTGGGAATGAGACTTCTGATTGACTGCTTCTCTGCAAGAGTGATCCAGAATTCAGCTACACATACAGGGCACTCTTGGGGGGTATGCAAGTTCCAAATTTTCACCTCCAAGGTGCACTATTATGTCACCTAGGACACCTTTGTGTTCCTTCAAGAAAGCGTGCAAAGATGATATGGGAAGCGCACTACATTCAAGTTGCTAGGAATTTTGGGGTCAAGAAAATAGTGGCAGTATTGCAGAAGTATTTCTATTGGCCAAACCTTCGAGAGGATGTTGGGAAGTACATCATATCCTGCACTGCTTGCGCCATTTCCAAACTGACCATCAAGAAGCAAGGGCTCTATACTGTGCTACCTAACCCTAGTCGACCTTGGGAATCCATCTCCATGGATTATAGGCCAGGACTTCCTTCTACTGAGCATGGAAATGACTGTGTTTTCATGGTCATCAATAGATTCTCAAAGATGGCCATCATGGTAGCCTGCAAGAAGAATATCACACCAGAAGCCACCGCTAAACTCTTCTTTGAATGAGTGTGGGTGCACTTTGGGATCCCACAGTCTATCATATTAGATTACGACAGCAGGTTCTTCAGCACATTTTCATCCAGCCTCTGTTCAATGTTGGACACCAAGCTCACCAAGTCCATAGCTTTCCATCCCCAAAATGATGGCCAGAAAGAGGTCATCAATAGGATGATTGTACACATTTTGTGCATGTAAAATTCAAAGCATCCATGCACATGGAATGAGAACCTTCCCTATGTACAACATAGTTATAACCGGGCTCTCCGTAGCTCAACCAGCCACAACCCATTTCAGGTGGGCTTGGGATTCTAGCCACTATGTTCCATTGACATAGGCATGCTATTTGTAGCTACTCAGGCTGATTCGGCTCATGTCCCACATGAAGCTGACAAAGGAAACAACTTCATCGAGTGCATTCAACACATATGCCAACAGGTTCATGACGTATTTGACAGAGCCATTGCTAGGTATAAGCAACGAGATGATCAACATCAGGTGCCACACAACTTCCAGGTGGACACCATGACCAATATGGGCCGTACACCATCACCAAGGTTGTAGGTAACAATGCCGTCAAGCTCAGTATTTCACCAGTCGTTGGTCTGCACCCAATATTCAATGTAGACCTCCTTCGTCCCTACTTCCCACCTTTATTTGACACCTCTGACATTGCAAAAGAACTCACACCAAAAAAGTTAAACCTAGACTGCATGGAACAGGCCACCACAGACTGTATCATGGACATGAAAATCAAGGACACTCGCCGATAGAAGATCCAATTATATCGGGTTGTAAAAGCTGGTCAACTCCTACACCAAGGCAAGTGGTTCACTGGGGACTAAGTTCAACAGAGGTTTCCTCATATCATGAAGAAAATCAATGCAATGGGGACCATTTCTTCCTAATGGGGGAGGAATGATCCAGGTGGATATTGGTGGCCACCCGCCTATTCTACTTGGAGCCCCACCATTGTCTCTTTCAGTTTTTTCACAACTTACTAATTTTAACATTTTTTTGGGTCCTGAACTTTTGGATCCATTTTTAGGACCCAAATGGAGATAGTATGCGAAAGTTACATCCCCGAGATGTTGAAACACAAATTTACCCAAACATGGCCCATAGTTTTTGCGCTTCATCTCCTAGGGTTAATTTTTTGGAAGCTTAGAGGTATCCATTGTTTCTCCATAATAAATAGGCCCTTGAGCCTCATTGTAACACAGTTCAGAGGTCTATAGCAGCTGCATCTCTTCTTAGAGATTCACTACCAACACTTGAGCTGTTTTATTTCCGTCATGTTTGTAAGCATATTTATGTGATTGGATATTAATGAAATGATGCCTTATTTCCACTATATTTCTATGTTGATGGTTATTTATGTATTCTATTGCATTCCTGCATAAATATGGATCAATTACACTAACAACAATAAGGGACTATACTAGTAATATAGGGACCTAACAGTAACATGATTTTCAATCTTACTTGTAAATAAAACCATCAAAAATATACGAAATAGAAAATCATATCTTGGAGGTCCTCTTTATATACCAATAATATAAGGAATGAGGATAATAAGGGTTAAAATGTGTGGCTTGAAATGACATATAGTATAAAAAATATGAACCCAAAATACCCTCCACTTAAAAGGTGTTATAGGTCCTCATGCTACATAACCCTCACAAAAATTCTCTATCTTCCTCAAAATTGTGCTCAATCTTGATTCTCATATGCTTTTGTGTAACATTGATCAAAATATCTAAACTAGATGAGATACTGGGATTTTCTGTATTTCCTATTCATCATTTTGATTTTTGGCATCCTCTAGTGTATTTTGATTTTTTTTTTTAATATTATTTTCTTGCGTGGTTCATTAATAATTTTCTCTCATTTTCTTTTTTCAGCTTGCTCACTGTATTTTTTATACTTCATTTACATTTTTATTTTATCTATTTAATAACACAATTTGTTGAAGCTTTTCCTTCAACTTTCTAAGTTTTTTTTTGTTTCTTATTGTAGAAAAAAGGAACAAAGTTTGATATTAATTTTTTTTAGGAAGATCTATAAATTCATTAAATTAATTGAACTGATTAAATTCATCAAATTCAAAAATATCACTTGCAATTTCATGGCACAATGAACTTAGGACGAATGTAGTTCTTGGTTTCATTAGCAAAATTTCAAAAATATCCTTGTCCTGATTATTGATGTTCTAATGCTCATATTATTCCACCACCTTGATGACTTTATCCTATGTACTATGAATGTTAATTTTCTATACATTGATGTCTTTAGTCACGATCCTTATATAGTTATGCTTTGGAGAATGACCCACATTGAGAGCAACTTTTCTTTTCTTGAATATTGGTGTTTTTACCATTGGCACAATAAGCGATTTTCAACACATGACTTCAAATTCAACATGTTTGATAGGTTATACATTCAAACCTTTAGCTTTATTAACCCTTTAGCTCCTTGTCTGAGGTTTTAAACCCTTCCTTTTATAATAGCCAAGTTTCTTATAAAAAAATTCATGAATTTTCGGAGCCTTCAAGAAGTTGTTTTCAGCTACAAATACCCACATGCCATTCATCTTGTTTAACTCTTATTCTATATGCATTTTAACTAAGCCATGATGATTTCGTCTCCTTACATATTCCTAAGGTTTTTCTTAAAATTGTTGGCCATTTTATTCAAGCCATAGAACAAGTAAAATTCTACATTGATTTTCTTTCATATTCAAAGCGTAGCAATAACCTAATATGGTATAGAAAAAAAATCCCATAGCTACCCTTGCATGAGACATACTTTCAGATTATTATCAGAACATCTCTCCAATTTCCCTTCAATGTTGTCTAAGAGTCAAATTTCACCCTATTAATACTTTGGTTAATGTAGTCAAGGAATTCCATCCAAATACCATCCTCTATTTTGGAACCACCTTTCTCCTTTGTGTGATAATCTAGTAGCACTAGAAATTGGCATCTTTGAATGTTACAATGGTAAATCCTAAATATGCGCTCTAGTCCCAATAAAAAAATGGAATAAAAAAAATATTTTGCAACATATTATTTGGAAAGGAACCTTGGATAATTGGAAGAAAAGTAAATTCCTAAAACAATGGAAGTTTAAACAAGCTACCGGAGATAAAAGGATGGACTATATTTATTGAAAGTATTGGGAAAAACTTGTGAGCTATGCTAGTAATCTATATTTATTAAGGGAACAAAATGAAATACAAATTTATAAACAAAACATGAAAATACAATAAAACATGACCTCTATTAACAAATTCAATGTGTTGAATTTATATAATTGTAGAATGAAAGCATACTTGCTCGAATGGTAGTAGCTTCTATATGAGAAGAGATGTGACGACTATGCACCTTAACCAGAGTGAGTTATCATGAGGCCAATAAACCCTTTTTAACATGATAAGTAATGAGGAAATCCTAAAAATATAATAACCAAACCCTAGGTAATGAAACAACGAAATGCTTATCGTCCTCATTGGGGTTAGTTGGTACATGAACTTCCTAGGGTCATATATTTTTCATACAATAGCTATTTGGCATGCTTGATAGACCATCGGAAAGGTATAACCAAACAAGATTGCACATTTTGGACTCACAAGAGATCCACTTATGACTATATCCTAAGTCGTTACCATGTAAAGAAAATATCTTTTATGACCTTAAAATGGATCCAAAAGTTTAGAACCAAAAAAATATTGTAGAAAAGTTTTCAAGATAGAGAATTATGCTTTGAGTTAGTCGAGTAGGTGGATGGCCACTGATATCCACCTCAATGAGCTATAAATATGGTTTTCACAAGTGACCATTTTTTATATATACAAGAACTTCCTATTTTACATATAGGTAGGAGATACGTCTCATTTACTTAAAATCACCATTTTTTTATTGTTGCAACAAATTGCGAACATAACTTTCTCTAGTTAAGGGATTTTGATATATTCTTAATTTATGTCCATTTATTGGAAAAAGAAATTCCTTCTTCATCATAGTATTTATCTTCACTAATCCATTGTTGTTTTTTTTTGTATCTCTTATGGTCCTAACCAATGAATAGTGATACTTATTTTAAAATTCTTAAATATAGAGCCAAAAAGAAGATCTTGGTCACATAGTTTAAATTTATTCTTTATTATAAACATGTGAAGTAATTTCACGATCTACTTCTGAATGATTGTGGCATATTAAATGGAATATTTTCATATCACATCCAACCCATTAATTTGTGTTATCCTATGTTGTTATGTATATCAAGGATTCAATCCCATCTTTGTTGTGGCTTTGAAAGTGTTTAATTATAATACAACAAAGAAGAAATTGTTTATCATATACTAGCTCATATTATGCTAACATAGTTCAATCCTCCATGTAATGCTATACTTGAAAAGTGTTAATATACCCAATATTTATGATGATTATGAACTATTTTGGTCAAGATAACTTTTATGAATTTGTTGGTGGATTCCAATTTTCCATAGGAATGTCTCAAATTATTCTATATTAGTCTAGATAAATTTTGTTCTAAGTTGCAAACATTGTTCCATAAAAATTTCCATAGGAACACCAAAAAATGTGAGTATATATTCAAATACAAAATATAAAACTTCATGTTTAATAGCTCGAAGGATATTTTTAGCTTCTACTCATTTAGTAACATAATATGTAGATACTAGGATATTCCTTTTCTTTCTTGACGTTGGTGTGATAGATCTAAAAAAATAGAGCCCATTTTTTGAAAGGATATTCAAGTACGTAAGGTTGTAAAATCATGTCATCAATTGGTACTAATTGTTCCATCTAATAAAAATACCATGACTTTATGTACCTTTCTTCATCTCTAAAATGAGTAGGCCAATAATAATACCCATATAGATACAATTGTGTATTTCCTAAATATATAATTTCTTAAAACATCAATAGCCTTTACTATTTTAATACATTTTTATCTTGACATATATAAAAAATTTAAAATACATCCCTCATGTATTTCACCTATAATTTTTTGGGCTTTAACCATTCGGAAAAAAAATATATGGTGCTTTAGAGGGTAATATGATGTACATTCTATGAAAAGGGGGGAATCTTTGATGATGGTTAGACCCTTTTAGGCTGCATTAATGGAAGCCATTGTAATTTCAATGATGTAATGACTTTCATAATTTAATATATATAATTAATTAATTAAGATTAGAAATTTTTGAAAAATAGTTATTCTCTTCATCTCCACAAGTTTTTGTAGCAATATTTCACCTTTTAGATACTCAAAAGATGCACTAAAGGAAAAATATGCATTATATTTTGCATCAAAATAATATACTTAGTTAAACACAATCTATATAAATAAAAATTATATATTATGAGATTCAACTCATTTTCCTACATTTCATCTTTGAGGTCATATTCAAATTAATTGCATAAGAGCCTCTAATTATCCCTCTAAGTTTTAACATATTGCTATTTTTCAAAGATTACTAAGGTATCATAAGAGACCATCATTAACTTGCGTCCACCCTCTTAAATCATTAAACGCATTCTTAAAAATGGACTTATGAGCTAACCAACTATGCTGGAAACCCTTGCTTGGAGCATGACAACAAGATCTTCCTGAAAATGTACTATTCCTAGGCCAAATGGGAATGCAGTGTTGTAAATTATTTATTTGTTTTATTTTATTTATTAATTTATTATCTTATGTGTTAATGTGCTTTCTTTTCTTTAATCTGGGGTTTATTTCCATTGATTGCATAATTAATGCTTGATTTCTAGATGTCAATATCTACATCAATATTGGGAGCTTCCCACCCACCATATAACTTAGCACATTATTGTTGTTACATTCTCTCACCCCATATGAAGTGGTGAATCCTTCACCCACATATGAAGTGGTGAGTTCTTGCAGTAGAAGCATTGTTCTTGCAACCAAGAATATTGTTGAGTATAGTCCATTCATCGAACTCTTATCTTATTCATTCTTGCAATCAAGTTTATCTTATTTAATAATTAAATTTTCAAGTCCAAAAGGCTTGGATAGAAGGTGATAGATGAGCTATTAACTATATAAAATATCAAGTTTATCTTATTTTTTAATATATAAAATATCAAGTTTATCTTACTTAATAATTAAATTTTCATGTCCGCAGGACTTGGATAACCAATTTAAAAATAACTTATTCCAAAACTGATATGCAGTTATAAATATGGATTAAATGTTAGCACATCTATTTCAGATAGATATAAATAAAAAATAGCGGACTGGGCGTAAAATGCAATTTAATAGACTGGCCGTTTCAGAGGCATAATTTCGAATCCATTTAAAAATAAATAGTCCGAGTCTTATTCAACTGATTTTCCATAATAAACTACACATTCTATCCATTATCTAAAATAGAAAAAAAAATAAAAGATCAGCGACATTTCAATTTCCAGAACCAATAATAAATATCCAAAAACCAACAACCCATGAAGAGCAACGTTCCCTACACCAACTTGGAAAACAAAGAAAATAGAGTGAGCAGCAAAATCAAGCGCTGTGTATGTCTGTCTGTTATAACCACGATACACACGTGGCGCATACAATGTAATGGACAACTAGATCTCATGGAATTCCACTCCTATCCACATTATGGGCATGTCCGTCACCAGATAGTATTTGCATCGGCTCTGAATTACCGTCACCACGTCCCTTATCTGCACGACCACCACATTCTGTCTCTTCATCTTCATCCCACCGAGTACTCCCGTAATATACGGCATACAGTATCAACTGGCATGCCCCTAGCAGAGCTCCCAGTCCATTGGGTAGCTGCATGGATCCACAGTGAAAATTAATAATACTCTATATATATAGACACCAAAGTAATGAAGAAAACAAACAGAGCTAGGAATATTATTAATTACCACAAGATTAATGTCAAAGTGTATGCAGCCATAGATTGTCCAGATGATGCCATTGGCAGTGCAACCCAAGGATAGGTAGAAGGGCATGTACTTCACACTTTTAGTTTGAATAATCCTTTTCTGAAATTAGTAACACACAAAATTACTGCCTTCATTTTCCGGAATAATCATCTGGAAAAGCATTAATCAAAAGAAATATGGAACGAAAGTTACCATGATGGACAAGGGTGCTACATACATGATGACGTTGAATACAATGCAGATTGTTCCAATAACTAAGGTCCGTCTCTTATGAGTATGCTCTAACGTTAATGTCAAACCTGCCACCGCTGCAAAGAATATGCTTATTATTCCCAGCAATCCCACTACTCTCATCTGTCCAAACAAGACGAACAACGCGAAAGTTAGACCTCAGATACTTGCACAAGAGAAAGCATAAATAGTCCAAACTTTTATTTCTTTCAATTAGTATATGCCATCTATTATAAATAAATTAGTATAGACTTATGTAAATCAGTGATTCATTTATCTAGATTTATGTTAATTTCAGATACATTAAATGTAAAGGTGGCATCTTGACATTCCTATCCACTTCAAATCTATTATTTGAACTTTAAACCTATTAATCAATAGGTTAGCATCTTAGAAAAAACAACAGAAATGATATCCAAAAAATTTGACATAAATTCGAGTGAACGTTGTACCTATTATCAAATCCATATTTGCTTCAGAATTATTAAGGAATTTATAGCAGATCTTTGCCATTAATGTTTTCCTCATTTTATAAAACCAATGGAAGAGATCGAACCTATATCTTAAACAAACCATACCAAGATCATTTAGGTGCACTATATGTTAGATCAGAAACCCTCTAGGTGTTAGTAAAATTGTAAGATGGTACATGAAACTTACCCTCTCCTTTTTGTTCGTACAAAAAGCAAGGAACACAATAGTGTACACTGTTTCAAAGATCACACCCGCTCCGTTAACTGTAACTACAAGAAGGCTGTTTGGATGAACAAAAGGCATGCCGTATAGCACCCATAAGGCACAATTGAGCAGAGTCATGGGGTAAGGAAACCCAGAAAACCCTCTAGTTGATTTCCATTTCCACACCTTGAAAAATGTAGGCCTGCATCATCACCATTAAAATAACTAATTCATAATTTACTTAAATCTGAACCCTATTCTAAATAACCATCTTCTACATTAATGTCAACAAATGTGAAGCTCAAAACTATGAAATCTTACAGGGGCGAAAGGAACATAAACACCGAAATAATGTTACCTGCAGAGAAATGAACATTAATTGTTTGTCAGACATCAGTTCAGGAAAACTCAAAAGAAAATATTGCTACTGTTGAGAGAAAACGTACCTATGATTCCAACGACCAACCGAATGGTATCAGCAATCGCCATTCTTTCGTCAAAGGAGAATAGCAGGAGAAGGGACAATTCGAATCCTGATTGTAGCAGTTAATGTTAGAGGAGAAGGGAAAGTTTTACTCCGCTATTTTTGGCGACAGAAAGTACATGTAGAGAAAGAAAGAGTGGGTGTATATAAAGGTTTAAATGTCACATGTGCCCTCAAAATAAGCACAATAACAACTACGTCAACCTATGTCAGTTCGGCCAAAGACCACCAAGATTAGGGTTGGCATATCTGACCTGATCTGTTACTTCGTAATTATCACTTAATTCCATATCTGTTTCTTCTTAACTATCACCTTATTCCACTATGAGTGGAGGCAATACCACTCCCAGCATAACAATCCGGCTTAATGCTGCCCTTAAACCATCTGGGAAACGCGCTTATAACGAAGATTTTCTAAATTTAACTTTTCTTGTAACTGCTTATAACAGAGATTTTCCAACAAACTACGTTCCCAAAAGCCAAGAAGATCAGAAAGTTTGACCCATATCTAGATTTACTTCAAATTGTATTTCCAAAAACCTAAAAAAAAATAAAAGGTTTGCGTCTGACAAGTTAATTATGACCATAACTCCGTTTATGATTGTGATATTCGACCGTTTCAAAGGGGCCAAAAGTTGCTTGACAACTCCATGATATTCAAGCGAAAACCAGATTGTTTTGCAGGGAACTCCAGCAGTTGGAAACACAGTTTGCACGTTTACAATGCAACTTGACATATACCAGCTATATATTAAATTGTTGATATGTGAGTTTCGGTATTTTTCTTTTATTTTTCTATAATTACCATATGATGATGTATGTATGAGCTTTTGTCTTTTATTTTGTCTTTTAATAGTTTGAAAAGTTTAATTTTATCAAAATTTGAAAAAATAAAAAAATATAATGTGCGTTTTCAAGTTTATTTTTTAAATCAAATTTTGATATAAATAAAATAGGCAGTTTATTAGAAATTATCACGGTCAGTATGATTAACATTTATTGAAATTAAATTTATTAATTTGATATTTCAAAAAAAAATTATTAGTTTCCTTTGATTTTTATATTTTAAAATTCTTATTATGTGAGTACCATTTTTTGATGAGTAAAAATATTGATAAGTTCAATGTTGTAAAACTTATTCTGAAATTGCAATTTAATATGTGTGCATATAAACAACTTTTTGGTGAATTTCATCTTTAAACATCATCATTTTTTTGAACTATAACTATTATAACTTTTTAACAATGTTTCAATGTTGAGAACTTGTTTTTATAATATTAATATTGTTTATTTTATTTTATTTTATTTTTCCTGGAATTTTTGGTTAACCATCTCCAAGTTTCATTCATCCTTCAACTTTATCACACTAATTAGATATATAAGACAATATTATTATTATTATAATATCAAGGGAATAGTAGAATAACTTCATCTTTCAACTAATTTTTTAAGGAATGCTTGGCATCAATATCGTCAATCTACCACTTTTGCATGCACTCCCTCTCCCACATGGATTAACACTCTTTTTTTTACCAATAATATCATAAATTGACATTATACTTTCTATAACAAATTAAACTCAGCCTTTGATCTGCTATGATTGGGCCTAAAGACTAAATCTAAAAATAAAAATAAAAATAATAAAATGTTTTCAAAATAAAAATAAGACTATTAACTATCATGAAAATTTAAAAATGACAATTTTGGTTAATTTTAATTAAAATCATTATAAACAACAATAATCTCACTCTTACTTTGCTAATTTGTCTATTTATTGATATTATAGCTTGGTATGAAAGTGATAATATATAAATATTTGTATTAATTCTCAACCATAAAGAAAATATATGTTGATATCAATGTAAAGTAACATAATTTTATATAAGCTTTAGAGAGAGAACATAATTAAAATAGAAATAAAATAAAATATCTCATTATTAAGAAATCTTTCGATAATAATCACATTATCATGAACAAATTCCACTGTGGTTCATCATCAGGACTAGGGAAGAGATCAGATAAGTCATTGAGTTTAAATAGATGTAGGAAAGGCAAAGAAAACCGTTAGAATAACAACTAATTTGACTTTGAAATCCATAATGGTTAGTTCTATTAATTTAATAATTTAATTAAAAAATCAAAACGACTAGTTTGAATATTGAAATTAATAGTTTAATTATATATAAATTATTTAGGTCAATTTAATAGTTTAATTATAAATAAAAATTATTTTATTTTTATTAATATTGTTAATTGATTATTGAAAATAAAAAATAATATTTTATTGTAATTATATATTATTTTATTGTAAATCTATCTTAGAAAAATAAAATAAATAAAAATAGTTCTATTTAATTTAATTATTTAATTAAAAATCGTAATAGCTAGTTTGAATATTAAAATTAATAGTTTAATTATAAATAAAATTATTTAGGTCAATTTAATACTTTATATATATATATATATATATATATATATATATTATAAGAGAAATTTTTTCTAATAATCACATGCAAAAAGAACGAGGTCGACAAAAGCATTTAAAACCAACCAGTGTGGTTCATCATCAGGACTATGTGAGAGATCAGATCCAGACAATAAGTATAAATAGATGTAGAGATGGTTCAACTAGCCGTTAGGATAACGGCTAGTTTGACTTAGAAAAAGTAAAAATTCCATTATATATTTATTTAATTTATTAATTAATTAATTTATTTATTATTTTAATTTTAATTTATTATACAATTAATTGACCAATTAAATAATACAATGGTAAGTAATTTAACCAATCTAGGTGTATATATGCAAATTTTGATTAAATTATATAATAAATATTTATACAATTAATTCTTTATTCATGAAATCTAATTGAAAATAAACCATCTATCAAATAGTCAAACATAGTCAAAAAGTAATAAATCAATAAAATAAATAAATAAATTAAAAAATATAAATAAATAAATAAATAAAATAAAAATAAAATATAAAAATAAAGAATAATTTTATTTATTTATTTATTTATTTATTTATAAGCCCCGTTAATCTCAATAGAGATGACGGTTGGAATATCAGCAGGTGCTGGATTCCTGCCTTATATTCTTGACAAATTTATTTATTTATTTTATTTAATTTATTTAATTTATTTTGTTTTATATTTTTATTTGTTAAAAAATAATAATAATAATAATAATTAATTAATTAATTAATTAAAATAAAATAAATATATTTTTATTTATTATTAATTTATATTTATATTTTATTTATATTTATTTATTTATATTTTTTAATTAATTAATTTATTTTATTTTATCTTTATTTTCATTTTTTATATTAAAAAAAATAAAAATAAAAAAATAAATAAATAAATAAATAAAATTATTCTTTATTTTTATATTTTATTTTTATTTTATTTATTTTTATTTTTTAATTTATTTATTTATTTTATTGATTTATTAATTTTTGACTATGTTTGACTATTTGATAGATGGTTTATTTTCAATTAGATTTCATGAATAAAGAATTAATTGTATAAATATTTATTATATAATTTAATCAAAATTTGCATATATACACCTAGATTTGTTAAA
Organism: Pinus albicaulis; assembly: GCA_034641835.2. Taxonomy (NCBI): domain Eukaryota; kingdom Viridiplantae; phylum Streptophyta; class Pinopsida; order Pinales; family Pinaceae; genus Pinus; species Pinus albicaulis. Next base: position 589,365,357 of record CM076580.1, on the reverse strand, counting down.
TTACTTACCATTGTATTATTTAATTGGTCAATTAATTGTATAATAAATTAAAATAAAAATAATAAATTAATATAAATTAATTAATTAATTAATTAATTAAATAAATATATAATGGAATTTTTACTTTTTCTAAGTCAAACTAGCCGTTATCCTAACGGCTGATTGAACCATCTCTACATCTATTTATACTTATTGTCTAGATCTGATCTCTCACATAGTCCTGATGATGAACCACACTGGTTGGTTCGAAAGCGTCGACCTCGTTCTTTTGCATGTGATTATTACCGAAAGAATTTCTACTAATTTATATGGATCACAAAAGCTTAGATTCCAAAAATATATATATATATATTATTTTTATTAATATGGTTAATTAATTATTCAAAATAAAAATATTATTTTATTATAATTATATATTATTATATTGTAATTCTGTTGAAAATAAATAAATAAATAAAAATAAAAATATAAAATATAAAAAAATAAAAAATAGTTCTGTTAATTTAATTATTTAATTAAAAAATCTTAACAGCTACTTTGAATATTGAAATTAATAGTTTAATTATAAATAAAAAATATTTAGGTCAATTTAATAGTTTAATTATATATAAAAAAAATTATTTTATTTTTATTAATATCGTTAATTCATTATTCAAAAAGAAAATATTATTTTATTATAATTATATATTATTATATTGTAATTCTATCTTTAAAATAATAATAATAATAATAATAATAATAAAAAATAAGAAATAAGAAATATAAACATATAAAAATAAAAATAAAAATAAAATTAAAAATAAAATAAAATAAACTAAAAAATATAAAAAATAAAAAAGGAAAATTAAGAATATAAGGCAGGGATCCAACACCTGCTTATATTCCAACTGTCATCTTTATTGAGATTTACAGACCTTTTTTCAATCTCAAGGGCCTCTCTTAACTTACGATGATGAAAAAGATCAATCATGGCTAAGACCTTAGGCTCTTCGATGCAGATATGATGGTTATTTTTTTCCACATGTTCAACAAGGGTAGAGGTGCGGGACATACCATGTCTAATGTCAGCTACATGTTCACATATCCTTTGGCTAATGGACCTACCCATTTCACCAATATATCCCATAGGAACAAAGAATAAGATAGAAACCTTTTCGATCCCTAGGGTTCACTGGATCTTTAACTGAGTTAAGAGAGCTGTGAATCGTGTTAAGGGGTTTGAAGGAAGAGGAAACCTTATGCTTCCTAAGAATTCTAGCAATCTTATTCCTTGTTCCTGTGGGATGCCTTATATTGGTGAAACGGGTAGGTCCATTAGCCAAAGGATATGTGAACATGCAACTGACATTAGACATGGTAGGTCCCGCACCTTTTCCCTAGCTGAACATATGGAAAAAACCAACCATCATATTTGCATCGAAGAGGCTAAGGTCTTAGCCAGGATTGATCTTTTTCATAATCGTAAGTTAAGAGAGGCCCTTGAAATTGAAAAAAGGCCCATAAATCTCAATAGAGATGACGGTTGGAATATAAGCAGGTGTTGGATCCCTGCCTTATATTCTTAATTTTCCTTTTTTATTTTTTTTTATTTTATATTTTATTTTATTTTTATTTTTATTTTTATTTTTATATTTTATATTTTATATTATTATTATTATTATTATTTTTTATTTTTTATTTTTTATTTTTTATTTTATTTTTATTTTTTAAGATAGAATTACAATATAATAATATATAATTATAATAAAATAATATTTGCATTTTGAAGAATTAATTAACGATATTAATAAAAATAAAATAATTTTTTTATATATATAATTAAACTATTAAATTGACATAAATAATTTTTATTTACAATTAAACTATTAATTTTAATATTCAAACTAGCCATTACGATTTTTTAATTAAATAATTAAATAAATAGAAATATTTCTTTTTTTTTTATATTTTGTATTTTTATTTATTTATTTTAAATAGAATTACAATATAATAATATATAATTACAATAAAATAATATTTGTATTTTGAATAATTAATTAACGATATTAATAAAAATAAAAGTTTATATATATATATATATATATATATATATATATATATATATATATATATATATATATATATATATATATATATATATATATATATATATATATATATATATATATAATTAATCTATTAAATTGACCTAAATAATTTTTATTTATAATTAAACTATTAATTTTAATATCTATTAGCCGTTACGATTTTTAATTAAATAATTAAATTAAATAGAACTATTTTTTTTTTTTTTTTTTTTTTTTTTTTAAGATAGATTTACAATAAAATAATATATAATTATAATAAAAAATTATTTGTGTTTTGAATAATCAATTAACAATATTAATAAAAATAAAATATTTTTTATTTATAATTAAACTATTAAATTGACCTAAATAATTTATATATAATTAAACTATTAATTTCAATATTCAGACTAGCCATTTCGATTTTTTAATTAAATTATTAAATTAATAGAACTAACCATTATGGATTTCAAAGTCAAATTGGCTGTTATTCTAATGGTTTTCTTTGCCTTTCCTACATATTTAAACTCAACGACTGATCTGATCTCTCACCTAGTCCTGCTGATGAACCACACTGGTTGGCTCGAAACGGGTCGACTTTGTTCATGATAATGTGATTATTACCGAAAGATTTCTTCATAATTTATTGATGGATCACACAAGCCAAAAATCTATTAAAATATCTTATATTTTTGTATTGAGCATGGAAATATGAATATTCTTATATTTTTAAAAATATTTCAATATAAAAATTAAATAAAGTATTTGAATATCCATATTAATTACTTTATTTCAATATTAACTTTAAATATCTATATATAAAAACTTAAAAACAAAATATGAAAATTATCTTAAATTTAATTAAAGTAAAATAAAATTTGAAATTTTAATTACTCATAAAAGAGAAATATGGAATTCATTCCTTTATCAATATAAAATGGATATGACACAATTGAAAAATATTGATAATATTTTAAATATTCAATGTGGGTTATAAATGAAATATTTCAATACACAGTATTAAGTAATATTGACATATATTTAAAAACATATTAGTAAAAATATTAATGTGAATAAATTAGTCCATAAAAAGGATATTTCAGTACTCATGTCACTTAAAATATTTTAAAGTCGATTATGTATATATTATATAAAGAATTTATATGTATCTATTAATATAATTAAAACATTTCAAATAGTTTCCATAATTCTAAATTTTCATTTTTTTAAGTCTATTTTGTGTGAAATATAGCAAATATTTGTTAAAATTGCAATTTTAATCCCCCCTCTCTCTATAAAACTTTTATTACATCATATTTCTAGAAATGATTTTTTTTCATTTTATGCACTATAAAAAGCATTTGCACCTCAAGAGATTTGATCCCTCTCAAAACGTCATAGATTCATGGTTAAGATGAATTTATATTCTTAGCGAGAACTTGGCAATTATGACACCTTCCCATAGGGTTTATACTCAAGTTTGGAGTAATCTTAGGAAATTTCATGTTTCATGTTCTTTATTTTGTCCTTGTACTATAGGCTATCATTTAATTTTGAGATTATAAGATGTAAACTTATTTTGTATTTGATCAATTTCTCTCAAAACATTATTTAAAGATAATGTAGCATTAGCCTTCACAATCATAATATTAGTGTTAAATCAATGTTCATTTATTATTATATTATACTTAGGCAAGACAAACATATATTGTTTTTTATTTAGGTAAAAAATATATATTTTCAATTAGTTTTGAAATTTTTAAACAAATTGTATGAAGTTTATTAAAGTTCTAGAAAAAATAAATATTAAATTGAATATTTTGGAAAAAAAAATATTTTTTTTTTAATTCTTTAAAACGCAAATTGTTTTTTTTCAAATTGGTCATGTATTTTGTAATGTAGTGTTATATTGAATTATGATATATAAAATTATATTAGAAATAAAAAATCTAAAGCGAGCTTTTATTAGCCTAGTTTTATGACTTTACAAAAGAGAATGTCATGTGATAACTTCCCGCCATATTTTTATGGTGGGAGCTTTCTATATTTTTATAATTCTAATAAAAATCCATTCATTTATCTAGTATGTTTTATATTTCTATAATTTAAAAAAAAAAATCCATTAATAAACTTACTAAGGGAAGAGGGACGTTTTGGTAAGTTTTGATGTAGTTTCATTATTTACCAAAATTCCATTAGATGAGGCGGTTCAGATTATTAATGAGGTTACAGATCTAGAAACAACTACACTTGCAAAGATTTGTTTATGATCCACTTTCTTCAACTTCTAAGGGGAATAATATCAGCAGGTGTCTCCTATTGCAATGGGATCACCACTCTCACCACTCTCACCTACTGTCGCCAACTTATATATGGATCACTTTGAGTATAAAGCCCTTGCCTCCTCTCCCTTCAAATGAGCTTTGTGGAAAATATATGTACACAACATCAACATAAGGTGGAATCATAGGAGGGATAATTTTGAGAGATTTTTTAATCACCTTAGCTCAATTTCCTCAGACATTGTTTTTACCATGGAGATTGAAGAAAACATGAGCATTCCTTTCTTCAACATCCTTTGTAACACCCCTAGTTTATGTGTTTGAAATTCAAAACTAGACATTTGAACTTTAATCCTAAGGGGAGTGGACCCCAAAGGACAAGTATTTGTGGATGTAATTAAATATTTAATTTGAGAAAATGAATAAAATGACTTTGTGCAGATTGACCAAAATGAGGATTATGAGATCACTTGCTAAATCCATGAGGATGGATAAAGGCAAATACTTTCCCCACAATCTTTCAAAAATCCTTGAAAGAATTTCTAAATTAGATTTTGAGGAAAATCTAGTTTCCCCAATGATGTGGAGAGTAGTTGGCAAGAGGTAAAATGATGGGAAAAGCATAAAGTAGCTTTAAAAATTCCCTAAAATGAGAAGCCTAGGCAAACATGAAGAAAAGCATCCTGATATTCTGGACGCAGAATTAGAAACAGGCTTTGGGGAACAACAGCTTAAATAAGCTGCTCCTAAAAAAATTACAGGTTGATCTGTTCTGGAGGTGGTCTCAGCTCGGGGGTGAGTTCTGGAGATAGAAGGACTCTACGGTTGGGAGGACTGGTCAATTACCGAAGTGGTATGCTCATAGATGTTATGAAAAAGTGATTATTTAATGTTGATGGGATAGACTGTAGCTGTATAGTTATGTTATGTTTTTTTGACTTGTAATAGTATTCCATACATTTACAGAAATTCTAGAAGAAGTGCATCCTCTTGAATCTGTTTAGTTGTTGGAATGGTGGGTTTGGAAGTATCCACTAGAATCTCTAAACCAGAACATGGTTTAAATCTGGAGATACTATTATTATTTATTAACACAGTTGTAAAGTAAATAATCCCAACTATTTTTGATAGAAAGAGTGCATACATAAACCTCTGTGGAAATTGAAAAAAAAAACTTCAGTGTGACTAGAAAATAAGGGATCTGTACTATTTGGTAATACAAACACCCAATGAAAGTATTTTACTTCAATGGCTAGAAATAAGCAAGACAGGGTACCTTAGAATTCATAACTTTAGAATACTGTGAAATCAGTATACACTATAAAACTTTTATACAATTGCAAGAAGAAAAGGAGTACAAAGGTACATTAGTGAGAACAATATGGTAACCATCACTGTTTGTGTAATTCAAAGCAACTATAACAAGTATCAACTCCACATATTACAGAATAATAGCAAATTTTAGGACAGAAAGATAGATGTCATTCATATCTTGTATATCATATAATTCTTTCCCAGAAACATTTTATGATATGCAACTACTCCTGTGCTATACTTCCATAAATAAATAGAGACCTGCTTAAACTATTTCTATGCCATGATAATGCATATGGCAGGAACCCAGATATCAGGAAAAACCAATCTGAATATTATGGTTCCTTATAGGAAACCCAACAGTAGAAAAAAATTGTTATGTGAAATAATGTACAGTGGCAAACCATTCAAAATTTGAAGGAGAAGAATAATTCTTTACCCATACATAAAAGAATTGGGGTTATCCACACAAGATATTATCTAACCACAGAATAAATAAATAGTAGGCAAGGACAGAAAAGTGAATATTAGTTTCACAACAAAAGTGTTAGTGTAATAACTAGTTAAACGAGGAAAATCCTTCAGCAAGAAAAAAATTTAACCACAGAGACCCCTATCCCGTCTCGTATGAAGCACCAGATTCATTATCCATACTCACCCAAGATATGAGAAATACTAGTAATATATGAAAGGACACTGTCCATAATTATTTCAAGTATGCATGTATATGGGCCAATGATCAAGTTGGCTAGCATAGGCAAGTCTAGTTAAAATAACACTACCCAATTTGTAAGTTCAGTACAGAAATCATGTGGAAAAGCTAAATGAATAGCAGAGCGATGAATCTGGGATTTTTCGGACAATGATTTATTAACCTGAAACAAAATTAGAAGAGCACGAGTTAATATAGTTCTGAGCTCTCACGGTTTGTGAGGATTCACAATTGTAGGATGGAACAAATCGTGACTATAAAATCTGATTTTGATACCTGTATCCAGACAACAGTGTATAGTCAACATACTGAAGAGATACGAAGTATATAGATATATTCCCCGTAACCTAAACTGGAACAAACCGAAAAATGAAGTTAAAAATTATTTTACCTATGGAAGTTGTCGAGCTGGTTATAAACTTTCATCTAAAAGAAACCAAACAAATGAAATGAGTGAGACTTCAATTACATTAGAGGAGTGCCGAGTGCATAAAAATATCCTAAACGTGAAAGACAGAAAAACGAATTCCAAAACATGAACTCAGTCTCACCACTGAAGCAGGTTTCTCCAATCCGAATATGGAAGGAAGAGTTTCGAGGAGTCATCGAGCTAGGAGCACATTGATGAAATATCGCCTCGAACATACCCTGGCAGGAAGCCACGAAAATGGCTAGAGAGAAGGGTAAACAAGTTAAACGATGCCTTGTGAAAATGCCAAGTGAATCTCAGAGATAGAACGTATGAGACAAACCTTTCTATGATTCAGAGCTAACGTTGCTACTACTGACAGAATGAATCAAACTGAGGAATCACTCTAGGTAAGAGGAAATAAAAATACGACATCTACGTGCAGAAAAATGCAAGGATTGTGAGACAAATCCCCTGTGCATCAAGATCAACAGAAATCGATTTAAACCAGGAGTCTAAAAAAAGAACTCGTATAAACAAGAGTATGGGGGAGAAATTTAATTTACCTGGACATTCCGCAACTTAGTAGAGAATTATGAGCCATATAATGAAATTGCACTGGTATCATTGAATAAGTGACAGTACTCAGAAAAAAATTCCAGAGCTAAAGCGGGAAGACGAAATGAGCTTGCTCGTCAAAGAAACTGAATAAGATATACCTCAACAAAACCCTAACGAACGACACGGTTCAACCATCCACGTGTAGGGTGATAACGCCTGCATCATAAAGGAGTACCAGTACTTTTCATAAAAGTAAATACACAAGAATATAATATGTATATAAAATCGTGGAGCCGTAAGGAAAATCCCTAGCTCGAATACGATCGTACTCCTTAACGCATTCGCAATGGGTTATAAAACATCACATTTGAGAACAGAACTTCAAATACACTTAACATATAACAAGTGGGATATTAATGAGGTTCTCGGAAACAAAAAGGAGGAGTATACGGAGCCAGAAGTATAAATGGAATTTATGATACCACAAATTTCACAGAGCCGAAGTGGGATTATCAATAGAAATGAATACAATAAAGAGATCAAAGCAGATCTAGAAACGATTAGAAAAGCCTGAGACGTAAGGCGACGGACCCATACGTCTAGTTCCATGTTAACCCAATATACATCCAAAGGAAACTTAAATTCCAATGATACTTTGTGAATTCACCTATGGCTAAAAGGATTAACGATTTTCATGACAAAAGTTTAGGCATACAATAAAGCCTACGTGGAAATCCGACGTGTTATGAATATAGATCTTATTGGAAGGCTCGATTTCAGAGCTATGATATATTAAGTTGAAATTTGATAGCTATGGTATATCAAGGCCAAATGTTATATCTAGGATATAGCTATGATATATCCCCATTTTAATAGGTATAAAGTGATATGTACTCCAAAGTGAAATACGAATAAAACGAACCAAGGCTAGAGAAAGTGTATTGTTATTTAATGTAACAGGAAATAAAATTCAAAGGATTCGTAGAGGAATGTGTACCTTAAAAAAAGAAAAAAAAGAAAAAGAAGGAAGTAGAGACGTTACAAATGGTATCAGAGCCCATGTTATAGAAAACTTGGCTGTTGTCATTGTGCTCACTATTACTATGTGTTCACTGTATAAATTAAATTCTATGGAATTTTTTTATTTTTTTTTTACTGATCTATGTTGTGTAGTGTACAGTGGTGCTGGAATGGCAGAAGGTGACGTAATTTATGTTGATCTGTGTGATGAGGATAATACGCCAGATCCCAATGCGCCCATGATGGCTATGTTGTGTAGGTTGCAACACGAATTGGATGAGATAAAAATCCAGAATGACGGATTGTCATTAGCCAGTGAGGAGCAGGAAAAGCTCATCAGAGAATTAACTTCGTGGAATAGCCAGGAAGGTGAAGGTTCTGGAAAGAGGAAGACTGATGAGTCTGATGATGATGATGCTGTTAGGCATCAGTATAAATAGAAAAAGGAATTACAGGGGGAATTCCGAAAGATCAAACCTCCCTCATACGATGGGGAGAAGGAGGAAGATGCTAAAGCCTGGTTTCTGAATATGATTAAGTATTTCTAGGTCTATGAATATGAAAGCAATATGAAGGCCATATTAGCTATTTACTAGCTACAAGGTAAGGCTACCTTGTGGTGGGAGGAGACAAAAATGGTTCATGCCATTGATGAAAAGACAGTTACTTGGGAAGATTTCTAGGTTAAGTTCAAAAACTGCTATCTAAATGAACGTTACTATGATGATAAAGCCAAGGAATTTCATGAATTTAGACTAGGATAGCTGACTATTGATGAGTTTTTCACTAAGTTTACGAATCTATTGAGATATGTCCCTTATATTAGGGAAGAGAAGGCAAAGGTGCAAAGGTTTCTGAACTGTTTGCCTGCTGTATACAAAGAGAAGATTGAGTTTGATAACCCAAAAACAATGGATGAAGCTGTTGGAAAAGCTAGATTGTGCTACCAGCAGTTTAAAGGAAAGGCTGAGCAGGGAAAAGGCTGGCTAAACAAGGGTGAGTTCAAAGGAAAGAAACAGAAACCAGCGTATCTAAAGAACTTTGGCAGGGACCACCAGAGGAAAAAATTTAATAAACCCAAAGAAAGTCAAACTGCGCAGTCCCAAGTGGCTTCAAAACAAATAGATGGAGACAATAAGAAAGAGGCCACAGTTAAAATGAGGGAACCTTTGAAATGTTGGGGATGCGGAGAACCCCATCTGTTGAGGGATTGTCCCCACAGAAACATTCAGATGATTATGAGAGACCGGGAAGCGACTACAGTAAATGACATACCCAGAAACATACCCACTATCAGTGAAGCCTTGGAGAATCAATAAGTAGAACATCAAGCTACCATGGTTGAAATGGAGGGTAAGATTTCTGACCAATCCGTTATTGTTCTGATTGATCTGGGTGCTTCTTTGAGTTACATTAGTCCAAAAATTGTAGAAAAATGTAATCTTAAAACTGAAAAATTTCAGCAGTCGTGGTTGGTTCAGCTGTCCACTGGAACCAAGAGGAAGGTAACACACAAACTTCCCCGAACAACAATTAAGCTAAACGATTTTCAAACAGAAGTAAATTTGAATATTTTTCCATTAGGTTCACATGACTTACTGATAGGAATGGACTAGTTGGAAAAGAAGAAGGCCATGATGAAATGTTGGGACAAGACCCTGCATTGTATAGATGAAGAGGGGAAACCTTTTATTCTCAAGGAAAAAAAAACCTATCTTTGTAAGACAAATATCAGCACTGCAATTAAAACGAACAGCTAGAAAAGGATACCAAGTTTATGCAGTACATGTGGAAGAAACAGAACAGAAAACTGAAAAAATTTTGCTGGATGCTTTACCAGTGGTAAGAGAGTTTAAGGAAGTCTTTCCAGATGAGATTCCTCATCTTCCCCCCAAAAGAGAGATTGAATTTTCAATCGATCTGGTGCCAGGAGCAGCGTCTGTTTCCCAAGCCCCTTATCGAATGAATCCCCCTGAACTCATGGAACTGAAAATGCAATTGAAATAATTATTAGATAAAGGTTATATTAGACCAAGTGTGTCTCCTTGGGGAGCACCGGTGCTGTTCGTGAAAAATAAAGATGGAACCTTTAGGATGTGCATGGATTATCATCAATTGATTAAGTTGACCATTAAAAATAGATACCCCTTACCTAGAATTGATGATCTTTTTGACCAAGTGAGAGGAGCTTCAGTATTTTCGAAGATTGATATAAGGACTGGTTATCACCAGCTTAGAATTAAAGAAGAAGACATAAGAAAAACAACCTTTCGAACCAGGTATGGTCATTACGAATTTGTAGTCCTACCTTTTGGTTTGACAAATGCCCCTGCCACCTTTATGTGCTTAATGAACAGTGTGTTAAATAAGTACTTGGATAAATTCGTACTTGTGTTCATCGATGATATTTTAGTTTACTCAAAAAGTGAGGAAGAACATAAAGAGCACTTGAGAATAGTATTGCAAACGTTGAAAGAAAACCAGTTATATGCCAAGTTCAGTAAATGTGAATTTTATAAAGACAACATTCAATACTTGGGACATATTATTTCTGAACAAGGGTTGGCTATTGACCCTGAAAAGATAAAAGATATTAAAGAATGGCCTGTACCAAATGATGTTTCAACAGTAAGATCATTCATGGGGATTGCAGGTTATTATCACAGATTTGTGGAGAGATTTTCTGCCATAGCACATCCCATAACATCATTACAAAGGAAGGGTGTCAAATTTGAGTGCACTGAAAAATGTCAAAATAGTTTTGACCAATTAAACTAAATCTTACCACAGCCCCTATACTGAAGATTGCAGATCCTGATAAGGAATTTGTTGTTTGTACAGATGCTTGTAGAGAGGGGTTAGGAGGAGTCCTTTTGAAGGAAAATGCAGTTATTGCATATGAATCTAGGAAATTGAAGATACATGAACAAAACTATAGTGCCTATGATTTGGAGTTAGCTGTTGTTATTCATGCCTTGAAGATGTGGTGACACTATCTACTTGGAAAACACATTCCATTGACGACTGATCATATTAGTCTCAAATATTTCTTTTCCCAAACTGATTTGAATGCTAGACAGGCCAGATGGCTGTCTTTTCTAAGTGAATTTGATATGGACATAAAACATATCAAGGGGCAAGAAAATAAAATTGTTGATGCTTTAAGTAGAAATGCTTTTCAAATTATAGGCAGCAGTGGAAGTAGTGCCCAGTTTGATCTAGAAGAGTTAGTGAAATAGGCAGCAGACCAGGATCCAAATTATGAGAACATACAAGTGAAAATCCTAAAGAAGGAGATGGCTAATTTCACTCAAAACCAGAAAGGACTGATCTGTTATAAAAAAAGATTATATATTCCCAATGCAGAGTCCTTGAAAAGAGAGATTTTAGATGAATATCACAAAAAACCATATGCAGGACATCCTGGATATCAGAAAATGTTAACAACTTTGAAAAAGAAGTTGTTTTGGCTAGGAATGAAAAGAAATGTAGCAGAATATTTAGCTAGATGCATGGAGTGTCAACTAGTTAAAGTTGAACATCAGCATCTTGCTGGTCTTCTAAACCCCTTTCCAATTGCAGAATGGAAATGGGACACAGTTTCCATGGATTTTATAACAGGATTACCCAAAACCAAATACCAACATGATTTAGTGATGGTGGTAGTAGACACTTTAACAAAAGATGCACACTTTATACCAGTGAAATCTACCTTTGGGACAGCTCAAGTAGCGAATGTGTTCCTGAAGGAGGTAGTAAGGCTCCATGGGGTTTCGAAGATGATTGTTTCAGACAGAGATGCTAAGTTCACAACAGCTTTTTGGAAAGGTCTATTTGGAGGTATGGGTACTAAGCTAAATTTTAGTACTACCTATCACCCTCAGACCGACGGGCAGACCAAGAGAACTAATCAGATTTTGGAGGATATGTTGAGAATGTATGTGATGAATAGGCCATCAAAGTGGGAATATTATTTGCATTTAGCTGAACTTTCCTATAATAACAGCTACCAATCCTCTATCAAAATGAGTCTGTTTGAGGCACTGTATGGAAGAAAATGTCGGACTCCTTTGAGATGGAGCCAGCCAGAAGATAAACTAATTTTGGGACCAGATGCCTTACAAGAGATGGAAAGAATTGTTAAACAGATACAAAGAAACATCAAGACAGCACAAGCTCGCCAGAAAAACTATGCTGATAAGAAGAGAGTACACCGAGAATTTAAAGTAGGAGAGCATCTGTACTTGCGTATTAAACCAAAAAAGAGCACACTTTATGCTGGAAGTTGTGCAAAACTGGCTCCTAGATATTGTGGTCCTTTTGAAGTGTTAGAAAGGGTGGGACCAGTGGCTTACAAGCTGGCCTTACCACCCCATGTTAGAGTTCATGATGTGTTTCATGTTTCATTATTAAAAAGATATATACATGATGCTTCTCACATAGTGGATTGGAATTTGGTAAAGGTGGAACCAGAAGGGGAGTTTTTGCCAGAACTGCTTCAAATATTGGAGCGGGAAGAAATTGAATTCAGGAACCGAATGGTAGCAAGAGTAAAGGTGCAGTGGAAGCACTTTATTGCTAAAAAAGCTACCTGGGAAAGAGAAGCTAAAATGATGGAAATATATCCATTTTTGTTTGAAAAATGAACTCTAGTAGTTAAATAACAACACCAAGGATGGTGTTTGCTTTCAGAGGGGGAATATGTAACACCCCTAGTTTGTGTTTGAAATTCAAAACTAGACATTTGAACTTTAATCCTAGGGGGAGTGGACCCCAAAGGAAAAGTATTTGTGGATGTAATTAAATATTTAATTTGAGAAAATGAATAAAATGACTTTGCACAGATTGACCAAAATGAGAATTATGAGATCACTTGCTCAATCCATGAGGATGGATAAAAGAAAATACTTTCCCCACAATCTTTCAAAAATCCTTGAAAGAATTTCTAAATTAGATTTTGAGGAAAATTTAGTTTCCCCAATGATGTGGAGAGTAGTTGGGAAGAGGTAAAAAGTTGGGAAAAGCATAAAGCATCTTTAAAAATTCCCTAAAATGGGAAGCCTAGGCAAACAGGAAGAAAAGCATCCTGATATTCTAGACGCAGAATTAGAAACAGGCTTTGGGGAACAACATCTTAAGTAAGCTTCTCCTAAACAAATTATAGGTTGATCTGTTTTGGAGGTGGTCTTAGCTCGGGGGTGAGTTTTGGAGATAGAAGGACTCTACGGTTGGGAGGACTGGTCAATTACCCAAGTGGTATGCTCATAGCTATTATGAAAAAGTGATTATTTAATGTTGATGGGATAGACTGTAGTTGTATAGTTATGTTATGTTTTTTTGAGTTGTAATAGTATTCCATAAATTTACAGAAATTATAGAAGAAGTGCATCCTCTTGAATCTGTTTAGTTGTAGGAATGGTGGGTTTCGAAGTATCGACCAGAATCTCGAAATTAGAACATGGTTTAAATCTGGAGATACTATTATTATTTATTAACACAGTTGTAAAGTAAATAATCTGAACTATTTTTGATAGAAAGAGTGCATACATAAACCTCTGTGGAAATTGAAAAAAAAAACTTCAGTGTGACTAGAAAATAAGGGATCTGTACTATTTGGTAATACAAACACCCAATGAAAGTATTTTACTTCAATGGCTAGAAATAAGCAAGACAGGGTACCTTAGAATTCATAACTTTAGAATACTGTGAAATCAGTATACACTATAAAACTTTTATACGTTTGCAAGAAGAAAATGAGTACAAAGGTACATTAGTGAGAATAGTATGGTGACCATCACTATTTGTGTAATTCAAAGCAACTTTAACAAGTATCAACTCCACATATTACAAAATAATAAGAAATTTTAGGACAGAAAGATAGATGTCATTGATATATTTTATATCATATAATTCTTTCCCATAAACATTTTATGATATGCAACTACTCCTATGCTATAATGCCATAAAGAAATAGAGACCTGCTTAAACTATTTCTCTGCCATGATAATGCATATGGCAGGAACCCAGATATCAGGAAAAACCAATCCGAATATTATGGTTCCTTATAGGAAACCCAACAGTAGAAAAATAGTGTTATGTGAACTAATGTACAGTGGAAAACCATTCAAAATATGAAGGAACAGAATAATTCTTTACCCATACATAAAATAATTGGGGTTATCCACACAAGATATTATCTAACCACAGAATAAATAAATACTAGGCAAGGACAGAAAAGTGAATATTAGTTTCACAATAAAAGTGTTAGTGTAATAACTGGTTAAACGAGGAAAATCCTTCAACAAGAAAAAAATTTAACCATAGAGACCCCTATCCAGTCTCGCATGAAGCACCATATTCATTATCCATATTCACCCAAGATATGAGAAATACTAGTGATATATGAAAGGACACAGTCCATAATTATTTAAAGTATGCATGTATATGGGCCAATGATCAAGTTGATCGGCATAGGCAAGTCTAGTTAAAATAACACAACCCAATTTGTAAGTTCAGTACAGAAATCATGTGGAAAAGCTAAATGAATAGCAGAGTGACGAATCTAGGATTTTCCAGACAATGATTTATGAACTTGAAACAAAATTAGAAGAGCACGAGTTAATATAGTTCTGAGCTCTCACGGTTTGTGAGGATTTCACAATTGTAGGATAGAACAAATCGTGACTATTAAATCCGATGTTGATACCTATAGCCAGACAACAGTGTATAGTGAACATACTGAAGAGATATGAAGTATATAGATATATTCCTCGTAACCTAAACTAGAACGAACCAAAAAATGAAGTTAAAAATTCTTTTACCTGTGGAAGTTGCTGAGCTGGTTATAAACTTTCATCTGGAAGAAACCAAACAACTAAAACGAGTAAGACCTCAATTACATTAGAGGAGCGCTGAGCATGTAAAAATCTCCTAAACGTGAAAGAAGGACAAACGAATTCCAAAACATGAACGCGGTCTCACCACTGAAGCATGTTTCTCCAATCCGAATATGGAAGGAAGATTTTTGAGGAGTCATTGAGCTAGGAGCACGTTGATGAAATATCGCCTCAAACATACCCTGGCAGGAAGCCACGAAAATGGCTAGAGACAAGGGTAAACAAGTTAAACGATGCCTTGTGAAAACGCTAAGTGAATCTCTAAGATACAACATATGAGACAAACCTTTGTACGATTCAAAGCTAACGTTGCTACTACTGACAGAACGAATCAAACTGAGGAATCACTCTAGGTAAGAGGAAATAAAAATACGACATCTACGTGCAGAAAAATGCAAGGATTGTGAGACAAATCCCCTGTGCATCAAGATCAACAGAAATCGATTTAAACCAGGAGTCTAAAAAAAGAACTCGTATAAACAAGAGTATGGGGGAGAAATTTAATTTACATGGACATTCCGCAACTTAGTAGAGAATTACGAGCCATATAATGAAAGTGCACTGGTATCATCGAATAAGTGACAGTACTCAGAAACAAATTCCAGAGCTAAAGCAGGAAGACGAAATGAGATTGCTCATCAAAGAACCTGAATCAGATATACCTCAAAAAAACCCTAACGAACGACACAGTTCGACCATCCACATGTAGGGCGATAATGCCTGCATCGTAGAGGAGTACCAGTACTTTTCATAAAAGTAAATACACAAGAATATAATATGTATATCAAATCGTGGAGCCATAACGAAAATCCCTGGCTCGAATACGATCATACTCCTTAACGCATTCGCAATGGGTTATAAAACATCACATTTGAGAACAGGACTTCAAATACACTTAACATATAACAAGTTGGATATTAATGAGGTTCTCAGAACAAAAATGAGGAGTATATGGAGCCAGAAGTATAAATGGCATTTATGATACCACAAATTTCGTAGAGCTGAAGTGGGATTACCAATAGAAATGAATACAATAAAGCGATCAAACCAGATCTAGACGTGATTAGAAAAGCCTGAGACGTAAGGCGACAGACCCATACATGTAGTTGCATGTTAACCCAATATACATTCAAAGGAAACTTAAATTCCAATGATACTCCGTGAATTCACCTATGGCGAAAAGGATCAATGATTTTCATGACAAATGTTTAGGCATACAATAAAAGCCTACGTGGAAATCTGACGTGTTATGAATATAGATCTTATTAGAAGGCTCGATTTCAGAGCTATGATATATTAAGTTGAAATTTGATAGCTATGGTATATCAAGGCCAAATATTATATCTAGGATATAGCTATGATATATCCCCATTTTAATAGGTATAAAGTGATATGTAGTCCAAAGTGAAATACGAATAAAATGAACCAAGGCTAGAGAAAATGTATTGTTATTTAATGTAACAGGAAATAAAATTCAAAGGATTCGTAGAGGAATGTGTACCTTAAAAAAAAAAAATAATAAATAAATATTTTGGGAAGTAGAGACGTTACATCCTTGTTACCATAAATTATGATGGAACATTGGGGCATTAGGTGTTTATGAACAAAACCCATACTGACGGCTATCTTCATGATGATTCTTACCATCATCCGGCTCAAAATTTTGGTGTCATTAATACTCTTATTGTAAGAGAACTAAGGATATCTGATAGCACTTGAAAGATGAAATCACTCACTTGACATATTTTTTCATGGGTATAGGTTATAAAGAAAAATATATCCGAAAAGACGTAAAATGAGCTGAGCAGTCAGTCTTGTCCGAGAAGCACCAAGGACCACACGAAAGTTGTGGTAGGGTTTTTCTACCACACATCAAGGGTATTACTGATAATATTGTCAAGGTTGTAGGAAGGAATAACATTTTTACGCAATTTTCAGCAACAGGAACAATAAGAAAAAAAATGTGGTCAATTAAAGATAGCGTTAGTCACGAACAACCTAAAGGAGTTTACAATAATGATTTTTCTTGCAGAAAAGGTTATATTGGTGAAATTGGGTGCCTGCTTCAAAAACATCTTAAAGAACACATAGCCGATATGAAGAATGAGAGGTCTCGCACCTCAGCCCTTGCAGATCACTCCTCGAAAATTGAGCATCACTAGTATCTAGAGGATGATAGAATCATTGCGAGGGAGGAACACTCTCAAAGAAGGAAAATTAGAGAGGCACTTGAGGTTATAAAACATCCCCATAACATTAACAGGGATGGAGGATATGAGATTAGTAACAGTTGGTGATCTCTACTTCGACATATGTGCTCCTCTGGTTCGTCTTGATCATAGGTTTAGTATCACAGGTTTATTATCTTCCAAAAGTTTCTTAGGGTTTGGGTGTTTTGAGATCTAACAAAGATCTCATTGAATTATTTATTTTTATAATTTTCCTTATTAATTAATTTTTATTACCTGTTAATAAAAATTAATTAATTAATAATTATTATTATTATTATTTTTTTTTTGCTAGTTTAGACTAATCCTACACCCACGGGTTTCGAACCGGTGACCTTGCAGAACGGAGTGCCTTAACAGTGCACCCCATCACCGACTGCTCTACGCCTCGTGGGCTTAATTAATAATTATTATTAGTATCTAGGTTTTTATTAAATTAAATTATCATTAAAAGCAATTTTATTATCCTAATAATAATAGATTAATTAGGATTATATCCATTTTTCTTATCCTAATAAAATAAATAATATTAAGAAATTATTTTTTCTTTACTTGTTTTTGTTTCATTAACTTTTATTTACAGCTAATCTGATAAATAATTATAATTGTTAATATTTTCTAGGGTTATCACATATTCTAGGTTAATATTTAAAATATTCTTCACTAAATAATAACTAAGAACTAACTCTATTTATTAATTAGCATTATTAACATTTATATTCACATTTGTTGTTAGTGTTTATTAATTTAATTAGAGAATTTTAAATTTGTTAGTAATAAATCTAATTACAAATTCTAAAAAAAAATGGTAACATTTAGGTATTATTACTTAAAAATAAATAAATAATATAATTATGATTATTTAATCTTATAATAATTCTTAAAAATATTATGAAATTAAATAAACTATTTAAATAGTTAAATTTAAAATTAACTATTTAATTATTACTTAGAATTAAATTTATTAAAACAATATTTATTAAAAATAAATAAAATATTAATTATCCAATTCTTGTGGGCTCTTCTTATTCCTTTTATCACTATTAATCCTTGACCTTTGTTCTTCTTTCATCCTTCATTTAATCTCTTGTCGTGATGATGGATAGTCCTTGTGGATAATCGAAAGATCTCTTCATTAAATAATAACCGGAAAGCTTGAAAACCATAAATTTTTTTTTTTTTTATCTACACAACTTTGAAAAAAAGACATATAAAACAATTTTAATAAACTAATATATATATATATATATATATATATATATATATATATATATATATATATATATATATACACACACACACACACACACACACATACACATACACATACACATATATATATACATATACACATATGCATATACATATACATATACATATCTGTGTGTGTGTGTTCAATTCCAAAACAAAATTGGCCACAAAGGATCTATAAGAAATCACATGGCTAAAAAAAGTTATTTAAAGGATGGCTCCGCACTGCTATGGCTGCAAGGTAGCTAACTCTAACTCTAACAAGGATGGCTACAAGGTAGCTAGTCCCTGCCTTGAGCAGGAAGTGAGATCTCAGTTGATTTACTTAACAAATCTCAATGAAGCTCAATTATGGAAAGAAAGATATACACGCTAATAATAGAAAATTTAGGATTCCTTGGAAGGTTATTCATAGTCATTTGTAATTAGTAAATAGAAATAAGAATGACCTTAACCCAAAGAGGGGTATGTTAAAATAAGATAAATACAGTCTATGCAACTTTTTTAGTTCCCCAATGTTGGAGGGTACTGTGCCACCAAATTGCATATAAGGAATATTATTGCTCACCAATATATCGAGCCCAAATTAGTAGAAAAATCAGTCATTTAGTCATATGCAGTGATTATTAAAAAAAAAAAGAGGCAGTAAAAAGTTAAAAGAATGAGCGAGAGTGAACATACACAACGATAACTCATATGCTAGCACATCCATAGATTATTCTCATCCTCTCACGTGGATTAGCATATAATTCATTCCAGTGGATTAAGAACTTTTTACTGTCATATAGGTAGGCTTTGAACTTGAGCAATGATATCACTGTATTGTACCAAAATAAGGGAAAATAACAATTGATAAATCCCCATGATAATGTTTGTCCATCAGAAGTGGACTAGAGGCTGCTGTAGTATAAGTTACATAACTATAATAGATAGAGTAGAGAAAAACCCTTGTATCTCAAGAGAGGAAGTCATAACAACTCTTCCAGAATGCACAGGCTTGCATGATTCTAATAGCGCAGAGAGAATTCAAATCCTTGAGAGCAAAGAAGTGATGTTGGTGGGTTTTCTAATATGAAATATAGGAAGGACATATAGTATACATTGGAGGCTTAGTAGGCACACTAGAAGCACCAATGCTATTGTTGCTAATCCTTGTGCATGGAAAAGGGAAGAAGTTTTTCTGCTTCTCAACATCAATAAACCTATCTATTCTTCAATTCTAGATCCAAATCCATAGGCCACAAAAGAGGTGCATCTTATTAGTAGTAGCATCTTACCAAATTTACCTGGTTTATTCTATTGACTAAGTTGCGCCTAATGTAGTAGCAACAACATACATCTGTTCAAATCTAATGGGAAGATGCTCCATCAATTGTTAAAATTAAATATGAAAAAAATAATTAAAAGAAAAACTAAATATTATAAAACAAATTAATACTTGAAACATAAAATATATCAGATAGGCACGCTAGCATGCATGTAGCTACTTCCACTCTCTAACCTACCTCTTGTTAGCTCTTACCAGTTATTATTATACAGATCCTAGGTTGGGCTTGTCTATGGAGAAAGAAGTCTTAAAATAAGTCAATCAAGAAGAATCAATTATATGAATACAATATCAGTCCGACTTTTTGTAGCACGCTCAATTCAACCATCATCCTTTAGTAACCAGATGGGAGACTCTAGAGCAAGCCACATAGGAACCTTAATTTTTTTTCAGAAGCTCATTTATAGAAACGCATAGTCTCCCATATATAGCCTTGAATGGCAGGAAAAGGCATTGTTTATTTTCTTCTTTTTTTCTAGAATTTTTGGTTAACCATCTCAAAGTTTCATTCATCCTTTAACTTTATCACACTCTAGTTTCTTTAAAAACTTAAATATATAATACAATATTATTATTATTGTAATAACAAGGGAATAGTAGAGTAACTTCATCTTTCAACCATTTTTTTAACCAAGACTTAGCATCAATATCATCAATATACCACTTTTTCATGCACTCCCTATCCCACATGGGTTAACACTCTTTTTTTACAAATAATATCATAGATTCACATTATACTTTATATAAAAAATTTACCTTAGCCTTTAATCTTCTATGATTGAGCCTAAAGACTAAATCCAGTATGACCTCCAAGTTATAGGTGTATTTTTTAAATAATAATAAAACATTTTCCAAAAAAAAATAACAATGTTAGTTATAAAAATAACAATTTTGATTAATTTTAATTAAAATAATTATAAACAGCAATAATCTCACTCTTACTTTGTTGGCTTGGTTATTTATTGATATTATAACTTGGTATGAAAGCGATAATATATAAATATTTATATTCATTCTCAACCATAAATAAAATATATGTTCATATCAATGTAAAGTAACATAATTTTATATAAGCTTTAGAGAGAGAATATAATTAAAATCGAAATAAAATAAAATATGTTATATTTTGATATTGAGTATGGAAATATGTATATTCTTATATTTTTAAAAATATTTCAATATACAAATTAAATAAACTATTTGAATATCCATATTAATTACTTTATTTCAATATTAACTTCATATATGTATATATAAAAACTTTAAAACAAAATATACAAATTATCTTAAAGTTAATTAAAGTAAAATAAAATTTAAAATTTTAATTACTCATAAAAGAGAAAAATGTAATTCATTTCTTTATCAATATAAAATGGATATGTCACATTTGAAATATATTGATAATAACATAAATATTCAATGTGGGTTATAAATGAAATATTTCAATACAGAGTATTAAGTAATATTGACATATATTTAACCCACGGGGTGGCGGCTTGTTGGTGATTGAGTGTTATGTTAACACTTTCGTTTGTAAAGGTGACCGGTTAAAACCCCGTGGGTGCCCGTCAGGTGTAAGCTTGTGACCCTTGCTGTGTATTGTTAGCGGGGGATGATGCCAGCCAAGAGTGTTTTCATTGGCAGCCACACAATGTGAGCTTGTAAGGAAGATTGGATTGTATGGTTCTAGTTACTGGTTTCCCTCCTGATAACACACACACACACACACACACACACACACAGATATACATATATATATATATATATATATATATATATATATATATATATATATATATATATATATATAAACATACTAGTAAAAAGTATTAATTTGAATAAATTAGTCCATAAAAAAAGATATTTTAGCACTCGTGTCAATTAGAATATTTAATGTCTATTATGTATATATTATATAAAGAATTTAAATATATCTATTAATATAATTAAAACATTTTAGTTTCCATAATTCTATATTTTCATTTTTTTAAGTCCATTTTGTGTGAAATATAGCAAATATTTTGTTAAAATTGCAATTTAAGTCCCCCTTCTCTCTATAAAACTTGTATTACATCATATTTCTAGAAATGCAATTTTTTTTCATTTTATGCACTATAAAAAGCATTTGCACCTCAAGAGATTTGGTCCTTCTCAAAACGTCCTATATTCATGGTTAAGATGAATTTATATTGTTAGCGAGAACTTGGAAATTTTATGGCACCTTCCCATAGGGTTTATACTCAGGTTTGGAGTAATCTTAGGAAATTTCATCTTTCACGTTCTTTATATTGTCCTTGTACTATAGGCGATCCTTTAATTTTGAGATTATAAGTTGTAAACGTATTTTGTATTTTCTCAATTTCTCTTAAAACATTATTTAAATATAATGTAGCATTAACCTTCACAATCATAGTATTAGTGTTAAATCAATGTTCGTTTATTATTATATTATACTTAGGCAAGACAACATATATTGATTTTATTTAGGTAAAAAAATATATATTTTCAATTAGTTTTGAAATTTTTAAACAAATTGTATGAAATTTATTAAAGTTCTAGAAAAAATAGATATTAAATTGAATATTTTGGAAAAAATATATATATTTTTTAATTCTTTAAAATGTAAATTGTTTTTTTTGAAATTGTTCATGTATTTTGTAATGTAGTGTTATATTGAATTATGAGATATAGAATTATATTAGAAATAAAAAATCTAAAACAAGGTTTTATTAGCCTAGTGTTATAACTTTACACAAGAGAATGTCATGTGATAACTTGCCGCCATATTTTTATGGTGGGAAGCTATCTATATTTTTATAATTCTAATAAAAATCCGTTCATTTATCTAGTAATATTTATATTTCTATAATTTTAATAAATAATCCACTAATAAACTTGTTAAGGAGGAAAGGGTGGAGAAGAGTGACGTTTTGGTAAGTTTTGATGTAGTTTCATTATTTACCAAAATTCCATTAGATGAGGCGGTTTAGGTTATTAATGAGGTTACAAATCTAGAAACAACTAAACTTGCAGAGAATTGTTTACGATCCACTTTCTTCAAATTCCAAGGGGAATAATATGAGCAGGTATCTGGTGTCGCAATGGGATCACCACTCTCACCGCTCTCACCTATTGTCACCAACTTATATATTGAGCACTTTGAGAATAAAGCCCTTGCCTCCTCTCCCTTAAAACGAGTTTGGTGGAAAATATATGTACACAACATCAACATAAGGTGGAATCATAGGAGGGAGAATCTTGAGAGATTTTTTAATCACCTTAACTCAATTTTTTCAGACATTGATTTTACTATGGAGATTGAAGAAGAAATGACCATTCATTTCTTGGACGTCCTTGTTACCAAGAAAGTATGATGGAACATTGGGGCATTAGGTGTTTATGAACAAAACCCATACTAATAGCTATCTTCATGATGAGTCTTACTGTCATCCGGCTCAAAATTTTGGTGTTATTAATACTTTTGTTGTAAGAGCATTGAGGATATCCGATGAGGAGCACCTGAAATATGAAATCACTCACTTGACATATTTTTTCATGGGCATAGGTTATAAAGAGATATATATCAGAAAAGACGTAAAACGAGCTGAGGATTCGGTCTTTTCCAAGAAGCACCAAGGACCACACGAAAGTTGTGGTAGGGTTCTTCTACCATACATCAATTGTATTACTGATAATATTGTCAAGGTTCTAGGAAGGAATAACATTTTTGCGCAAATTTTAGCAGCAGGAACAATAAGACAAAAAGTATGGTCAATTAAAGATAGCATTAGTCACGAACAACCTAAAGGAGTTTACAATATTGATTATTCTTGCGGGAAATGTTATATTGGTGAAACCAAGCACTCGCTTCAAAAATTTCTTAAAGAACAAAGAGCCGATATTAAGAATGAGAGGCCTCACACCTTAGCCCTCGTAGATCACTCCTCGAAAACTAAGCATCAATTGCATCTAAAGGACGATAGAATCATTGCGAGCGAGGAACACTATCGAGGAAGGAAAATTAGGGAGGCACTTGAGATTCTAAAACATCTGCATAACATTAACAGGGATGGAGGATCTGAGATTAGTAACAGTTGGCGATCTCTAATTCGACATATGTGTTCCTCCGGTTCATCTTCATCACAGGTTTAGTATCACAGGTTTACTTATCTTCCAAAAATTTCTTAGGGTTTGGGTGTTTTTAGATCTAGCAAACAACTCATTGAATTATTTATTTCTAATAATTTTCCTTATTAATTAATTTTTATTACCTATTAATAAAAAAATGATTAATTAATAATTATTATTATTATCTAGATTTTTATTAAATTAAACTATAATTAAAATCAATTTTATTATCCTAATAATATTAGATTAATTAGGATTATATCAGTTTTTCTTATCCTAATATAATAAATAATATCTATTAGAATAAATCAATATTGATAGTAATTAGTAAGAAATTATTATTTTTTTTACTTGTTTTAGTTTCATTAACATTTATTTATAACTAATCTAATAAATAATTGTATTTATTAATATTTTCTAGGGTTATCACATATTCTAGGTTAATATATTAAAATAGTCTTCACTAAATAATAAATAAGAATTAACTCCTTTAATTATTTAACATTATTAACATTTATATTAACATTTGTTGTTATTGTTTATTAATTTAATCAGAGAATTTTAAATTTTTTAGTAATAAATCTAATTACAAATTCTAAAAATAATAAATAATAACATTTAGGTATTATTGCTTAAAAATAAATAATTAATATAATTATGATTATTGAATATTATAATAATTCATAAAAATATGATGAAATTAAATAAACTATTTATACAATTAAATTTAAAATTAATTATTTAATGATTACTTATAATTAAATTTATTAAAACAATATTTATTAAAAATAAATGAAATATTTATTATTCAATTCTTCTGGGCTCCTCTTATTCCCTTTATCAAAATTAATGCTTGACCTTTGTTCCTGTTTCATCCTTCATTCAATCTCACATGGATTAGCATATAATTCATTCCAATGGCTTAAGAAAATTTTAGTGTCATTTAGGTAGGATTTGAACTTGACCAATGATATCACTGCATTATACCAAAATATGGGAAATCAGCAATTGATAAATCCCTCATGATAATGGTTGTCCATCAGAAGTGGACTAGAGGCTATTGTAGTATAAGTTAGATAACTATAATAGATAGTGTAGATAAAAACCCTTGTATCTCAAGAGAGGAAGTCATAACAACTCTTCCAGAATGCACAGGCTTGCATGATTCTAATGGCACAGAGAGAATTCAAATCCCTAAGAGAAAAGAAGTGATGTTGGTGGGTTTTCTAATATCAAATATATGAAAAACATAGAGTATACATTGGAGGCTTAGCAGGCACATGAAAAACACCAATGCTATTGTTGCTACTCCTTGTGCATGGAAAAGGGAAGAAGTTTTTCTGGTTCTCAACACCAATAAACCTATCTATTACTCAGTTCCAGATCCAAATCCATAGGTTGAAAGAGAGGTGCATCTTATTAGTAGTAGCATCTTACCAATTTACCTGGTTTATTCTATTGACTAAGTTGCGCCTAATGCAGTAGAAACAATATACCTTTTTTCAAATCTAATGGGGACATGATCCATAAATTCTTAAAATTAAATATGAAAAAAAATAATTAAAAGAAAAACTAAATATTATAAAACAAATTAATAATTAAAACAAAAAATATATGAGATAGGCACGTCGACTTGAATGTTGCTACTTCCACTCTCTAAGCTACCGCTTGTTAGCTCTTATCAGCAACTATTATACAGATCCCAGGTTGGGCTTGTCTATGGAGGAAGAAGCCTTAAAAGAATTTGATCAAACATAATCAATTAAATCGATACAATATCGGTCTGACTTTCTGCAGCTCGCTCAATTCAACCATCATCCTTCAGTAACCAGATGGGAGCATCCTAAGCCAGCCGCATAGGAGCCTTAAAATTTTCTAGAGGCTCATTTCCAGAACCAGATAGTGTGCCATACATAGCCTTGAATGGCAGGTAAAGGCATTGGTCACAACTGCAATTCATGAAGCTAAAAGTGTGGGGAAAATCCTGCTCGATGTTCGTGGAAAAAAACATGAATATAAACCTCTGGGAAATGCCCCTAGAAGAATATGAGTCTCCTTGGATAGCCAATGATTTCCAATACCAAGAAATTAAACTTCCATTTGGAAAATAAAATTATCAGTCGGCCCTCACAACGAAAAGACAGTCAGCCTTGGAGCTCGATATTGACTAGATTAGTAGTTATGGAGAAGTCCCATTGCACTGGATCTGGTAACATGAATTGAATTTATAGCTAGCCAGTTGTAGCTTAGCATAATGTGAAGCACTTGTATCCTAAAGTAAGAGGGTGGACATGCAGGAAGGATTGCCCATACTATATCTAAGATATTGGGTGATACGGTAATAACCTTGGCATGAGAGGTTTGTAATGTCCCTTTCAAAAATAATTATGATGTTGGATGATGGTAGGAGCATTATCCTGCTCTTACTTGATAGAATTTGTTTTTACCCATAAGAAGAGAGACGAACAAGGTAATCAAAGGAGACGAACAAGAGAATAAAAACAAGAGAATCTAAGGTTGCAAAAGGTTTCCATATAATCTTTGGAGATGAAGAGGAAAAAATCGAACATGTGTCAAACTTTCGTGTCAAATTTTGAACATGTGTCGAACATGTGACAGCTATGTCTTTAAACATCTATTATATTGTCTATATGGAAGGAAGTGATTACTCTCTGCAAGGTCTCTTAATTTTTTCAAACATGAAATGTCTACCAAAATGCCAAATTAATGTTAACATTAATTAATCGAGACAGAAGCTAGGGAGATCATTTGAAATTTATCCTAAGTTTCAATAAATATTGCCTCGATATTAGATCAATAAGATGGTAAAATATTTTATTGCATGACTAAGAAAATTCCTGCGAATATAAAATAAAACTTTCATTATTTGTGTATACTACTAACAATAACCAACTAAAAATAATGTTAATTCGTCCCTTTTGATTAATATAGTCTCGTCCACATAACAGGGACTAATAGAATGACTATCTACTTACAAGGCATGAGTAAATGAATTATTCATATGAAGAAGAAAAGTATTCTTTGCGTTTATCCAAGCATTGAATTTTTTTTTTGCTCTTATAGATGCTTAATTATATCCCATTAAAGAAATTCTAAATATCAAATTTAGATATTACACATTCCTATTTTTCTAAGGTGGTTAATCAATCATTAAATTAATCCTAGATGTGGGTGCAAACATATGAACAGGGGATGATGGGACGTGGGTACAGCAAGTGGGGAAGCCGGCTCGCTCACCATGCTGGTATTCAAGTGGAGATCATTCCAGGTGCAATAAACCACATAGCATTAATGCCCAGCCTAAGTCGAGATCACTCCAATTCCTCACTCGATCCTCTGTTATGAATGTTATGCACATCACAGCTGTGAACTTTAATGAGGTTTCAAGGCAGGGAGAGCCTCGATACAGAGACACTCAGAATTTAAAGATGCACGCCGAAAATCGAGGTCCAGACATTCCTCTACCACCATTGCAGAGAATTTGTTCGGCCTTGGCAGTACAACCTTGCGTTCGCACTGCCACTAGCAAACACAGCCATCTCAGCTGTTGTATTGATCTTGGGGGTGGGATCCACCTCTGCCGCACAAGCCACTGCAATAGTCTTGTTATCAATCTAGATTTTCTCCTCTCCCTGTCTAACTATGTCACTCTACCTCTCTTGCCGCCTTTGTCTTCGCCCTCCACCGTGTTGCGCCTGAGACATCGCATGAGATGTCGAAGAGGAAGCTCTAGGGGCCGACTCCATCGTACATCCTCCACCTCCAACTCGGATTCCTCCTCGCCATCCTCGGAGTACTTTTCTGGTAGATATCTAGATACTCATAGTGGGCGAGGGATATTCCACCATGTCAACCATGCTCAACACCCCCCCGTCAATCTGTCATCCACCACTCCTCAAACAACCCAATTTTTCTTTAATTTTTCTTTGAAAAGGCCCCGTATCATTGCCTTGATTTCGGTTGTCTTTACGGAAGAACCCCAGAAAGTTGTTCCCAGGGAGCTTCAGATAGGTGCTTCTTCAGTTTTTTCTCAGGAATTAGACAAGCCGCAGCAGTAGGAGCCCATGGATAAAGCCAAAGCACTTGCGGGAGAGGAGAAGGCCGACGTTAAGCACTCTGAGAAAAGTGACGACCCAGGTGCGGACAAGCAATAGGAAGAAGATAGTATTCATGCTTATAGGTGTTTTATCCTGGAAGAAACCTCTGCTCAGCATTATGCTTAGTCTTTACTTTAGTGTTTGTTTTTTGTTTCAGGATTCCTATGTGGATGGGATTGTTTGTGTCTTTCCTGTTTAAATTTCAGTAGTCTTAGTTTCTCATTTATCAACTTGGAACTTTACAGTGGACCACATTATTGTCACCCCTGCGCGGGCAGTATGGTTGATTTTTGTCTGGACTGGACTAGTTTCCCATCATGGGCAGTCTGTTTTGTGCATTTTTTGCTGAATATGCCTCTCTCATAGGCAAATATAGGGCTGAGGCCCAGATGTAAAATATTTTTCTTTTCTTAATAGATTAAACTAATTTAGAAAAAAAAAAATCAATCATTAAATTAAAATTATTATTTTCATTGATCTAATGTTACTTTCATGATGTTTCTACAATAAATTTATGATAAAAAGGAAATATCTTAAAAAAAAAACTTGATAGAAATGCACCAAATTCGAGTGAGTCAAAGCCCATGCCCTATCGTTACTTGTGGATATTATTAGGCTTCTTGAACCCCACTGATTAAGAACATAATCAATATTATAAATTTTAAATTATACATGTTTATGGATATCATTGAAGAGAAAAATAAATTTAAATTTGAATTTAAATTTTAAATATATAAGAAAGTGATTTTTTTTAATAAAAAATTCCTCAACAAAGTACATTTTACATATTGAAATGGTTTTAAAAGGGAAAACATTATTAAATTTTTTATATATTTACAATATTAAAATATATTGTCTAATTAAAAAACAAATTCTCATTAAATAATCTATATTAATTTTTCTTACAATATTTTTCACATTTCTAATACTTATTATTTAATGTAACATTTAAATTATCTATCATTTAATGTAACTGTCACACAATTTAAATGATTAGATTTTATTACACTATATTATCAAAAAATACATATTAGTATGAAGTACTTACATTCTATGACACAGAATTAGTTTACTATTTTCTCCTAATTAACAAAACAAAGACATATTGGTGTGAATTGAAGTACTTACATTCTATGAGCATGAATTTCTTTACTATTTTTGCTAAATTTCTCCTAATTAACAAAACAATGTTATCTATAAATAAAATCTATTAAAATAAATATCCTTGAAACGTTATCTACTTTGATTACAATTTATGTCCTTTACTATTTCACAATCTTATATTCTAGATCACAATATCTTCTTATGATTAATTAACTGAATTGTATGTTCATGTACAAATCGACTAAGTGTACTTTTCAATCCAATCCATTAACCATAATCATAATAGTAAATTCATAGAAATTTAACAAGAAGAAATAAATAAAACTGAAACCATATTATAGCATAAATGAAAAACTATTGTAGTAGCAAATAGTAGTGCATAGAAATGCACAGGTGCGCCTTCTTGGCTTAGGCTATGCCATAGAGAAGAGGATTTACATAAGTAAGAGAAAATCAACGCCAGACAAAGAGATCAATGCATGAACTTAAGAAATCAATCGTCTTTTTATATTATCCCTTAGGTCTAAGTTATCAAATTATATTGATAGGTGGTTTAATGGTCAGTTTAGTTGAGTGAAACCAATAAAATTATGTGGAGTGAAACAAATAAAATCATGGTTCAAATGTTATTTAGTATATGACTTACTATAATCTCAACTTAAGAAAAATTCCTTAAATCTTAACTCAAAAAACTCTCAGATTCAATTCAATCATAAGTACTTGTAAAACGAAACTATAATAGGAAATACATTTTCCTTTATCATTACGCTAATCAATAATCACTTAAGAATTCCATGACATGTTTATATGAATTGTTGTACATGATTCACTTGACTGATCATTGAGTTGAATCCATGCAGATCTAGCATAGAATGTGGTATTATAGCTTCTATGTTGATTTAATGTTTGATGACACTCTCTCACTTATGCTATTTACTTTGTTATTTTTTTGAAATACACATAACCATGAATTAGAATCATCTGCAAGTGGTAGTTTCCAATTTGTGCCACCGTATAGATCATCAAAATTGCTATAATAAAGAAATATTTTCTACAAAATTTATTATTCTTGTAGAAACAACATAGTAACTGTTAGGAAACCATCTCCAAAAATAGAAGAAAAGAGATAACAACGTCTTATAAATAAGCCACTTCAAGGGGGCAACCTCCAATGCATTACATCAATGAAAAAATCTTGGATGATACAAATTACAAAACCTCATTTCTATATATAGGAGTGCATGGGGCCACAATATAATCCTAGTGGGGCCACAATGTAATCCTAGCCGACCTAAAAATAATAATTTAAGGGCAGAATAATAAAAATATGGGGGTTACAAGGGTACAATAATAACAATAAGGGGGTTACACTAACAACAGTAAGGGAATAAACTAGTAATATAGGGACCTAACATGCCCCTCTCCTTTAGTAGCTCTGGATGCTTCTATATAAAAATAAGGGGGTTACACTAACAACAGTAAGGGACTATAATAGTAATATAGGGACCTAACATGCCCCTCTCCTTGAGTAGCTCTGGACCTAAAAAGTTTTGTCCTCAATTATTGAGTAGCTCTGGATGCTTATATATAAAATTCTCATCCTCCCATGTATAATCTTCAGTGGATAAGTTCTTCCACTTGATGAGATACTCTGAAATTGATCGATTCCATAGCTGCCGAGTTCTTGTTTCTGTGACTACTTTAGGTTCCAATATGATTTTTCCTTCCTCATGAAGTTCTGAAAATATTGTTTGAACTGGAAAATTTTCACGTATAACCTTCTTTAAGCATGAAACATGGAAAATTGGATACACTCATGAAGAAGCAGGAAGCTCCAATTTGTATGCCATAGTACCAATATTTTGCAACACCTTGTAAGGACCATAGTACTTTGGCGATAATTTATTATCCTTCTTAGCTGGATTGAGGGACATTTTTTTGTATGGTTGTAGCCGTAAAAATACCCATTCTCCTACATCAAAAATTCTCTCACTTTGATGTTGATATGTTTGTTGTTTCATTCGATTTTGTGCCAAATTCAAGTTGTCCTTTAAGAGTTAGAGAACTTCTTCTTGATGCTCGATGTGATCTTCCACTGCTTGAACCTTCGAATTTTCTCTTAAATATGATGTGATGGATGGTAGATGATATCCATAAAGTGCCATAAATGGGGTAATTTTTTCTCTAGTATGGAAGGAAGTGTTATACCACCATTCAGTGAGAGGTAACCACTTGACGCATTATGCTAGTTTATCATATACAAAACAACACAGATATTCTTCGAAACATTTATTTACTATCTCAGTTTGATCATCGGATTGAGGATGATAAGATGAGCTATGAGATAATTGAGTACCAAAACAAGAAAATAACTCCATCCAAAAATTTCCAGTAAAAATGGGATCTCTATTACTCACAATAACCCTTGGGTTTCGATGTACCTTTTGAATTGTGTCCATAAATGTAGTAGCAACTGTACTTGCTTTAAATGGATGAGATAATGCAAAAAAGTGTGCATACTTGGTAAGTCTATCAACTACCACCATGATGACACTCTTTTGTTCCGACTTAGGTAAACCTGTGATAAAATCCATTGAAATATCCTCCCAACGTTGACTTGGAATGGATAAAGGTTGTAGATGACCCAGGGTCTTAATTGTCTCAACATTATTCTATTCGCAAACCAAACATTATGCAAGATTTAAGGCCATCCCAAAAAAATTATTTCTTCATCTTGTGGTAAGTTTTTAAAAATCCTGAGTGTCCTCCTAAAGGAGAAGTGTCAAATTCCAAAAGAATCTTTTGTTTTAGTTGGGAATTCTTACAAAGATATAAGCGATCTTTGTACCATAAGAAATAATTTTTCCAAATAAGTGTATCAGATGTACTAGGATCTTGCTGCAACTTTTGAATGAGTGTCCACACTTCTTCATCCTTCTTCCATTCATCTCTTGCTTTGGTTATCCAATCTGGTGGGGTAATAAAAATGGCACAAAGATATGCTTCCGCCTCTTCGTTCTTTATTGAGAGTGCATCTGCAACAACATTTAGCTTCCTTTTTTTGTAGATTATTTCAAAGTCATCACTCGACATCTTTGTGAACCATTTTTGCTGCTCTTCTGAAGATAGTCTTTGTTCAAAAAAGTGTTTAACACTGTCATGATAAATTTTTACCTTGAAGTGTCTTCCCATTAGGAAATTTCTCCATTTCTTCAGTGCATGCAGTATTGCTAAGATTTCCTTCTCATAAATAGGTTTCTGTAAATACTTTCCTTTGATTGGACAACTTTCAAAACTAATGGGTATTCCTTCTTGCATTAAAAAAACACCAATTCCATTTCCTAAGGCATCTCATTCCACAATAAATTTTTTTGTGAGGTCTGGCATAGCTAAGATCGGCGCTAGGAACATTTCCTCTTTAAGATGTTCAAAGGCCTTAGTTGCTTCAGGATTCCATGAAAATGCATCTTTCTTCAATAATGTTGTTAGAGGTTCTGCTATTCCCCCATAATTCTTAACAAAATTGCAATAATACCCTGTTAACCCGAGAAATCCTCACAACTTCTTTATGGTTGTGGGGACTTTACATTCCTTAATGGCTTTAATTTTGTTAGGGTCTACCTTAACACCCTCGTGAGATACAATATGACCCAGATATTCCACCTCTTGTACTCCAAAGAAACATTTGGATGTTTTTGCTTATAATTTTTTCTCCTGAAATATTTTGAGCACCCTGTCAACATGTTGAACATGATCCTTCCAAGACCTGTTGTAGATTAGTATATCATCAAAATGTACTAGCACAAATTTTCTAAGGAAGTGTTTGTAAATGAAATTCATCAACCCTTGAAATGTAGAAGGTGCATTGGTAAAGCACAAAGGCATGACCAAAAATTCATAATGACCCTCATGAGCTCGAAATGTTGTTTTTGGAATATCTTCAGTCTTCGTTCTAATTTGATGATATCCTAAATGAAGATACAACTTGGTAAAATAAATTTCTCCATGTAATTCATCCAATAATCTATCGATCATAGGAATGGAAAATTTATCTTTAATGGTGAGGTTATTGAGCTCCCTATAATCCAAACACATGTGCCATGATCCATCCTTATTGTGTACCAATACTACAGGAGTAAAGAAAGAACTTTGACTAGGTTGAATTATACCCACCTCTAACATTTTTGCAATCATATGTTCAATTTCACTCTTTTGGACATAAGGATATCTATAAGGCCTGATGTTTGGAGGAACACTTCCTGGAATCAAATGAATAGCATGATCATGATCATGAATAGGTGGGAGTCCTTTCAGAGTTTCAAAAACCTTGGAATGATTCTCCAAGTCTTTTTGGAGATCTGTAGAAATAGATGATTTTGATGTTGGAACTTCTAGTGAGCATAATTGTGCAATTATGCCTCGTTGTTATTTATTTAGAAGCTTTTTCATGACATGAGAGATTATTATGTTTCCCAACTTCCTTGCAATACCTCGTAATTCGACTTCCTTTTCTTCTGAAAAAAATCTCAAGAAAATTTCTTGAAAATTGAAAGCTATCGTCCCCAAAGATTGTAACCATTGTACTCCTAGTACAACATCAACGCCTCCCATAGGAATGGAAAGCATTGGACTATTCAATAAATATTCCCCATGGTTATCTTGATATTATGGCATTTTCCAGAGAAATTTATAGTTCCTCCATTTGCAACCATCACTTGACATTCTGGTGCTGGGTATAGGAAACAATTCAATTCCTTGGATACCTTACAAAGAATAAAATTATGGGTACTACCTGAATCAATCAACACTATTACCTTTTTCTTCTTGATATGTCTTTCTATATTGAGAGTTTAGGGAGTGGTAATTCCTACCAATGCATTACATGATATGGTAAGACTCATTTCTTCCTCTTATAGGGTTGGTTCCTGGTGTATATCCTCTTCTTGTTCATTTTCTTCTTCCTCTTCACAATCTATGTAAAATAAATTCTTTTCAGCACACTTATGACCTTTTATGTATTTTCTATCACAACTGTAGAAAAGGCCTTTTTCTCTTTTTTCTTCCAATTGTTGTGGTGTCAACCTTGTAAGTTGTGGAAATATAGGAGTAGCAACACTTCCCTCTTTATAGAAGTGAGTGGTAGGCTTCCTTGTCACCATAATTTTACATTCAATTTTTCTTGCCAACCTGAATGCCTTCTCTAATAAATCAGGTTCCAAAATGTGAACTTCATGTTGGATGGTATCCTTTAAAGTACCTACGACGAGATCAATCCTGTGTTCATCTGGAATATCATTTACCCTTATATTCAATTTTTGGAAGTCATCAATGTGCTCCCCCACCAAACCCTTTTTTTGATATTTATCAATTGGCTAAAGAAGGTGTTTCTCTTTGTATCCTCATAATGTGCTATCATTTCTTCCATAAAAATTGACCAAGTGACAATTTTTTTTACGGGAGGAGAGCCATCGATACAATACAAATGTATTTTGTTATACATGTAAAGTTGCAATGCGTACCTTTTGCGTGTTTTGCACATTATTGAGATAAAAATATTGCTCCATATGTACTATCCATGTTATAGGATCTTTTTCGTCAAACTTCCTCATATTCATTTTTGGAATATGGTGTTTCTTCCCACCAACATTAGATTTTATGAAATAACGATTAACATTTATTTTGTTCTCATCATGAGTTTCCTCTACTATATTTTCACAATTAACAAAAATTTGTTGTATCAACTTTGTTAAAACTTCCATGTCTTCTTTTAGATCATTCTTCATGTTTTCCATTTTTTCATCGATCTTAGCTTCCATGTCATCCATCTTAGATTCCATGCCAGCTTCAATGCCATATATCTTAGCTTCTATGCCATTCTTCAAAGCATCCATCTTAAATTCCATGCCTTTCTTCAAACCATCTATCTTAGTTTCCACACCTTTCTTCAAAACTTCCATGTCATTTTTTGTTGCTCTTTGCGAAGACGAAATTTATTGCACTTGCTCTTGTAAATATGATATTTCATGTTGACATTCTTCGTCTTCATGAGTCGTAGTAGAGCCCTATGAAGGCTTAATGGGTTTTGAATTCTTTTTAGGGGAAATTTTATAATATAATACTGATATAAATTCTACAATATGCCCTTGTAATTAATTAATCTTGATTCTTCAAACAAGACTTATGCAATTCAGAAAAAAAAGATAGACACCTTTTACTTAATTTTTTGGAGCTCTATATTGAAATTGAATTATTTCTGTAATTGAAGATCCTCATTATCTGAAATTTAGCCTTGTAGTATCCCTCTGAAGCTTATTTCAAATGTCAAAGGTCTCACTTGATTTGGATTCTTCAACCCTAAGTTATGTCCAATCTCCCACAATGACCCAATTATGGACTAGTTTAGTATAGTGAACTTATATGACTTGCCACATGTCACTATTTCCTCCTCTGGCTCTAAAATTGATAGAAAAGAAACTAAATTCCTTGTACTTGAGGCTTCTTTTTACAACATTCCAATCCGATGCTCAGAGAGAGAGTTATGAATATTTTCCCATGATAACCTCTTTGTGATGAAATTCGGGAGCCTGAAATAGACCTAATATCCAAAGATCATATCTCGGAAAATGTTACGAACCAAGCTTTGAAATTTTGCGAAAATGTTCCTACGGATTTCAGCTTCACTCTCTAAAACTTTCAGCTTTTGAAACTTTGTAGAAAACAAGTTATAGCGCAAATTCCGTGATGACATGTTTAGGTTAAATTCAGAAGCCTGCAGAAAGCCCTAACTTCCACATATCATATCTTCGAAAATATTGTGAAACAAGATCCGAAATTTTGTGATGATGTTACTCAGGATTGCGACTTCGAACTCTTAAAATTTCATCTTCTAAACCTTCTTAGAAAAAAATTTATAGTGCAAATTCCACGATGACCGGTTTGGAGCAGTGAAAACCCTAAAATCCAAAGCTATGATACCAAATGTTGTGAAACCAACTCTGAAAATAGAAGAAAAGAGATATTAACACCTTAGAAATAAGCAACTTGGAGGGGGCAACCTCCAATATATTACATGAATGAACAATTCTTGGATGATACAAATTACAAAACCTCCTTTTTATATATAGGAGTCCATGGGGCCACAATGTAATCCTAGCCAACCTAACAATAATAATCTAAGGCCACAATAATAAAAATATGGGGGTTACAAGGGTACAATAATAAAAATAAGAGGGTTACTGATCCAGCTAGATATTGATGGCGACTCGACTATTACACTTGGGGCCCCACCATTATCTCTTTTATTTTTTTCACAACTTACTATTTTTAGTATTTTTTTGGGTCCTGAACTTTCAGAGCCATTTTTAGGCCCCAAATGGAGATAGTATGCCAAATTTATATCCCCAGGAATTTGAAACACCAATTTACCCAAACAGGGCCAATAGTTTTGGCGCTTCATCTCGTAGGGTTAGGTTTTTGAACGTTTAGATTTTTGCATTGTTTCTCCATAATAAATAGGCGCTCGAGCCTCATTGTAACATAGTTCAGAGGTCTATAGCCACCACATCTCTTCCCATCGATTTGCTACCAGCACCCTAGCTATTTTATTTCCATCATATTTGTAAGCATATTTTTGTGATTTGATATTAATGAAATGAAGCCTTATTTCAACCATATTTCTATGTTTATGGTTATTTATGTATTCAGTTATGTTCCTACATAAATTCGGATCAGTGTTATCAGAGCGGTCTGCTTTTTATCGATCCTTCTTTGCATGTCCCCAACGAGGTCGTGGTATAAGGAGTTAGGGCTCGATATGGTAGAACCTTTGTGAGATCAGCCTCGCAAACCCTGATGGATGC
Source organism: Pinus albicaulis (assembly GCA_034641835.2). Classification (NCBI taxonomy): domain Eukaryota; kingdom Viridiplantae; phylum Streptophyta; class Pinopsida; order Pinales; family Pinaceae; genus Pinus; species Pinus albicaulis. Next base: position 589,328,082 of record CM076580.1, on the reverse strand, counting down.
CAATGTGGGACCGAAAGAAAGATGAGGGCGCATGAGATCGTATCAAAATATTGCTCGAAGAGGCCCTCGAAAAATAAAGGAACGTAATGATGGATAACTTTGCCCAGATCCTTCAACGACTGCCCACCGGTGGCGCATCTACATCCAACAACCACTCTGAAGGCTCGACTCCTTTTAAGTGTAACACCGCTAGTTTTATGTTTTCAAATTAGACATTTGAACTTTAGTCCAAAGGGGAGTGGACCCCAATGGATAATTATTGTGTGAATTTAATTAATTATTTAATTATGAAAAATAAATAAAATATTTCTATGCATATTGACCAAATGAGACTTTTTAGATCACTTGCCAAATCCATGAGGTATGGGAAGAGGCCAAGAATTTCCCCAAAAATATTTCAAAAAGCCTTGAAAGAATTTATTTCTAATTTATATTTTTGAGGAAAAATCTAAATTTCCCCAATGATGTGGAGAGTAGTTGGGAAGAGGTAAAAATACAGAAAAGCAAAAAGCAGCTTTAAAGTCCCTAAACAAGGGAATCCTAGGAAAATAGGAATAAAATCATCCTATAATTCTGGACGCAGAATTAGAAACAGGCTTTGGGGAGCATAAGCTTAAATAAGATACTCTAGAACAGATTGAGGTTGGTCTATTCTGGGAGAGGATCTAAGCTCGGGGGTAGGTTCTGTGGATAAAATAACTGTAAGGTTGGGAGGAATGGTCATCACAGAAGTGTAGGAATAAATCCCAGGGAACACTATCAGCCAAAATCTCTAAACCATTGGGTGGTTTAAATCTAGAGATAGTATAAATGATTCCCTAGAATAGTTACAGTGTAACTTTAATCTACTTCTATAATAAATAGTACATGAACAGAAGAAAAAAAAAAAAAAAAACCAAAAAAAAAACCTAGATTCATGTATTAACATTTGGTTGCTATGATAAGTTTATACCTTACATATGTATATACATGCAAATAGAACTTTAGTGCAGACTCAAAAGAAGAGTTGGTTTAATTATACTGTAAGTTAAACCCGAAAACATTATTTTTCTATTGAACAAACATAACAATACTAAATTTTTCTAATGATATATTGGTATGAAAGAGTCAAACTATACTCATACTAAAATTAGCAGGAAAGCTAAACTCCACTAAATTAATGTTAAGAGAAATAGAATTCTTTGGAGTAAATAAATTGAATTTTGGTTTCCTATGAAGAAATTTTCCAACTACTGTTATGAAGAAATTATAAAACTAGAAAGAGATTTAAAAGAAGACTTCGGACCTTTAACGTATTAATATGTTAAAATATTCAACAACAATATTATTAGTTGAAATGATTATGTAGTATTTTCACTACTGTAAAGAGGAGACTTATATCATTCATCAGCAGATATTGAAAATTATGTTTCAACAGAAAATTTACATATAAATTAACTAGAGAGATACAGTTAAAGAGAAAACATAGATCAAACAAAAACATGACTATACTAGTGAATAAACAAGATGATTTTGATTCTTCACCTTTAAAGTCCCTAAATAAGGGAAGCCTAGGCAAAGAGGAATAAAATCATACTGTAATTCTGGAAGCAGAATTACAAACAGGGTTCATGGAGCATAAGCTTAAATAAGCTACTCTAGAACAGATTGAGGTTGGTCTGTTGTAGGAGAGGATCTCAGCTCGGGGGTGGGTTCTGTGGATAAAAGAACTCTAAGGTTGGGAGGACTGGTCATCACAAAAGTGTAGGAATAAATCCTACGGAACCCTATCAACCAGAATCTCTAAACCATTGGGTGGCTTAAATCTAGAGATAGTATAAATGATTCCCTAGAATAGTTACAGTGTAACTTTAATCTGCTTCTATAATAAATAGTACATGAATAGAAACAAAAAGAAAAAAAAAAAGAAAAAAAAAAAAAAACTAGATTCATGTGTTAACATCTAGTTGTTGTGATAATTTTATACCTTACATATGTATATACAGGCAAATAGAACTTTAGTGGAGACTCAAGAGAAGAGTTGGTTTACTTATACTGTAAGTTAAACCTGAAAAGATTGTTGTTCTATTGAACAAACATAACAATACTAAATTTATTATACTGATATATTGGTATGAAAGAGTCAAACTATACTCAGACTAAAATTAGCAAGAAAGATAAACTCCAATAAATTAATGTTAAGAGAAATAGAATGCTTTGGAGTAAATAAATTGAATTTTTGTTTCCTATGAACAAATTTTCCAACTGTTGTTATGAAGAAATTATAAAACCAGCAAGATATTTAAAAGAAGACTTTGGACCTTTAACGTATGAAGATGTTAAAATATTCAATAACAATATTATTAGTTGAAATGATTATGTAGTATTATTACTACTGTAAAGAGGAGACTTATATCATTCATCGGCAGATATTGAAAATTATGTTTCAATAGAAAATTTACATATAAATTAACCAGAGAGATACAGTTAAAGAGAAAACATAGATCAAACAAAAACATGACTATACTAGTGAATAACCAAGATGATTTCATTCTGCATCATGTATATATGAAAATATATCCTGGAAAACATCCTCTATTTTTTTACAAAGTACAAAATGGAAGTACTATGGAAGAGATGACTTAAACTTTATATAGTATAATGGAGATATAGTTAAAACCAAATTCCGGTATAGAACTATGTTCTCAGAATAGTAATATTAATCTTCTTATTTTTTTCCGATTAATAAATATAAAACGAATAATTAATTAGATATTCTTGAAACCAATCAATTTAATTAACAAAAGTATAGGGTCAGAAGCCTATTAATATGCATGCCTAGAAGTATAGATAAACTCCATTATCCTGCACATAAAATAACTATATACAAAATGTGAGGCTCTAGATAAAAAGGCTACAAGAAAACAAAATTAATACAGTGACCCAATACCAGTTAGGAGTATTGGTTACATTTGAGAATAATTAAAAATCTATATATGTCAAAAAAGAACTGTGTAAATGTCTAGGGACTTGTTACATATTACAAACCGAGAACCATAAATTACACAGTACAATACTAAAATGTTAATGGGTGAAGGAGATGAGATTTATGTTGATTTGGGTGATGGAGATAACACGCCAGATCCCAACGCTCCTTTGATGGTTATGTTGCACAGGTTGCAACGGGAAATGGCTGAGCTAAGAAGCCAAAATAACAGGCTATCATTAGCTAGTGAGGAGTAGGAAAAGCTGATAAGAGAATTGACCTCGTGGAACATCCAAGAAGGTGAGGGTTTCGGAAAGAAGAGGAAAGGAAATTTCTCAGATGATTCTAAAGAATATGACACTACTAGACATTAGCCTAAATAGAAGAAGGAATTATAGGGTGAATTCCGAAAAATTAAATCTCCCTCCTATGATGGGGAGAAGGAAGAGGATGCTGAGGCATGGTTGTTGAATATGATTAAGTATTTCCAGGTCTATGAATATGAAAGCAATCTGAAGGCGAGATTAGCTGTCTACCAGTTGTAGGATAAGCCTACCTTGTGGTGGGAGGAGACGAAAATGGTTCATGCCATTGATGAAAAAACAGTGACTTGAGAGGATTTCCAAGTCAAGTTTAAGAACTTCTATTGGAACGAACTCTATTATGATGATAAAGCAAAGGTGTTCCACGAACTTAGATTGGGACAACTTAGCATAGATGAGTTTGTCACCAAGTTTACAAATTTGTTAAGGTATGTTCCTGATATTCGTGAAGAGAAAGAAAAGGTGCAAAGGTTTTGGAACTTTTTGCCTACTGTGTACAAGGAGAAAATAGAGTTCGATAATCCAAAAACGATGGATGAAGTGGTGAGGAAAACTAGATTATGCTACCAGCAGTTTAAAGGAAAGAGTGAACATGGGAAAAGCTAGATAAATAAGGGTGAATTCAAAGGAAAGAAACAGAAACCAGCCTACTTGAAGAAATTTAGGAGGGATAATCAGCGGAAGAAATTTAACAAACCGAAGGAAAGTCAAACTGCTCAGTCCCAAGTTGGTTCAAAAAAAATAGATGGGGATAATAAGAAGGAAGGAGCAGTTAAAATGCGGGAACCTTTGAAATGTTGGGGTTGTGGAGAACCTCATCTATTGAGGGACTGTCCACACCGAAATATTCAGATGATTGTGAGAGATCAAGAAGCTACCACAGTGAACGATATAGCAAGGAATATACCTACTATCAGTGCAACCTTGGAGAACCAACAAGCAGAACACCAGGCTACTATGGTTGAGATGGAAGGTAATATTGATGACCAATTTGTTACAGTTTTAATTTATCAAGGTGCTTCTTTGAGTTACATTAGTCCACAATTTGTAGAGAAATGCAATCTCAAAAATGAAAAATTTTAGCAGTCTTGGTTGGTCCAGTTAGCCACTGGTACCAAGCAAAAAGTAACTTATAAGTTACCTTAAATAGAAATTAAATTAAATAATTTTCAAACAGAAGTAAATTTAAACATTCTTCCCTTAGGCTCATATGATTTTCTGATAGGAGTGGACTAGTTAGAAAAGAGAAAGGTTATGATGAACTGTTGCGATAAAAATCTGTATTGCATAGATGAGGAAGGAAGACCCTTTATACTGAAAGGAAAACTAAAACCAATCTCTGTAAGACAAATATCAGCTTTTCAATTAAAAATAACAGCTATAAAAGCATATCAAGTATATGCTATACATGTTGAAGAATTAGGACAACCACCAAAAGAAAACCTGCTAGACACTTTCCCAGTGGTAAGAGAATTTAAGGAAGTTTTTCCAGATGAGATTCCTCATCTTCCCCCCAAAAGAGAGATTTAATTTTCAATAGATTTGGTTCTTGGAGCAACACCCATCTTCAGAGCCCCTTATTGGATGAGCCCCCCTGAACTCATGGAATTGAAAATGCAATTGCAAGAATTGCTGGATAAAGGTTACATCCGACCGAGTGTATCTCCTTGGGGAGCATCGGTGTTGTTTGTGAAAAAGAAGGATGGAACCTTAAGAATGTGCATTGACTACCGTCAACTAAATAAGTTGAGAATGAAAAACTAGTATCCATTTCCCAGAATAGATGACCTTTTTTATCAGGTGAGAGGGGCTTCAGTATTTTCTAAGATTGATCTGAGGACTAGTTATCACCAACTTAGAATTAAGGAAGAATAAATCCCTAAAACAACTTTTCGAACCAGGTATGGTCACTACGAATTTGTAGTCCTACATTTTGGCTTGACAAATGCCCCTACCACTTTTATGTTCTTAATGAATAGCGTTTTGAACAAATACTTAGATAAATTCGTACTAGTGTTCATAGATGATATTCTAGTCTATTCAAAAAGTGTGGAAGAGCACAAAGAACACTTAAGGATAGTTTTGCAGACTTTGAAACAAAACCATCTATATGCCAAATTCAGTAAATGTGAATTTTATAAAGACAATATTCAATATTTGGGGCATATCATTTCTAAACAAGGATTGGCTATTGATCCTGAGAAAATAAAGGCTATTAAAGAATGGTCGGTGCCGACCGATGTTTCAGCAGTGAGATCCTTTATGGGAATTGTGGGTTCTTATCAAAGGTTTTTGGAAATATTTTCTGCAATAGCATATCCCATAACTTCATTATAGAGAAAAGGCACTAAATTTGAGTGGACTAAAAATTTCCAAAACAGCTTTGAAATACTGAAAATTCCAGATCCTGACAAAGAGTTTGTGGTGTGTACGAATGCATGTAGAGAAGGATTGGGACGAGTTATGTTGCAAGAAAATTCTGTTATTGAATATGAGTATAGAAAACTTAAGAAACATGAACATAATTATAGTGTATATGATCTGGAACTGGCTACTGTAATTCATGCCTTGAAGATGTGGCGACACTATCTTCTTGGGAAAAAAATTACATTCATGACAGATCATATTAGTATCAAGTATTTCTTTCCTCAAATTGATTTGAATGCTCAACAAGCCAGATGGTTGTATTTTCTGAGTGAATTTGATATGGACATAAAACATATCAAAGGGAAAGAAAACAGAATTGCTGATGCGCTAAGCAAAAATGCTTGCCAAAATATAAGTAGCATTGGGAGTAGTGCTAGTTTTGACTTAAAAGAACTAGTTAAAAAGGTAGCAGATCAAGATCCAAACTATGAGAATCTAAAAGTGAAAATGTTTAAGAAAGAAATGGCTGAATACGTCCAAAACCAAAAAGGGAAGATTTGCTATAAAAATAGATTGTATATCCCCAATGTAGAGTCTTTGAAAAAAGAGATCCTGGATGAATATCATAAACAATCATATTCATGACATCCTGGGTATCAGAAAATGATTACAGCCTTGAAAAATAAATTGTTTTGGCCAGGAATGAAAAAGGATGTAGCAAACTATTTAGCTAGATGCATGGAATGTCAACTAGTTAAAGTTGAACATCAGCATCTAGCTGGTCTTCTAAATCCCTTGCCAATTGCAGAATGCAAATGGGACACCCTTTCTATAGATTTTATAACCAGGTTACCCAGAACCAAGTACCAGCATGACTCAGTGATGGTAGTGGTAGACACTTTAACAAAAGTTGCACACTTCATACCTCTAAAATCTACTTTTGGGACAACCCAAGTAGCAGATGTGTTCCTAAAAGAAATAGTAAGGCTACATAGGGTCCCAAAGATGATTATTTTAGATAGAGATGCTAAGTTCACAGCCGCCTTTTGGAAAGGACTGTTTGGGGGTATGGGCACTAAATTGATTTTTAGTACTTCTTATCACCCTCAGACGGATGGGAAAACAGAGAGAACAAATCAGATTTTGGAGGATATGTTGAGAATGTATGTGATGGATAGGCCATCAAAATGGGAAGACTCCGTGCATTTAGTCAAATTTGCGTATAACAACAACTATAAATCCTCTATCACAATGAGTCCATTTGAGGCACTCTACGGAAGAAAGTGTCGTACTCATTTAAATTGGAGCCAACCTGAAGATAAGCTAGTATTAGGGCTAGATAGTTTGCAAGAAATGGAAATGATTTTCAAACAAATACAGAGAAATATCAAGACAACACAAGATCGACAGAAAAGCTATGCTGATAAGAAGAGAGTGCATCGAGAGTTCAAAGTGGGTGATCATGTGTATCTGCGTATTAAACCCAAAAAGAGCACACTTTATGCTGGAAGTTGTGTAAAATTGGCTGGTAGATATTGCAGGCCTTTTGAGGTGTTATAAAGGGTGGGACCAGTGGCTTATAAGTTAGCCTTATCGCCCCATGTTAAAATTAGTTATGTGTTTCATGTTTCGCTATTAAAAATATATGTACATGATGATTTTCACATTGTTGATTGGAATGTGATACAGGTGGAACCAGAAGGGGAGTTCCTTCCAGAGCTGCTTCAAATATGGGAGCGGGAAGAAACTGAATTGAGAAACCGAACAATAGCAAGAGTAAAGGTGCAGTGGAAGCACTTTACTACTGAAGAAGATACATGGGAAAGATAATTATTGTGTTAATGTAATTAATTATTTAATTATGAAAAATAAATAAACTATTTCTATGCATATTGACCAAATGAGAATTTTGAGATCACTTTCCAAATCCACGAGGTATGGAAAGAGGCTAAGACTTTCTCCAGAAATCTTTCAAAACGCCTTGAAAGAATTTATTTCTAATTTAGATTTTTGTGGAAAAATCTAAATTTCTCCAATGATGTGGAGAGTAGTTGGGAAGAGGAAAAAAGCTGGAAAAGCATAAAGCAACTTTAAAGTCCCTAAGTAAGGGAAGCCTAGGCAAATAGGAATAAAAGAATCCCGTAATTCTGGACGCAGAATTAGAAATAGGGTTTGGGGAGCATAAGCTTAAATAAGCTACTCTAGAACAGATTGAGGTTGGTTTGTTCTAGGAGAGGATCTTAGCTTGGGGGTGGGTTCTGTGGAGAAAAGAACTCTAAGGTTGGGAGGATTCGTCATCACAGAAGTGTAGGAATAAATCCTAGGGAACCCTATCAACCAGAATGTCTAAACCATTGGGTGGTTTGAATCTAGAGATAGTATAAATGATTCCCTAGAATAGTTACAGTGTAACTCTAATCTTATTCTATAATAAATAGTACATGAACCAAAAAAAAAAAAAAAAAAACTAGATTCGTGTATTAACATCTGGTTGTTGTGATAATTTTATACCTTACATATGTATATACATGCAAATAGAACTTTAGTGCAGACTCAAGAGAAGAGTTGGTTTAACTATACTATAAGTTAAACCTGAAAAGATTATTGTTCTATTGAACAAACATAACAATACTAAATTTATTCTACTAATATATTGGTATGAAAGAGTCAACCTATACTCAGACTAAAATTAGCAGGAAAGATAAACTCCAATAAATTAACGTTAAGAGAAATAGAATGCTTTGGAGTAAGTAAACTGAATTTTTTTTTCCTATGAAGAAATTTTCCAACTGTTGTTATGAAGAAATTATAAAACTAGAAAGAGATTTAAAAGAAGACTTCGGATCTTTAACGTATGAAGATGTTAAAATATTCAATAACAATATAATTAGTTGAAATGATGATGTAGTAGTATTACTGCTGTAAAGAGGAGACTTATATCATTCATAGACAGATATTGAAATTTATGTTTCAACAGAAAATTTACATATAAATTAACCAGAGAGATACAATTAAAGAGAAAACATAGATCAAACAAAAACATGACTATACTAGCGAATAACCAAGATGATTTCATTCTGCACCATGTATATATGAAAATATATCCTGTAAAACATCCTCTATTTTTTTACAAAGTACACAATGGAAGTACTATGGAAGAGATGACTTAAACTTTATATAGCATAATGGAGATATAGTTAAAACCAAAGTCTGGTATAAAACTATGTTCCCAGAACAGTGATATTAATCTTCTTATTTTGTTCTAATTAATAAATATAAAACGAATAATTAATTATATATTCTTGAAACCACTAAATTTAATTAACAAAAGTATAGGGTCAGAAGTCTATTAATATGCATGCCCAGAAGTATAGATAAACTCCATTATCCTCCACATAATCTAACTATATACAAAATGCGAGGCTCTAGATAAAAAGGCTGGAAGAAAAAAAAATTAATACAGTGACCCAATACCATTTAGGAGTATTGGTTACATTTGAGAATAATTAAAAATCTATATATGTAAAAAAAAACTGTGTAAATGTCCAGGAAGCTGGTACATATTACAAACCGAGAACCATAAATTACACAATACAATACTTTAAAAAAAAGTGGGGGGGGCAATATATATGAATAAATCGAATCCAACTGTTGAGTAAGGTAAAATACTCCATAAATAAACAGAATATTGGCTTCAACCCATGTGGGATGACGAGTTTCTGGGTGATAATAAGGTACCAACCTGAAGAGAAAATTAACAACAAAGTTAAGGGATGAATCTGGAAACGTTGATTGTATTATCGAGATGGATAGAATGGAGGGTGCTCAGTAACAAACGTACCTACAAAATAGTGCAAACTAGAAGGTAAACAACCAAGTATCGAATACGAATGGAACTCTAACCATTTAATTGAGTTCAAATTGAAATAAACGGGAGTCTAGGTAATACAAATACCTTGAATGGAGGGCATAAATCCTTGGCATGAATATTATTCACTGCAAAATGTGAAACATAGGCATAAGTAATAAAATTTGTTAATAAAAAACAAACTAAAATAAAAGTAAAAGACTCATATAGTAACGAATAGCATTTTATGTATTACCGTAAGAAATAGAGCTAACGAAAAATCTCAGATATCTTCAATGCCTTAAATCGCGACAACCATTAACAAGGAGAAACTCTATACTCTCAGGCATCAAATAAATAATATTTTCATACGACTGATCACCTATAAGATCAGCGAAAGAGGCATAATGCATTTATCAAAGAAAAAAAATATAATAACAAACTTCATAAACAATGCAAAGTAGTAAGCCAATAATTACCTAAGAGGTTCAGTGAAATTTCAATCTCCATTAGCGCGAAATAGAAAGAAAATAAGAAATAGAGAGGTTCAATCACGAAACCCTCGTAAACAAAGAGGTTTGATGGTGGAACCATCGTATCCAAAGAGGTTCGATGGTGGAACCATCGTATCCAGAGAGGTTCGACAGGGAAACCCTCGTAGATTCCAGAGCAGAGATGAAATGAAACCAAATGAAGTTCAGTAAAGAAAATTCTTGAAATAAATAGCAACGTCTACGCCACAAAACCTAACCGATCCTCACCATCCATATGGTGAGATCTGAAGGAGGCATAATCCAAGTTGGGGTTGTAAAATCGAAAAATGATAATTTTTAATGACGATCTGAGAAGAGATCTAATTCAACAATCCATGCAATTCAATGTGAAATGACGCCATAGTACCTAGAATTCCCTCAAAAACCACATCATAGTTAAAATAATGTGAAATGAGCTGGATTGTAAATCCCGACGAAGAATAGTACCGGTAAAAAATGTAATAAGCACTCGCATTGTACTAAGGGAGTTTAATGGAATCGACGCATAGAGATCAGAGTTTAAATATGTACATGAAAATCGAACTTGTTGTAATGTAGGTACATTTAAGTTGAAACTCGTGAGACAATAAGTCCATATGTAAGTTAGAGTTCATATAAATTAACATGTTATATGTACATATAGGTACTAAAGTGGGTAGCATACCATGAAATCGTGATAGAATAATATTCGAAAGGTAAAACGTATTGTATGAATATCATATATGCAATGATTATAATTAATTCGATAATTATATGGAATAGAGGAAGATCAAATCATTGATGAAGATAATTATATGATGGCGAGATTAGCTGTCTACCAGTTGTAGGATAAGGCTACCTTGTGGTGGGAGGAGACGAAAATGGTTCATGCCATTGATGAAAAAACAATGACTTGAGAGGATTTCCATGTCAAGTTTAAGAACTGCTATTGGAACGAACTCTATTATGATGATAAAGCAAAGGTGTTCCACGAACTTAGATTGGGACAGCTTAGCATAGATGAGTTTGTCACCAAGTTTACAAATTTGTTAAGGTATGTTCCTGATATTCATGAAGAGAAAGAAAAGGTGCAAAGGTTTTGGAATGTTTTTCCTACTGTGTACAAGGAGAAAATAGAGTTCGATAATCCAAAAACGATGGATGAAGTGGTGAGGAAAACTAGATTATGCTACCAGCAATTTAAAGGAAAGAGTGAACATGGGAAAAGCTAGATAAATAAGGGTGAATTCAAAGGAAAGAAACAGAAACCAGCCTACTTGAAGAAATTTGGGAGGGATCGTCAGCGGAAGAAATTTAACAAACCGAAGGAAAGTCAAACTGCTCAGTCCCAAGTTGGTTCAAAAAAAATAGATGGGGATAATAAGAAGGAAGGAGCAGTTAAAATGAGGGAACCTTTGAAATGTTGGGGTTGTGGAGAACCTCATCTATTGAGGGACTGTCCACACCGAAATATTCAGATGATTGTGAGAGATCAAGAAGCTACCACAGTGAACGATATAGCAAGGAATATACCTACTATCAGTGCAACCTTGGAGAACCAACAAGAAGAACACCAGGCTACTATGGTTGAGATGGAAGGTAATATTGATGACCAATCTATTACAGTTTTAATTGATCAGGGTGCTTCTTTGAGTTACATTAGTCCGCAATTTGTAGAGAAATGAAATCTCAAAAATGAAAAAATTTAGCAGTCTTGGTTGGTCCAGTTAGCCACTGGTACCAAGAAAAAAGTAACTCATAAGTTACCTCAAATAGAAATTAAATTAAATAATTTTCAGACAGAAGTAAATTTAAACCTTTTGCCCTTAGGCTCATATGATTTTCTGATAGGAATGGACTAGTTAGAAAAGAGAAAGGTTATGATGAACTGTTGGGATAAAAATCTGTATTGCATAGATGAGGAAGGAAGACCCTTTATACTGAAAGGAAAACTAAAACCAATCTCTGTAAGACAAATATTAGCTTTTCAATTAAAAAGAACAGCTATAAAAGGATATCAAGTATATGCTATACATGTTGAAGAATTAGGACAACCACCAAAAGAAAACCTGCTAGACACTTTCCAAGTGGTAAGAGAATTTAAGGAAGTTTTTCCAAATGAGATTCCTCATCTTCCCCCCAAAAGAGAGATTTAATTTTCAATCGATTTGGTTCCTGGAGCAACACCCATCTCCAGAGCCACTTATTGGATGAGCCCCCCTGAACTCAATGAATTGAAAATGAAATTGCAAGAATTGCTGGATAAAGGTTACATCCGACCGAGTGTATCTCCTTGGGGAGCACCGATGTTGTTCGTGAAAAAGAAGGATGGAACCTTAAGAATGTGCATTGACTACCGTCAACTAAATAAGTTGAGAATGAAAAACTAGTATCCATTTCCCAGAATAGATGACCTTTTTTATCAGGTGAGAGGGGCTTCAGTATTTTCTAAGATTGATCTGAGGACTAGTTATCACCAACTCAGAATTAAGGAAGAATAAATCTCTAAAACAACTTTTCGAACCAGGTATGGTCACTACGAATTTGTAGTCCTACATTTTGGCTTGACAAATGCCCCTACCACTTTTATGTTCTTAATGAATAGAGTTTTGAACAAATACTTAGATAAATTCGTACTAGTGTTCATAGATGATATTCTAGTCTATTCAAAAAGTGTGGAAGAGCACAAAGAACACTTAAGGATAGTTTTGCAGACTTTGAAACAAAACCAGCTATATGCCAAATTCAGTAAATGTGAATTTTATAAAGACAAGATTCAATATTTGGGGCATATCATTTCTAAACAAGGATTGGCTATTGATCCTGAGAAAATAAAGGCTAATAAAGAATGGTCGGTGCCGACCGATGTTTCAGCAGTGAGATCCTTTATGGGAATTGTGGGTTCTTATCAAAGGTTTGTGGAAATATTTTCTGCAATAGCATATCCCATAACTTCATTATACAGAAAAGGCACTAAATTTGAGTGGACTAAAAATTTCCAAAACAGCTTTGAAATACTGAAAATTGCAGATCCTGACAAAGAGTTTGTGGTGTGTACGAATGCATGTAGAGAAGGATTGGGACGAGTTATGTTGCAAGAAAATTCTGTTATTGAATATGAGTATAGAAAACTTAAGAAACATGAACATAATTATAGTGTATATGATCTGGAACTGGCTACTGTAATTCATGCCTTTAAGATGTGGCGACACTATCTTCTTGGGAAAAAATTTACATTCATGACAGATCATATTAGTATCAAGTATTTCTTTCCTCAAACTGATTTGAATGCTCAACAAGCCAGATGGCTGTATTTTCTGAGTGAATTTGATATGGACATAAAACATATCAAAGGGAAAGAAAACAAAATTGCTGATGCGCTAAGCAAAAATGCTTGCCAAAATATAAGTAGCATTGGGAGTAGTGCTAGTTTTGACTTAGAAGAACTAATTAAAAAGGTAGCAGATCAAGATCCAAACTATGAGAATCTACAAGTGAAAATTTTTAAGAAAGAAATGGCTGAATACATCCAAAACCAAAAAGGGAAGATCTTCTATAAAAACAGATTGTATATCCCCAAGGTAGAGTCTTTGAAAAAAGAGATCCTGGATGAATATCATAAACAATCATATTCATGACATCCTGGGTATAAGAAAATGATTACAGCCTTGAAAAATAAATTGTTTTGGCCAGTAATGAAAAAGGATGTAGCAAACTATTTAGCTAGATGCATGGAATGTCAACTAGTTAAAGTTGAACATCAGTATCCAGATGGTCTTCTAAATCCCTTGCCAATTGCAGAATGCAAATGGGACACCCTTTCTATAGATTTTATAACCAGGTTACCCAGAACCAAGTACCAGCATGACTCAGTAATGGTAGTGGTAGACACTTTAACAAAAGCTGCACACTTCATACCTGTAAAATCTACTTTTGGGACAACCAAAGTAGCAGATGTGTTCCTAAAAGAAATAGTAAGGCTACATAGGGTCCCAAAGATGATTATTTTAGATAGAGACGCTAAGTTCACAACCGCCTTTTGGAAAGGAATGTTTGGGGGTATGGGCACTAAATTGATTTTTAGTACTTCTTATCACCCTCAGACGGATGGGCAAACAGAGAGAACAAATCAGATTTTGGAGGATATGTTGAGAATGTATGTGATGGATAGGCCATAAAAATGGGAAGACTCCCTGCATTTAGTCAAATTTGGGTATAACAAAAACTATAAATCCTCTATCACAATGAGTCCATTTGAGGCACTCTACGGAAGAAAGTTTCGTACTCATTTAAATTGGAGCCAACCTGAAGATAAGCTAGTATTATGGCTAGATACTTTGCAAGAAATGGAAAGGATTTTCAAACAAATACAGAGAAATATCAAGACAGCACAAGATCGACAGAAAAGCTATGCTGATAAGAACAGAGTGCCTCGAGAGTTCAAATTGGGTGATCATGTGTATCTGCGTATTAAACCCAAAAAGAGAACACTTTATGCTGGAAGTTGTGTAAAATTGGCTGGTAGATATTGCAGGCCTTTTGAGGTGTTATAAAGGGTGGGACCATTGGCTTATAAGTTGGCCTTACCGCCCCATGTTAAAGTTCATTATGTGTTTCATGTTTCGCTATTAAAAATATATGTACATGATGATTCTCACATTGTTGATTGGAATGTGATACAGGTGGAACCAGAAGGGGAGTTCCTTCCAGAGCTGCTTCAAATATGGGAGCGGGAAGAAACTGAATTGAGAAACCGAACAATAGCAAGAGTAAAGGTGCAGTGGAAGCACTTTACTACTGAAGAAGATACATGGGAAAGAGAAGTTGAGATGATGGATAAATATCCATATCTATTTTCAAAATAGACTTTAGTAGTTAGTTGTTAACACCGAGGACGGTGTTTGTTTTCAGAGGGGGAATCTGTAACACCCCGAGTTTTATGTTTTCAAATTAGACATTTGAACTTCAGTCCCAAGGGGAGTGGACCCCAACAGATAATTATTGTGTTAATGTAATTAATTATTTAATTATGAAAAATAAATAAACTATTTCTATGCATATTTACCAAATGAGAATTTTGAGATCACTTTCCAAATCCACGAGGTATGGAAAGAGGCTAAGACTTTCTCCAGAAATCTTTCAAAACGCCTTGAAAGAATTTATTACTAATTTAGATTTTTGTGGAAAAATCTAAATTTCTCCAATGATGTGGAGAGTAGTTGGGAAGAGATAAAAAGCTGGAAAAGCATAAAGTAGCTTTAAAGTCCCTAAGTAAGGGAAGCCTAGGCAAATAGGAATAAAATCATCCTGTAATTCTGGACGCAGAATTAGAAATAGGGTTTGGGGAGCATAAGCTTAAATAAACTACTCTATAACAGATTGAGGTTGGTCTGTTCTAAGAGAGGATCTCAGCTTGGGGGTGGGTTCTGTGGATAAAAGAACTCTAAGGTTGGGAGGACTCATCATCATAGAAGTGTAGGAATAAATTCTAGGGAACCCTATCAACCAGAATCTCTAAACCATTGGGTGGTTTGAATCTAGAGATAGTATAAATGATTCCCTAGAATAGTTACAGTGTAACTCTAATCTTCTTCTATAATAAAAAGTAAATGAACAGAAGAAAAAAAAAAAAAAAAAACTAGATTCATGTCTTAACATCTGGTTGCTGTGATAATTTTCTACCTTACATATGTATATACATGCAAATAGAGCTTTAGTGCAGACTCAAGAGAAGAGTTGGTTTAATTATACTATAAGTTAAACCTGAAAAGATTATTGTTCTATTGAACAAACATAACAATACTAAATTTATTCTACTAATATATTGGTATGAAAGAGTCAAACTATACTCAGACTAAAATTAGCAGGAAAGATAAAATCCAATAAATTAATGTTAAGAGAAATAGAATGCTTTGGAGTAAGTAAATTGAATTTTTTTTTCCTATGAAGAAATTTTCCAACTGTTGTTATGAAGAAATTATAAAACTAGAAAGAGATTTAAAAGAAGACTTCGGACCTTTAACGTATGAAGATGTTAAAATATTCAATAACAATATTATTAGTTGAAATGATTATGTAGTATTATTACTACTGTAAAGAGGACACTTATATCATTCATAGACATATATTGAAATGTATGTTTCAACAGAAAATTTACATATAAATTAACCAGAGAGATACAGTTAAAGAGAAAACATAGATCAAACAAAAACATGACTATACTAGTGAATAACCAAGATGATTTCATTCTGCACCATGTATATATGAAAATATATCCTGTAAAACATCCTCTATTTTTTTACAAAGTACACAATGGAAGTACTATGGAAGAGATGACTTAAACTTTATATAGCATAATGGAGATATAGTTAAAACCAAAGTTTGGTATAAAACTATGTTCCCAGAACAGTGATATTAATCTTCTTATTTTGTTCTGATTAATAAATATAAAACGAATAATTAATTATATATTCTTGAAACCACTAAATTTAATTAACAAAAGTATAGGGTCATAAATCTATTAATATGCATGCCCTGAAGTATAGATAAACTCCATTATCCTCCACATAATCTAACTATATACAAAATGCGAGGCTCTAGATAAAAAGGCTGGAAGAAAAAAAAATTAATACAGTGACCCAATACCATTTAGGAGTATTGGTTACATTTGAGAATAATTAAAAATCTATATATGTAAAAAAAAACTGTGTAAATGTCGAGGAAGCTGGTACATATTACAAACCGAGAACCATAAATTACACAGTACAATACTTAAAAAAAAAGTGGGGGGGGGCAATATATATGAATAAATCGAATCCAACTATTGAGCAAGATAAAATACTCCATAAATAAACAGAATATTGGCTTCAACCCATGTGGGATGACGAGTTTCTGGGTGATAATAAGGTACCAACCTGAAGAGAAAATTAACAACAAAGTTAAGGGATGAATCTGGAAACGTTGATTGTATTATCGAGATGGATAGAATGGAGGGCGCTCAGTAACAAACGTACCTACAAAATAGTGCAAACTAGAAGGTAAACAACCAAGTATCAAATACGAATGGAACTCTAACCATTTAATTGAGTTCAAATTGAAATAAACAGGAGTCTAGGTAATACAAATACCTTGAATGGAGGGCATAAATCCTTGGCATGAATATTATTCACTGCAAAATGTGAAACAGAGGCGTAAGTAATAAAATTCGTTAATAAAAAACAAACTAAAATAAGAGTAAAAGAATCATAGAGTAACGAATAGTATTTTATGTATTACCGTAAGAAAGAGAGCTAACGAAAAATCTCGGATATCTTCAATGCCTTAAATCGTGACAACCATTAACAAGGAGCAACTCTATACTATCAGGCATCGAATAAATAATATTGCCATATGACTGATCACCTATAAGATCAGCGAAAGAGGTATAATGCATTTATCAATGAAGAAAAATATAATAACAAACTTCATAAACAATGCAAAGTAGTAAGCCAATAATTACCTGAGAGGTTCAGTGAAATTTCAATCTCCATTAGCGCGAAATAGAAAGAAAATAAGAAATAGAGAGGTTCGATCACGAAACCCTCGTAAACAAAGAGCTTTGATGGTGGAACCATCGTATCCAAAGAGGTTCAATGGTGGAACCATCGTATCCAGAGACGTTCGACAGGGAAACCCTCGTAGATTCCAGAGCAGAGATGAAATGAAACCAAATGAAGTTCAATAAAGAAAATTATTGAAATAAATAGCAACGTCTACGCCACAAAACCTAACCGATCCTCACCATCCAGATGGTGAGATCTGAAGGAGGCATAATCCAAGTTGGTGTTGTAAGATCGAAAAATGATAATTTTTAATGACGATCTGAGAAGAGATCTAATTCAACAATCCATACAATTCAATGTGCAATGACGCCATAGTACCTAGAATTCCCTCAAAAACCACATCATAGTTAAAATAATGTGAAATGAGCTGGATTGTAAATCCCGATGAAGAATAGTACCGGTAAAAAATGTAATAAGCACTGGCATTGTACTAAGGGAGTTTAATGGAATCAACGCATAGAGATCAGAGTTTAAATATGTACATGCAAATCGAACTTGTTGTAATGTAGGTACATTTATGTTGAAACTCATGAGACAATAAGTCCATATGTAAGTTAGAGTTCATATAAATTAACATGTTATATGTACATATAGGTACTAAAGTGGGTAGCATACCATGAAATTGTGATAGAATAATATTCGAAAGGTAAAACGTATTGTATGAATATCATATATGCAATGATTATAATTAATTCGATAATTATATGAAATAGAGGAAGATCAAATCATTGGAGTTAGAAACTCCTAAACTACAGATGGATATATTAAATTCCTTTGAGTAATGTATTATTAAAGTAAATGAAAATAGAAAATAATTTAATTAAATACATTGAGATAGGCTTTTGATATATTAGTAAAGGTATTAATAGGTTGTAAATGCATAGTCATAAAAGGTTAAGAAGATATTGTTAATGAGAATTATAAAACAATATGAATTCAAGACTTACTTAAAAATATGCAAGAATGGAATAATATAACTTGCAATTTTTGGGCATCTTTGTGTTATAGATTTATACATACTGAACCCTTAATATATCAGAAAGAAAGTATTACTTGGGAGAAAATAAAAAAAAAATTATGGAATGTGGAGGTGTTACATCAAGGTATAAGTAAACTTTGACATTCCCATATATGAGGGTCAAATAGATGCAGATGCCGTAGATAGATGGTTGAATCTATTATAAGGATATTTCTTGGTTCATGACTTTTCCGACCTGGAGAAGATTATTTTTTCACTCCTAAAAGCTACCCCCCATGTCAAGGACTGGTGGGAAACCTACTGTGAGAAAAAGGATGAGAAATAAGCCTCTATGTTCTCAGCCAAAGCCACTTGGAATTCATTTCGGGATGCCATAAAGGAAAAATATTATCCCGTGGGGAGCTATGAGGACAAGTATGTACAATGGGCCACACTGCAGCAACACAGGGATCGAGATGTGAATGAGCTAACGAATCCATTCAATACCCTGCGCACAAAGTTGGGTATCAAAGATTCAGAGAAACATTTGGCGCTAAAGTATCAGGGTTATCTACACAGATACATTTAGGAGGAAATGGATTTCCTCAAAATCTCCTCACTTGGTACGACATATCGGTATGCTTTCAAGATTGAGTAGAAATTCAAACAAAAGAAGTGATGCTTTGGATCTATGAATCAAAAGCAAGGGGAAGGTGCCCCCAAACCATAGAACAAAGGACAAAGCCAAGGCATTGCATCCCAAGACAACCTACTAAATAAATAAGCAAAGAAAAACACCACGAAGCCAAAGAAGGACACAGGAAAGTGGTGTGAGTTCCATAAGAGCTCCACTCAAAACACAAGTGACTGTTAGGCCAAGCAGTCACTAATGGCCAAGATGGGGGCTTCTAAATCATATGCATGCTCCGACTCCGAATTAGAACCTAAGAAGGTAAATGACAAAGGGAAGCATATTATTGATGCGGAGCCCAACGCCATTTTTGCTACTACGAAGATCCAGAAGGAGGAACCAGAAGATCTAGAGGAGGTAGAGAGTCTCTTCCACTCCCAGATGTGGGTAAAGGGTTCTTGGCTACAGTTCATTGTCAACAATGGGAGCCAAAAGAACCTCATTTCAGTAGATGTCATGAAGCAGTTGGGCTTTCCAACCACAATGCACCCACAACAATACACCATCGGGTGGCTTCACCTAGGACGAGATCTCCACGTCAGCCAACAGTGCCGCCTTCCCTATAGCATCAAGCCCTTCATGATGAGGTATTGTGTGACATTTCTCCTATTGCTGTTTCTGATGTATTATTAGGCCAACCGTACTTGTGGAAGCGACATGTTATGTATGAGTCCCAACCTTGTGTTGTTATTGTTTCTTTAGGAAACAAATTGTAAAGGATACCAGAGGTACCATCGCCTCCCACTATCTCTTTAGTTACTGCAAAACATTGTTGTAAGCTCATTTCCCAAACCAGGAAATTTGTTTTCCTGATGATCTGCCCCCAGGGCAAGAAGAAGACTATGGCCACAACTTCCATATATGGCTCCTTTGCACGATAAAAACAAATGGAGAAGTTTGTGGATGATTATGGAGACATCTTGACCTCACCCAGAAGGGTGCCTCTACACTGTTAATTCAAGAAACCCATTGACCTGAACCAATGTGCACTGCTACCTAATGGACTGATCTATAGGTGCTCTGTTATAGAGAATGATGAAATCAAGATGCAAATTCAGGAGCTGCTGCAAAAATTTCACATCCAGCCAAGTTCATTCCCCTGTGGGAGCCCAATTGTGTTGGTACAGAAGAAGGATGGGACTTGGATCCTTTGTATTGATTATCGGGTGCTGAACAAGATCACTATCTAGAATAGGTTCCCGATCCCACAGATTGATGACCTTCTGGACCAAATCAAAGGCGAAAATATTTCAGCAAGATCGACTTGAAGTCTGGGTATCACCAGGTACCAATCAAACCCTCTGATGTCTGGATGACTACCTTCAAAGCCAAGGAGGGCCTTTTCAAGTGGCTTGTCATGCCTTTCGAATTGAAAAATTCTCCCGCAACCTTCATGAGGTTGGTGGATGACATCTTGCATCCATTCACCAACTCATTTTTAGTGGTATACATGGATGACATTCTGATCTTCATCCAGACTTGGGAAGAGCACCTCCACCACATCCAAGAAGTCCTCCAAACACTGCGGCAACACAAGTTGTGTGCCAATTTGGAGAAGTGCACTTTTGGCATGACCCAGGTTCAATATCTGGGATACATTATTGATGAAAGGGGGGTGCATGTGGATCTAGCCAAGATCCAAGTCATTTAGGATTGGCCAACCCCAAACACCCTAACAGAGCTTCGCATCTTTCTGGGTCTTGCTAATTTCTACCACAGGTTTGTGTTGGGGTTCTCTCATATCACTTGGTCCTTGAGTCAAGTCACCAAGGGAGGAACAAAAGAAAAATTCTATTGGTCAGAATCTCAACAGCAGGCATTCGTAGAATTGAAACAACACCTTTATTTTGCCCCAGTGATGACATTACCAAACTTGCAACAACCATTTGAGATCGAGATAGATGCTTCTGACTATGCTATTGGGGTAGTTCTTACTAAACAGGGGCATCAATTGGCATATCATAGTGAGACATCGTCTGACATAGTTCGAAAGTATCCCACTTATGACAAAGAAATGTATTCCATTGTGCAGGCTTGTCGACACTAGAAGCATTATATTTTGGGGAAGGAGATAATCATCCACACAGACCACCGACCCCTACAGTTCATACAAACACAAGGGAATTTGTAGAATGATCACCATCAAACGTGGTCGACATATCTGCAACAATTTCATTTGAGCATAAAGTACAAGAAGGGTAGCACCAATAATGTTGTAGACATCATCAACCAACCACCAATCGTGGCCATAACCACCATTCTAAACTCTTGTGGGCATGAGACCTCTCATTGGATGCTTCTCTACAAGAGCAATCCAAAATTCAATTACACATACAAGGCACTCTAGGGGGGTATGCAAGTTCCAAATTTTGACCTCCAACGTGCACTATTATGTCACCTGGGACACCTTTGTGTTCCTTCAAGTGAACGTGCCAAGATGATATGGGAAGCACACTATAGTCGAGTCATTGGGCATTTTGGGGTCGAGAAAATAGTGTGAGTACTGTAGAAGTATTTCTATTGGCCGAACCTTCAACATGATGTTAGGAAGTACATCATATCCTGGTCTGCTTGCGCCATTGCCAAATCGACCATCAAGAAGCAAGGGCTCTATACTCTGCTACCTATCCCTAGTCGATCTTGGGAATCTATCTCCATGGATTAAATATCAGGCCTTCCTTCTACTAAGCATGGAAATCACTGTGTTTTCATGGTCTTCGACAGATTCTCAAAGATAGCCATTATGACGGCCTGCAAGAAGAATATCACACCAGAAGGCACTGTTAAACTCTTCCTTGAACGAGTGTGGGTGCACTTTGGGATCCCAAAATCTATTATATCAGATCCCAACAACAGGTTCCTTAGCACATTTTCATCCAGTATCTGGTCAATGTTTGACACCAAGCTTACCAAGTCCACATCTTTCCATCCCTAATCTGATGGCCATATAGAGGTCGTCAATAGAATGATTGTACACATTTTGTGCATGTACAATTCAAAGAATCCATGCACATGGGATGAGAGCCTTCCCTGTGTACAACACAATTATAATTGGGCTCTCCATAGCTCGACCAGCCACAGCCCCTTTCAGGTGGGCTTGGGATTCCAGCCACTATGTCCCATTGACGTAGCCACGGCATTTGGAGCTACTTAGGCTGATTCAGCTCATGTGCCATTTGAAGCTAACAAAGAAAAAAACTTCATCAAGTGCTTTCATCACATTTGCCAATAGTTTCATGACATATTGAACAGAGCCAATGCAAAGTACAAGAAAATACATGATTAACATTGGGTGCCACACAATTTCCAGGTGGGCGAAAACGTGTGGCTACATTTGCAGAAGGAGTGCCTCACTGGACCCCACTACAATATTCACTTGCTCCGATATGGGCAGTACACCATCACCAAGGCTATAGAGAATAATGCCTTCAAGCTTAGTATTCCACCATTCCTTGGTCTGCACCTATTATTTAATGTAGAACCCTACTTCCCACCTCTATTGGACACCTCTCACATTGCAAAATAACTCACACCAAAAGAGTTAAACCCATACTGCATGGAACAAGCCACCATAGACTGTATGATGGGCATGCAAATCATGCACACTCACCCACAGAAGATCCAACTGTATCAGGTTGTCAAAGCTGGTCAGCTTCTACACCAAGGCAAGTGGTTCACTAGGGGCTAAGTTCAACAAAATTTTCCTCATGTCATGGTCACCAGGGACTAAGTTCAAAAAAAATTTCCTCATCTCATGAAGGAACTCAATGCAATGGGGACCATTGATTCCTAAGGGGGGAGGAATGATCCAGATGGATATTGGTGGCCACCCAACTATTCCACTTGGGGCCCCACCATTTCCTCTTTCAGTTTTTTGACAACTTACTAATTTTAGAAGTTTTTTAGGTCATGAACTTCCAAACCTGTTTTTAGGCCCCAAATGGAGATAGTATGCCAAAGCTACGTCCCCGGGAAATTGAAACACCAATTTACCCAAACATGGTTCATATTTTTTATGCTTCATCTCCTAGGCTTAGGTTTTTGGACATTTAGAGTTATCCATTGTTTCTCCATAAGAAATAGGCCCTTGAGCCTCATTGTAACACAGTGCAAAGGTCAGTAGCTGCCACATCTCTTCTCAGAGATTCGCTACCAATACCCTAGCTATTTTATTTCCATCATGTTTGTAAGCATATTTATGTGATTTGATATTAATGAAATGAAGCCTTACTTCCATTGTACTTTTATGTTTATGGTTATTTTTGTATTCTGTTGCATTCCTACATAAATCTGGATTAGTTACACTAACAACAATAAGGGACTATACTAGTAATACAGGTACCTAACAATAACATGATTTTCAATATTACTTGTAAATCAAAGTGTGAAAAATATACGAAATAGGAAAGCATATCTTGGAGGTCCTCTTTATATACCAATACTATAAGGAATGACGATAATAAGGGTTAAAATGTGTGGCTTGAAATGACATATAGTATAAAAAATATGAACCGAAAATCCCCTCCACTTAAAAGGTGTTGTAGGTCCTCATGCTACAGAACCCTCATAAAAATTCTCTATCTTCCTCAAAATTGTGCTCAATCTTGATTCTCATATGCTTTTGTGTAACATTGATCAGAATATCTAAACTAGATGAGAGATTCAAATTTTCTGTATTTCCTATTCATCATTTTGATTTTTGGCATCTTCTAGTGTATTTTGATTTTTAATGTTTTTTTATATTATTTTCTTGCATGGTTCACTAATAGTTTTCTTTCATTCTCTTTTTTCAGCTTGCCTACTGTATTTTTTATACTTCATTTACATCTTTATTGTATCTATTTAATAACACAATTTCCTGAAGCTTTGCCTTCAACTTTCTAATTTTTTTTTTTGGTTTCTTTTTATAGAAAATAGGAACAAAATCTAATATTAATTTTTTTTAGGAAGTTCTATAAATTCATTAATTTTATTGAACTAATTAAATTCATTAAATTCAAAAATATCATTTGAAATTTCATGGCACAATGAACATAGGATGAATCTAGTTCTTGGTTTCATTAGCAAAATTTCAAAAATATCCTTGTCCTGATTATTGATCTTCTAATGCTCATATTATCCCACCACCTTGATGACTTTATCCTATGTACTATGAATGGTACTTTTCTATACAATTATGTTTTTAGTCATGATCATTATATAGTTATGCTTTAGAGAATGACCCACATTGAGAGGAACTTTTCTTTTATTGAATCTTGGTGTTTTTGCCAATGGCACAAGAAGCAATTTTCAACCCATGACTTCAAATTCAAGATGTATGATAGGTTATACATTCAAACCTTTAGATTTGTGAACCCTTTAGCTCCTTGTCTGAGGTTTTAAACCCTTCCTTCTAGAATAGCACGGTTTCTTATAAAAAAATTCATGAATTTTTGGAGACTTCAAGAAGTTGTTTTCAACTAGAAATACCCACGTGCCATTCATATTATTTAACTCTTCTTCTATACGAATTTTTAATAAGTCATGATGATTCAGTCTCCTTACATATTCCTAGGGTTTTTCTTAATACTGTTGGCCATTTTATTCAAGCCATAGAATAAGTAAAACGGTACATTGATTTTCTTTCATACTTCAAAGTGTAACAATAACCTGATATGGTATAGAAAAAAAGCCCATAGCTACCCTTGCATGTGACATACTTTCAGATTATTATCAAAACATCTCTCCACTTTCCCTTCAATGTTGTCTAAGAGTCAACTTTCACCCTATTAATAATTTTGTCAATGTATTCAAGGAATTCCATCCAAATACCATCCTCTATTTTGGAACCACCTTTCTCCTTTGTGTGATAATCTAGTAGCAATAGAAATTGGCATCTTTGAAACTTACAATGGTAAATAATAAATATGCACTATAGTCCCAATAAAACAATGTAATAAAAACAATATTTTGCAAAATATTATTTGGAAAGGAACCTTGGATAATTGGAAGAAAAGTAAATTCCTAAAACAATGGAATTTTGAGGGGAGGAAAAAGGATCCTATATTTATTGAAAGTATTGGGAAAAACTTGTGAGCTATGCTAGTAATCCAGATTTATTAAGGGAATAAAATGAAAAACAAATTTATAAACAGAACAAAAAATACAATAAAACCTGACCTCTATTAAAAAATTCAATGTGTTTAATCTATATAAATGTAGAATGAAAGCATACTTGCTTGAATAGTAGTAGCTTCTCTATGAGAAGAGATGTGACGACTATGCACCTTAAGCAGAGTGAGCTATCATGAGGCCAATAAACCATTTTTAACATGATAAGTAATGAGGAAACCCTAAAAATACAATAACCTAACCCTAGGTAATGAAACAACGAAACGCTTATCGTCCTCATTGGGATTACTTGGTACATGAACTTCCTAGGGACATATATTTTTCATACAACAGCTATTTGGCATGTTTGATAGACCATTGGAAAGGTCTAACCAAACCAGATTGCACATTTTGGACTCACACAAGATCCACTTATGACTATAGCCTAAGTCATTACCATGTAAATAAAATATATTTTAGGACCTTAAAAAGGATCCAAATGTTTAGAACCAAAAAAATATTGTAGAAAAGTTTTCAAGATGGAGAATTATTCTTTGAGTTAGTCGAGTAGGTGGATGGCAACTGATATCCACCTCGATGAGCTAGAATATGGTTTTCACAAGTGACCATTATTTATATATACAAGAACTACCTATTTTACATAGAGGTAGGAGATAGGTCTCCTTTACTTAAAATCTCCATTTTTTATTGCTACAACAAATTGCGAACAAAACTTTCTCTAGTCTATAATTTCGAATCCATTTAAAAATAAATATTCTGAGTCTTTTTCAACCGATTTTCCATAATAAACTACACACCCTATCGATTATCTAAAATAGAAAGAAAAAAAGAAATCAATGACTTTTCAATTTCCAGAACCAATAATAAACATCCAAAAACCAACAACCAATGAATAGCAGCGTTCCCTACAGCAACCTGGAAAACAAAGAAAATAGAGTGAGAAATAAAATCAAGCGTTGTGTATGTCTGTCTGCTATAACCACGATACACACATGCGCATGCAATGTAATGGACAACTAGATCTCAAGGAATTTCACTCCTATCCACATTATGGGCATGTCCGCCGCCAGATAGAATTTGCATCGGCTCTGAATTACTGTCACCACTTCCCTTATCTGCATGACCACCACATTTTGTCTCTTCATCTTCATCCAACCAATTACTCCCGTAATATGCGCCATACAGTATCAACTGGCATGCGCCTAGCAGAGCTCCCAGTCCATCGGGTAGTCGCATGGATCTAGAGTAAAAATTGATAATACTCTACATATATAGACACCAAAGTAATAAAGAAAACAAACAGAGCTAGGAATATTATTAATTACAACAAGATTAATGCCAAAGTGTATGCAGCCATAGATTGTCTAGATGATGCCATTGGTAGTGCAACCCAAGGAAAGGTGGAAGGGCATGTACTTCAAACTTTCAGTTTGAATAACCCTTCTCTGAAATTAGTAACACACAAAATTACTGCCTTCATTTTCTGGAATAATCGTCTTGAAAATCATTAATCAAAATAAACATGGAAGGGAAGTTATCATGATGAACAAGGGTGCTACATACATGAAGACGTTGAATACAATGCATATTTTTCCCATAATTAAGGTCCATCTCTTATGAGTATTCTCTCAAGTTAATGTCAAACCTGCCACCGCTGCAAAGAATATGCTTATTATTCCCAGTAATCCCACTACTCTCATCTATAAAAACAAGATAAAAAACGTGAAAGTTAGACCTTAGATAAGAGAAAGCATAGATAGTCCAAACTTTTATTTCTTTCAATTAGTATATGTCATCTATTATAAACAAATTAGTATATACTTATGTAAATTAGTGATTCATTTAACAAGATTTATGTTAATTTCAGATACATTAAATGTAAAGGTGCCATCTTGACATTCCTATCCACTTCAAATATATTATTTGAACTTTAAAACTATTAATCTATAGGTTAGCATATTAGAAAAAACAACAGAAATTATATCCGAAAATTTTGACATAAATTCGAGTGAACGTTATATCTATTATCAAATCCATATTTTCTTCAGAATTATTAAGGAATTTATAACAGATCTATGCCATTAATGTTTTCCTCATTTTATAAAACCAATGGAATAGATCTAAACTATATCTTAAACCAACCATACCAAGATATTTTAGGTGCACTATATGCTAGATCAGAAACCCTCTAGGTGTTAGTAAAATTTTAAGATGGTACATGAAACTTACACTGTCCTTTTTGTTCGTACAAAAAGCAAGGAACACAATAGTGTACACTTTTTCAAATACCACACCTGCTCCGTTAACTGTAACTACAAGAAGGTTGTTGGGATGAACAAAAGGCATGACGTACAACACCCATAAGGCACAATTGAGCAGAGTCATTGTTAAAGAATACAATCCTAAGCACCTGCTAGGTGTCGAAACCGTCAATCCAAGTGTCGAATTCAGTTTCTAATGAGTCTAGTTTAGTCGAGTTACACTACAGTCATTTATTGCCGATGAATCCAATGTAAACTTATTTAATCTATTCATAATATTGTGAAGAGAAATACGCTGCTCCACTTCTTTTTAGTTTTCAATTCTTTTTCATGGTATCGGAGCTAGCTTGCATAAGCCTCCCCATAGAGAAGAAACATAACCAAGTTGGAGAAATAGAGAGGAGAGGCGAGCCTGCATAAGACTCTTTGACAGAGCAGCAGAAGTTTGAGGAATATAGAAGATGCCTCATGCGAAGAAGCTGAAGAAGAAAGAAAAAGCGAGGCGAACACACTAAAAGCACCAGCAAAACAAATAGAAGAAAGACTGATTTTTTTTTTTGCTCCAATAACACACTAGTTGTTCAGAAGCTTAGCGTTACTCTTAGCAGACTCCTTCTTAAGAAGCTTCATATTATAACGCTAGATCCAAGTGCTAATAGTCGCATTAGGTGTCGATTCCTTGCACAAATTACGAGTGTCGCGGGTCAGAATGGTTCATCTACGTTAAAACTAATGTGGGACAGGAGTTCATCACATGCGTTAAGGTAATTTTTTTATGAAAGGAAAAAGGGGCTCATAAAAGGAACTCATTTCTATAATTATTTTTGGCATGATTTAAAAAAAAGAAGAACATGTGTGAAAGGATTTTATGGCATGTGAAGAATTTTTTTTTAGGTTTAAAAAAAAAAAAAAAAAAAAAAAAACTTAAAATTGTGCTGTAAGAAAGTGAAAGTGAATGTTTAAAAGGAGAATTCTTTTTTAGGAAAGGAAATTTTTAGAAGCAAGGTATTTGATGCATATGTAGACTCGTCTGCTTGTGGAAGCCAAGAAATGAGGTCATGGGAAAAGCTAAGAGGCTAAAGCAGAAATAGAAAATGTCCGAGATCTTTTTAGATGTGGAAATAAAGAGGCAAAAAGACACCTATGCGTTAAAATGCATAAAACAATTTCTAGATGACAACATTCTCCCTCTGATATCAGATGCCAAGATAGCCAAGGAGGCATGGATACCATTGAAAGGTGTTTTGGTACAAGGCGGAGCAGTGAAGTTGAAAACCAAGGTGGATTTCTAGGAGCAGATCTAAAACGAGATGAAAATTTTGTTGAATTCCACTGTGCTCAGCCACAGGTGGATGAATATTGCGAAGAAATTGCAGAAGCAATAGATGGACAACACGAAGATGCTTGTGAGCTCCGCTATACACAACTACATGTGGATGATGATTTCATGATTCTAGTAACGGAGCTTGTTGATGAAGAATTGATGATACCAATAACATGGTTTGCTGATGAAGATATGATAAATCTAGCAACAGAGCTTGCTGACGATGATTTGATGGTTCCAGCAATATAGATTTTTGATGATGTTTTGATGATTCCAGCAACAGAGCTTGCTGATGAATACTTGATGATTCCAGCAACAGAGTTTGTTGATGATGAATTTTTTATTCCGGCAACACAGCTTGCTGATGAAGATATGTTGAACCCAACAACACAGCTTTCTCATGAAAATTTGATGGTAGATGTAAACTTTGATAACGAATTTTTGGCTAATGATGATTGGTTGCAGATGATGCAACAAAAATATGATATCGACATGATGCTATTTGGTGAGATAATCTCACTTCAGTTAGTGGAAGACAACCTGATTGCACCAACACAGGTTAGTGAAGAAAAGACAGAGACAGAAACAGAGATAAACATAGTCTATAAAGGTAAAGTAGAAACAGAGAAAGATGGAGAAATAGAAAAGGAAGCACAACAGGATAAAGCTTTCACTACAAAGCAGAAATACCAGAATGAATGTCGTTCTGCAAATATTTTTAATTCTAACATTGAATGTCAGTGTGCAGGTACACATATTGATTATGAAAAAGAGTTAAAGTTTATTGAAACATGGATTGCAACACCATGTCTGGATGACATCTACACAGAAGATGTAGATATGAATGATGAAGATGACATGCATGATGAACATTTCAATGAAATTTTCAGGTATTGGAGTTTTGAAGAAATAAGATATTATTCTAATCTTATTTTCTAGCAGATTGATGATAAAAAGCACAATACATAAGAAAATATGTGGCAGCAGTCTACATACAAGTCAATTTTTGAAGAAGTACAGGACATACTTAGACAGTCTGGCATAATAGAAGACCTGCACCAGCAAATCAAGAAACTGGCATTTGAAGGATAAAACAAAGTGAAAACTTTGAAACAATTTAGAGGCTATAGAATTTGGAAGAAGAGAAGAAGAAAACCAAATCTAATTGAAGTCAATTTTTTTAATTGTAAGTCTCACTGAGACATAGACCAGCGGACATCTTAATTAAATTTTATGTGGTTGTAATTAAAGGGGAGTGTTAACGAATGTAATCACAACTACCTGCTAGGTGTCGAAACCTTCAGTCCAAGTGTCCGTTTCAATTTCTAGTTAGTCTAGTTTAGTCGAGTTACACTACAATCATTTATTGCGGACCTCTCCAATGCAATCTTATTTAATCTATTCGTAATATTGTGAAGAGAAATCCTCTACTCCACTTCTTTTTAGTTTTCAATTCTTGTGAGTCATGGAGTAAGGAAACCCTAAAAACCCTCTAATTGATTTCCATTTCCACACCTAGAAAAATGTAAGCCTACATCATCACTATTAAAATAACTAATTCATAATTTACTTAAATCAGAACCCTATTCTAAATAACTATCTTCTACATTAATGTCAACAAATGTGAAGATGAAAACTAAAACTCAAAAGTAAATATTGCTACTGTTGAGAGAAAACGTACCTATGATTCCAACGACCAACCGAATGGTATCAGCAATCGCCATTCTTTCGTCAAAGGAGAATAGCAGGAGAAGAGACAATTCGAATCCTGATTGTAGCAGTTAATGTTAGAGGAGAGAGGAAAGTTTTACTCCGCTATTTTTGGAGAGAGAAAGTACATGTAGAGAAAGAAAGAGTGGGTGTATATAAAGGTTTAAATGTCACATATGGCCTCAAAATAAGCACAATAACAACTACGTCAAGCTATGTCAGTTCGGCCAAAGACCACCAAGATTAGGGTTGGCATATCTGATCTGATCTGTTACTTCGTAATTATCACTTAATTCGATATCTGTTTCTTCTTAACTATCACCTTATTCCACTATGAGTGGAGGCAATACCACTCCCAGCATAACAGTCCGGCTTAATGCTGCCCTTAAACCATCTGGGAAACGCGCTTATAACGAAGATTTTCTAAATTTAACTTTTCTTGAAACAGATTTTCCAACAAACTACGTTCCCAAAAGCCAAGAAATCAAAAAGTTTGACCCATATCAAGATTTACTTCAAATTGTATTTCCAAGAAGCAAAAAAAATATAAAAGGTTTGCGTCTGACAAGCTAGTTATGACCATAACTCCGTTTATGATTGTGATATTCGACCGTTTCAAAGGGGCCAAAAGTTACTTGAAAACTCCATGATATTCGAGCGAAAACCAGTTTGTTTTGCAGGGAACTCCAGCAGTTGGAAACACAGTTTGCACGTTTACAATGCAACTTGACATATACCATCTATAAATTAAATTGTTGATATGTGAGTTTCGGTATTTTTCTTTTATTTTTCTATAATTACCATATGATGATGTATCTATGAGCATTTTTCTTTTATTTTGTTTTTTAATAATTTGAAAAGTTTAATTTTATCAAAATTTGAAAAAATAAAAAAATATAATGTGCGTTTTTAAGTTTATTTTTTAAATCAAATTTTGATATAAATAAAATAAGAAGTTTATTAGAAATTATCACGATAAGTATGATTAATATTCATTGAAATTAAATTTATTAATTTGATATTTAAAAAAAAAAAATTATTGGTTTGCTTTGTTCTTTATATTTTAAAAATCTGATTATGTGAGTACCATTCTTTTGATGAGTAAAAATATTGATAAGTTTAATGTTGTAAAACTTATTTTGAAATTGAAATTTAATATGTGTATATATAAACAATTTTCTAGTGCATTTCATCTTTAAACATGATCATTTTTTTGGAACTATAACTATTATAACTTTTTAACAATGCTCCAATGTTGAGAACTTGTTTTTATAATATTAATATTGTTTATTTTGTTCTTTCTTTTCTGGACTTTTTGGTTAACTATCTCCAAGTGTCATTCACCCTTCAATTTTATCACACTCTAATTTCTTAAAAAACTTAGATATATAAGACAATATTATTATTATTATAATAACAAAGAAATAGTAGAGTAACTCCATCTTTCAACTAGTTTTTTAACCAAGACTTAGCATCAATATCGTCAATATACCACTTTTGCATGCACTCCCTCTCCCACATGGGTTAACACTCTTTTTTTACCAATAATATCATAGATTCACATTATACTTTCTATAACAAATTAACCTTAGCCTTTAATCTGCTATGATTGGGCCTAAAGACTAAATCCAGTATGACCTCCAAGTTGATAGGTGTTTTTTTTAAATAATAATAAAATATTTTCCAAATAAAAATAACAATGTAAGCTATCATTAAAATCTAAAAATAACAATTTTCATTAATTTTAATTAAAATCATTATAAATAATAATAATCTCACTCTTACTTTGCTCACTTGGTTATTTATTGATATTATAACTTGGTATGAAAGTGATAATATATAAATATTATATTCATTCTCAACTATAAATAAAATATATTTTCATATCAATGTAAAGTAACATAATTTTATATAAGCTTTAGAGAGATAATATAATTAAAATAGAAATAAAATAAAATATCTTATATTTTGATATTGAGTATGGAAATATGTATATTCTTATATATTTTAAAATGTTTCAATATAAAAATTAAATAAACTATTTGAATATCCATATTAATTACTTTATTTCAATATTAAATTCTTATATGTATATACAAAAACTTAAAAACAAAATATTAAAATTATCTTAAAGTTAATTGAAGTAAAATACAATTTAAAATTTTAAATACTCATAAAAGAGAAATATGCAATTAAATTCTTTATCAATATAAAATGGATATGTAACATTTGAGAAATGTTGATAATAATATAAATATTCAATGTGGGTTATAATTGAAATATTTCAATACACAATATTAAGTAATATTGACATATATTTAAAAACATATTAGTAAAAATTATTAATGTGAATAAATTAGTCCATAAAAATATATATATTTCAGTACTCGTGTCAATTAAAATATTTTAACGTCGATTATGTATATATTATATAAAGAATTTAAATATATCTATTAATATAATTAAAACATTTCAAATTGTTTCCATAATTCTAAATTTTGATTTTTTTAACTCTATTTTGTGTGAAATATAGTAAATGTTTGTTAAAATTGCAATTTTAATCTCCCTCTCTCTATAAAACTTGTATTACATCATATTTCTAGAAATGCAATTTTTTTCATTTATGCACTATAAAAAGAATTTGCACCTCAAGAGATTTGATCCCTCTCAAAACGTCCTAGGTTCATGGTTAAGATGAATTTATATTGTTAGCCAGAACTTGGTAATTTTATGACACTTTCCCATAGGGTTTATAGTCAAGTTTGGAGTAATATTAGGAAATTTCATCTTTCATGTTCCTTATTTTGTCCTTGTACTATAGGCGAGCCTTTAATTTTGAGATTATTAGTTGTAAACGTATTTTGTATTTGCTCAATTTCTCTCAAAACATTATTTAAAGATAATGTAGCATTAACCTTCACAATCATAGTATTAGTGTTAAATCAATGTTCGTTTATTATTATATTATACTTAGGAAAGACAACATATATTGTTCTTTATTTAAGTAAAAAAATATATTTTCAATTAGTTTTGAAATTTTTAAACAAATTGTATGAAGTTTATTAAAGTTCTAGAAAAAATAAATATTAAATTGAATATTTTGGAAAGAAAAATATATTTTTTAATTCTTTAAAATGTAAATTGTTTTTCTTTAAATTGGTCATGTATTTTTTAATATGGCGTTATACTAAATTATGAGATATAAAATTAGATTAGAAATAAAATATCTAAAACAATCTTTTATTAGCCTAGTGTTATAACTTTACACAAGAGAATGTCATGTGATAACTTCCCGCCATATTTTCATGGTGGGAAGCTTTCTATATTTTTAAAATTCTAATAAAAATCCATTTTTTTATCTAGTAAGTTTTATATTTCTATAATTTTAATAAAAAATCCACTAATAAACTTATTAAGGAGGAAAGGGTGGAGAAGAGTGACGTTTTGGTAAGTTTTGATGTAGTTTCATTATTTACCGAAATTCTATTAGATGACGCGGTTCATGTTATTAATTAGGTTACGAATCTAG
Organism: Pinus albicaulis; assembly: GCA_034641835.2. Classification (NCBI taxonomy): domain Eukaryota; kingdom Viridiplantae; phylum Streptophyta; class Pinopsida; order Pinales; family Pinaceae; genus Pinus; species Pinus albicaulis. The sequence continues at coordinate 589,293,883 of CM076580.1, read as the reverse complement.
AAACAGGTAAACTTGCAGAGATTTTTTTATGATCCACTTTCTTCAACTTCCAAGGGGAATAATATGAGCAAGTATCTGGTGTCGCAATGGGATCACCACTCTCACCACTCTCACCTATTGTCTCCAACTTATATATGGAGCACTTTGAGAATAAAGCCCTTGACTCCTCTCCCTTGAAACGAGTTTGGTGGAAAATATATGTACACAACATCAACATAAGGTGGAATCATAGGAGGGATAATCTTGAGAGATTTTTTTAATCACCTTAACTCAATTTCCTCAGACATTGATTTTACTATGGACACTGAAGAAAACATGAGCATTCATTTCTTGGACATCCTTGTTACCAGAAAGTATGATGGAACATTGAGGCATCGGGTGTTTAGGAACAAAACCCATACTGACAGATATCTTCATGATGAGTCTTACCATCATCTGGCTCAAAAAAAAATTGTCATTAATACTCTTGTTGTAAGAGCACAGAGGATATCCGATGAGGAGCACCTGAAAGTTGAAATCACTCACTTGACATATGTTTTCATGGGTATAGTTTATAAAGAAAAATATATCAGAAAAGACGTAAAAAGAGCTGATGAGTTGGTCTTTTTCAACAAGTGCCAAGCACTACACGAAAGTTGTGGTAGGGTTTTTCTACCATACATCAAGGGAATTACTGATAATATTGTCAAGGTTCTAGGAAGGAATAACATTTTTGTGCAATTTAGAGCAGCATGAACAATAAGAAAAACAATGTGGTTAATTAAAGATAACATTTGTCACGAACAACCTAAAGGAGTTCACAATATTGATTGTTCTTGTAGGAAAAGTTATATTGATGAAACCGAGCATTTGCTTCAAAAATGTATTAAAGAAGATAGATCTGATATTAAGAATGAGAGGTCTCGCACCTCAGCCCTTGCACATCACTCCTCAAAAACTAAGCATCAGTTGCATCTAGAGGATGATAAAATCATTGCGAGCGAGGAACACTATCCAAGAAGGAAAATTAGAGAGGCACTTGCAATTATAAAACATCCACATAACATTAGCAGGGATGGAGTATAAGGGATTAGTAACAGTTGTAAATCTCTAATTTGACATATGTGTTCCTCCGGTTCCTCTTCATCACACGTTTAGTATCACAGGTTTAGTTATCTTCCAAAAATTTGTTAGGGTTTGAGTGTTTTTAGATCTGGCAAACAACTCATTCAATTATTTATTTTTAATAATTTTCCTTATTAATTAATTTTTATTACCTATCAATAAAAATTAATTAATTAATAATTATTATTAGTATCTAGGATTTTATTAAATTAAATTATCCTTAAAATCAATTTTATTATCCTAATAATATTAGATTAATTAGGATTATATCAATTTTTCTTATCCTAATAAAATAAATAATATTTATTAGAATAAATCAATATTAATATTAGTTAGCAAGATATTATTTTTTTTACTTTGTTTTAGTTCCATTAACTTTTATTTATAACTAATCTAATAAATAATTATAATTATTAATATTTTCTAGGGTTATCACATATTCTAGGTTAATATATTAAAATATTATTCACTAAATAATACATAAGAATTAACTCCATTAATTAATTAGCATTATTAACATTTATATTAACATTTATGGTTAGTGTTTATTAATTTAATTAGAGAATTTTAAATTTGTTAGTAATAAATCTAATTACAAATTCTTAAAAATAATAATAATGACATTTAGGTATTATTGCTTTAAAAATAAATAATTAATATAATTATGGTTATTGAATCTAATAATAATTATTTAAAATATTATGAAATTAAATAAACTATTTAAAGAATAAAATTTTAATTTAATTATTTAATTATTACTTAGAATTAAATTTATTAAAAAAATGTTTATCAAAAATAAATTAAATATTGATTATTCAATTCTTGTGGGTTTTTCTTATCCCTTTTATCAATATTAATCCTTGACATTTGTTCTTCTTTCATCTTTCATTCAATCTCTTGTCATGATTATGGATCCCCCTTGGGATTCAAAACATTATAGCATTGTGGATAATCCAAATATCTCTTCATTAAACAATAACCAAGAAACTTGAAAACCATAATTTTTGTATTCAATTTTTTTTTTATCTACATAACTTTGACAAAAAACATATAAAATAATTTCAATAAATTAATGTTTAAAAATAGATATGTGTGTGTGTGTGTGTGTGTGTTCAATTTGGAAACAAAATTGGCCACAGAGGAGCTATAAGAAAACCACATGGCTAAAAAAATTTATCTAAAATATGGCTCCGCACTGTTATAAAGTTGTGAAGAATTCTCATTCTGAACTCTAACAAGGATGGCTGCAAGGTAGTTAGTCCCTGCCTTGTGCAAGGAGAGAGATCTCAGTTGATTTACTTAACAGATCTCAATGAAGGTCAATTATGGAAAGAACAATATACGCGCTAATAATAGAAAATTTAGGATTCTTTGAAAGGCTATTCATACTCATCTGTAATTAGTGAATAGAACTACTAATGACCTTAACTCAAAGAGGGGTATGTTGAAATAAAAAACGTACATTGTATGCAACCTTTTTAGTTCCCCAATGTTGGATGATATTGTGACACCAAGCTGTATATAAGGAACATTACTATTCAAAAATATATCGAGCCCAAATCAGCATAAAATTCATTCATTTTGTGAGATGAACTGATTATTAAAAAAAAAAAAGAGGTAGTAAAAAGTTAAAAAAATGAGCGAGAGTGAACATACACAACGATAACTCATCTGCTAGCATGTCCACATGTTATTCCCGTCCTCTCACATGGATTAGAATATAATTCATTCCAGTGGATTAATAACTTTTTAGTGTCATTTAGGTAGGCTTTGAACTTGAGCAATGATATCACTGCATTGTACCAAAATAAGGGCAGTCAACAATTGATAAATCCCTCATGATAATGGCTATCCATCAAAAGTGGACTACAGGCTATTGTAGTATAAGTTAGATAACTATAATAGATAGTGTAAAGAAAAACCCTTGTATATCAATAGAGGAAGTCATAACAACTCTTCCAGAATGCACAGGCTTGCATGATTCTAATGTTACCAAGAGAATTAAAATCCCTAAGAGCGAAGAAGTGATGTTGGTGGGTTTTATAATATGAAATATATGAAGGAGATAGAGTATAAATTGGAGGCTTAGCAGGCACACGAGAAGCACCAATTCTATTGTTGCTACTCCTTGTACATGGAAAAGGGAAGAAGTTTTTCTGGTTCTCAACACCAATAAACCTATCGATTCTTCAGTTCCAGATCCAAATCCATAGGCCACAAGAGAGGGGCATCTTATTAGTAGTAGCATCTTACAAATTTACCTAGTTTATTATGTTGACTAATTTGTGCCTAATGCAGCAGCAACAATATACCTCTGTTCAAATCTAATGGGAACATGTTCCTTAAAATTAAATATAAAAAAAATAATCAAAAGAAAAACTAAATATTATAAAACAAATTAATACTTAAAACATAAATTATATGAGATAGGCACATCGACTTGCATGTTGCTACTTCCACTCTCTAGGCTATCGCTTGTTATCTCTTACCAGCTACTATTCTACAGATCCCAGGTTGGGCTTGTCTATGGAGGAATAAGTATTAAAAGAATCCAATCAAGTAGAATCAATTAAATCAATACAATATCGATCTGAGTTTCTGCAGCTCACTCAGTTCAGCTATCATCCTTCAGTAACCAGATGGGAGCATCCAAATCTAGCCACATAGGAGCCTTAAAAATTTACATAGGCTCATTTCCATAAGTGCATAGTCTGCCATACATAGAATTGAATGGCAGGCAAAGCCATTGGTTGCAACTGCAATTTAAGAAGCTGAAAGGGTGGGGAAAATTCTACTCGATGTTCCTGGAAAACAACATGAATATAAACCTCTGTGGAATGTCCCTAGAAGAATATGAGTGTCCTTTGATTACCAATGATTTCCAATACCAAGAAATTTGACTTCCATTTGGCTACTATTATTATCAGTCGAGCCTCACAACGAAAAGAAAGTTAGCCTTAGGAGATCGATATTCACTAGATTAGTAGTTATGGAGAAGTCCTATCACACCAGATCTGGTAACATGGATCGAATCTATAGCTAGCCAGTTGTAGATTAGCATAACGTGAAGCACTTGTATCCTAAAGTCAGAGGGTGGAGATGTAGGAAGGATTTCCCATACTATATCTAAGATATGGGGCGATATGGTGATAAGCTTGGCAAGAGCGGTTCGTAATTTCCCTTTCGAAAATAATTATCATGTTGGAAGATGGTATGAGAATTATCCTTCTCTTGTTCGTAGACTTTGATTTTATGTAGAAGAAGAGAGATGAACAGGAGAGACGAACAGGGGAATCAAAAGATATGAACAGGAGAATCAAAACAAGATAATCTGAGGTTGTGAAAGGTTGCCATATAATCTTTGGAGATGAAGAGCTAAAATTCGAACATGTGTAGAAATTTGAACATGTGTCGAACATGTGACAAATATTTGTTAGAAAATCTATTATATTCTCTATATGGAAGGAAGTGATTACTCTCTTCAAGGTCTCTTAATTTTTTCAAACATGAAATGTCTACCAAAATGCCAATTTAATGTTAACATTAATTAATCGAGACAGAAGCTAGGGTGATAAATTGAAATTTATCCCAAGTTTCAATACATCTTGCCTCGATATGAGATCAATACGATGGTAAATTGTTTTATTTCATGACTAAGAATATTCCTATGAATATAAAATAAAACATTCATTATGTGTGTATAGTACCAACAATAACAAGCTGAAAATAATTTTAATTCGTCCCTTTTGATTACTATAGTCTCGTTCGCACAACAGGGACTAATAAAACGACTATCTACTTACAAGGCATGAGTAAATGAATTATTCATATGAAGAAGTAAAATATTTTTTGCATTTATCCAAGCATTGAATATTTTTTTTCTCCTCTTATAGATGCTTAATTATATCCCAATAAAGAAATTCTAAATATCAAACTTAGATATTCCACATTCCTATTTTTCTAAGGTGGTTAATCAATCATTAAATTAAAATTATTATTTTCATCGATCTATTGTTACTTTCATGACATTTCTACAATAAATTTATGATAAAAAAGAAATATCTTATTAAAAAAAACTTTATAGAACTGCACCAAATTTGAGTGAGTCAAAGCCCATGACCTATCGTTACCTGTGGAAATTTTTAGGCTTCTTGAACCCCACTAATTAAAAACATTACAAATATTATAAATTTTAAACTATACATGTTTATGGATATCATTGAAGAGAAAAGTAAATATAAATTTGAATTTAAATTTTAAATATATAACAAAGTGATTTTTTTTAATAAAAAATTCTTCAACAAAGTACATTTTCCATATGGAAATCGTTTTAAAAGGGAAAACATTATTAAATGCTTTATATCTTTACAATATTAAAATATATTCTCTAATAGAAAAAACAAATTCTCATTAAATCATCTATATTTATTTTTCTTACAATATTTTTCACATTTCTAATACTTATTATTTAATGTAACATTTAAATTATCTATCATTTAATGTAACTGTCACACAATTTAAATGATTAGATTTTATTACACTATATTATCAAAAAATACATAGTGGTATGAAGTACTTACATTCTATGAGAAGGAATTAATTTACTATTTTCTCCTAATTAAAAAAATAGAGTGTTGTGAAGTGAAGTACTTACATACTATGAGCATGAATTTCTTTACTATTTTCTCCAAATTTCTCCTAATTAAAAAAACGATGTTATCTATAAATAAAAAATTTAAAAGAAATACCCTTCAAACGTTATCTACATTGATTACAAATTTTGTCCTTTACTATTTCACAATTATATATTCTAGATCACAATATCTTCTTATGATTAATTAACTGAGTTGTATGTTCATGTACAAATTGAATAAGTGTACTTGTCAATCCAATCCATTAACCATAAGCATAATAGTAAATTCATAGAAATTTAACAAGAAGAAATAAATAAAACTGAAACCATATTATAGCATAAATGAAAAACTATTCTAGTAGGAAATAATAGTGCATAGCAATGCACATGTGTGCCTTCTTGGATTAGGCTATGCCATAGAGAAGAGGAGTTATATAAGTAAGAGAAAATCAATATCAGGCAAAGAGATCAATCCATGAACTTAAGAAATCAACTGTCTTTTTGTAACACCCCTAGTTTTATGTTTTTCAAGCTAGACATTTGAACTTCAATCCAAAGGGGAGTGGACCCCAATGGATAATTATTGTGTAGATGTAATTAATTAATTAAAAAAATAAATAAAATATTTTGTGCATATTGACCAAATGAGATTTTTGAGATCAGTTGCCAAATCCATGAGGTATGGAAAGAGGCTAAGACTTTCCCCAAAAATCTTTCAAAAAGCCTTGAAAGAATTTATTTCTAATTTAGATTTTTGAAGAAAAATCTAGATTTCCCCAATGAGATGGAGAGTAGTTGGGAAGAGTTAAAAAGCTGGAAAAGCAGAAAGAAGCTTTAAATTCCCTAAATAAGGGAAGCCTAGGAAAATAAGAATAAAATCATCCTATAATTCTGGATGCAAAATTAGAAACAGGCTTTGGGGAGCATAAGCTTAAATAAGCTACTCCAGAACATATTGGGGTTGGTCTATTCTAGGAGATGATCTCAGCTTGGGGGTGAGTTCTGGAGACAGAAGAACTCTAAGGTTGGGAGGTTGGTCATCTGCAGAAGTGGTATGTCCACAATTTTTATGAATGTTTAAAATACCTGTTATTGTGAAATATGGTTAATTACTGTAGATGTTATTTTAAATCACAATTCTGAAGTTGTTATTCCTTACATTTAATAGAACTATTTAGAAGAAATTAATCCTCTCAAATCTGTATAGTTGTAGGAATAAAATCTGTGGGGAGTATCCATCAGAGTCTCCAAACCAATATTGGTTTAAATCTGAGGATAAATTTTACCCCAAAGACGATTTAGTTGTTTAACTTTAATATTCTTCTGAATTAATAAAATAAATGTTGTATATATGAAAGAAAGTATGATACCCTTACATTTAACAGATATAATTGAAATAAATATACTTTAAATATGTTTCATTTAGGTAACGATATAATCTAGTATGATTATGTGTTATAGAAATAAAATTATACAGGTGGAAGTATAATTGACTACAGTATACAATAATTACCTAAATAGAAATTAAAATTTAAATAAATATCACAGTTTATATGAACATGCAATGTAGGAAAATTATGTAGTTTAAAACAGTTAAATTTATTCGAGAGATTTTCATACATTAAACTAAAGTCTGCAAATTAAAACTAAATTTTAATAGGTATAATTTATATATGTACTATGGACAGAAGACTAGAAGTACTGTAACAGACAAATAAGCTAGTATGGCCTATTCTGCATATTAATTTCTGGCAGAGTAATATGAAATATTTTTCTATGTAATATATGCGAAAACTTCAATTACATCTATAGATTTACAAAATCTTAATTCATTCCAAAACGATAACCATATATTCATATACCTGAACATAATTCATATAATATTCCCTAGTTCATAGAATTATATCCCCTTGGATATCATATAAATAAATTGGCATATTACAAGTACATTAAGAATATCTAGAATTAACAACAAGGAAACAACATATTCGATATTTGATAGTAAATAGAAAATATGTATACTATCTACAGAATTGTTTAAAAAAAAATTCAGATGGGAAAAATTTACGAATCACAGAAAATAATTACTCATTTAGAGAATAGCTAAAGTGAGAATAAGGGTATATACAAAAGTTATCAGTTCATCTCTGAGAATAATACTCTCAGTAAAAAAAAATTATATTGAACTTTTATGAGCAACCGAAACCCAAATCGATGAATATAAAACCCTATATCTTCTAACATCAAAGAGTATAGAGATAAATGGTTCGAATCTCATTAGATTCGTTGGTATTATACATTGAACTATATAAAACAAATTTTAAATAAATTATTGCAGAGGCAACGAAGTTATACTTGCGTGAAGACACTGGGGGGTACTGACCTGTATAAGAGAGAAATGGGTTACAAATCCACCAACGAGAAATGAGAAGAGCTCTCGAGGAGCCATAGAAATGAAGCCGATATCAAAGGGTTACCTGTAAACATATATATCAGTAATGGAAAGAAAAATTAGTCTTACAAAGGAAAAAGTGTATAAGAAAATAAGTTAAAAAAATCATTAACTATAAAATATTAATGATTAATAAATGATAAGAAAGGTTGGAGATACTTGAAATAAAACAATAGAAGTCCCAAGAGACGTAGAACTGGAAATACTGAATATTGTTAATCGCATATATATTGAAATAAATAAAACCTCAATAGGTTATGCAAAGGGTTTCTATAGTTATACAGTGCAAAGTATAATCATACCGTGACGATTTGGGTGAAAATATTACGAATAGTTTCCAATAAGGATTAGGAATTTCACCTCAACTAGCTGATGAAAGTAATGGGGAAAAATGCCGAATCATTAGGACGAAATTCATCACCTCGGGTCAATTAATTTACAGATATATATTAATTATTAAATACATCATAACAAATTAATACTGTAAAAAAAATTATTAGTCGAATTGGTTTTATAAGAAAGCCATTAATATAAGAAATGGAATAAATATAACCAATTCGGCATAATACCAATAAGAAGCAAGAGAGGGTTACAGAGAAAAATAAAACCCTCTTTAAAATCAAGACAAATTGAGTGAATGCAATATGCATTTACTGACTTCTTCTATTTACGTTACAAATAATGAGATTGAAAAGAAGTATCCCTATAAAATACAAAAGATCGTTCGGTAATTTATAAATTCCATTACGTAAATTAACATAAACAGTCATTACATAAATGCGACCTATGAAATGTATTCAATAGAGCGTTGAGAGATTTTTTCATACCTCTGCATAGAATGAAGGTTGCGTGACATTGAAGTCTTCTTTCGCCATGGGAGTACATACATTACCCAAATCTTCTTACAGAGTAAACACATAGAGACTGGTCGCATGAATAAAAATCTGAATAGAGAAATGAACAAGGGTTTGAAGAGCGATTCATATAGAGATCAAATGTCATAACCCTAATTAAATCTAGCCCTCCAAGTGATGAAGATATGTCGGTCCTCAGAAGGATCAACGACAATCTTTGTAATATGATACAAATCTATTAACATTAAAAGTCAAGCGTACCCTGGTGGATAGAAATTGAATGCGAACTCAGATCCGTAATATAAAAGCCATAAATTACATCAAGTTTAGTGGCTCGAGAGGTCAGACTACTGACTGAGTTTAATTCAACGTACTTGTATAGAAAATTGAAAAAATTAAAATTAATACATGTCAATTGAATGACATCATTTAATCAGTTGAACACGAAATATTCATAGCGCTATATATATATGGGATACCTTAATGTAGCTAATTAAAATAACATTTGAATTGGAATTTCAATACTATGTTAATGTTTGCAATCCCTTTCATAAGGGAATCATATATTTATGATGGCACAGCTTCAAATACATATGTTATCATAGTAGAAAGTTAGTCAAACTATGGAGTAAATAATTATGAAGTCGGAAAACAAGTTTAGGTGGAAGTCGAATTAAAGTATTTTTATAAAGTAAATGAACGGTTTATTAAAACTATAATTGAATATATAAAAAAATTAAATGAAGGTTATATGATAATATTAAGTTATATAGGAGTTGTAAAGAAAGTTAAAATAAAGGGAGACTCTTCTATAACTTAAAAATCAAGTTATGAGGCTAAAGAAAACTCGAATGGTATAGAAACCATTATCGTATCAATCTATACAATAAAAATTTAGACAGTGTGTATTAAATGAAGTTATATTTAATCTGAGTAAGATTAAAATAAATATATATAGAGGATTTCAAGAAAGGTATATATAAAGTTATATATAGAAAAAGACAAAAAAAAGTTAAAATTTTGAGGTATGAGGGATGTTACAAATGGTATCAGAGCAAAAGGTTGCAACACTGGCGCCTTTTGGGAATCGTTATGCGAAAAGGAAGTAGAGGTATGATGCTAGTGGGCATCATCTGAAGTATGATTTTAATTAAACTTGTAGTATACTACAATTAACATGAGATGCGTGATGACTGATTAATGACGCATGAAAGGGTATAAAGCTATAATGTTTCTTTAAAAGTCGTGCTCATGAAATTTAAATATGGATGTGGATAAAAGACTATAAAGCCTCTATTTTACCTATGAACCATCCTAAGCACTCGTTGGTTATAGTGAATATTAATTTCCAACCTTTGCATGCATAATATTATAACAATGATTCTAGTGCATAAGAAAACAAAAAAGGGGGAAAACATGACTAAATTTACCATGCACTTCTTATAGAGAATGAATGCATGTATGGTTGGTGTGATAACTAAATAATTTAGAAGTTGGGGTTGACCCTAAAGAGGACAATGGAATGTTGAAAACAATATATATATATATATTTAAACGAAACTCTTTAGTTGTTAAAAATAAGCAATGAGTGAAGTAAAACTCACATGGTAAACTTAAAGTGAATGAAAAAAATCATAGTAGCATAATTGTGGGTTCTCTTTCTTCATTTAGAATTATAGAAGAAATTTTTCATTCCATGTGTTCGACAAAAAGGTGGTAATTGAGATCCACAATTTTGTTGTTTTAAAAAATTGCATCCGTGGAAGTTTTGGATGTGATTCATCTTAACATCAATGGGTATTCATACCTTGAGGTCATGTAACCCTGATGCTGATTCCAAGAAAAAGTTATTTTTAGACTTGGATCCATAATTTGGTCAATTTTTCTGATTAGAAACTCCTGTAGGGATTTTTGGTTGTGTTGTGGGCAGAAATTTTACCATTGATGATATGAATATGATTCATGCTATTCTATAAATTATATTTTTACTATCTCTCTGAAAATTTTAAACATATTTATGGCAATTTATTTCATATCCCCTAAGTATTCCCTCAATGGCGGTAGATTGTATGCTAGCCAAGTATTTGTTAGCATTTCTCATTGACCATAGATTTCATGCTTGGAAATTGTTGTTAAAATTCCTCAATGGATGTAGATTGCATCCTTGCAAACTGGTTGTTAGAATGTTGAATTGGTTGTGGATTGCATGCTTGCACACTATTTTATAAAAGTCTACAGTGGTTGTAGATTGCATGATTGAAAAATATTTTCCCAAAATTACTCAATTGTTCTCACTTACATGGTTGCAAGCTAATGGTAGGGAAAGAAAAAAACACATTTTGTGTCCCAGTGTTCAATGGGACTTTTAATTCTCTACAAAATTGATGGTTGCTAAGGTGAGACCTTAAATAAATTATAATTCTATGGTATGAGAGATAGGTTAATGTATTTTTTCTAAGTTGCATTATTGTTATTATGTGGCAATTCTGAATGTATACCATGTATATTACATGTGATGAATTGTTGTCATTGTACTTTGACAAATTGTGGGACCCTTATTGTGGGTCAAGTATAGATGCATGGTGTAAATAAATGTTCTTTTTCCTTAATGATAATATGAAAATGGAAAATTATGTAAATTACAGTGGATTTGTAGACATTGACTATTTTTAGACATTGAATTTTTATTGGATTCAATGGCTATGGGAGCCATGATGAGGCTGATCTAATGATGTAATATTTTATTTTATTATTGAGTTAATGAATACATTGGTTGGGGTATTCAAGAAATAACTCTAGATTTTTAGAAGACTTCTTGCCAGCTTATGAAAAGCTATTCGTGGTTAAGTTCAACAAGGACCTTCCCTAAAAGTCTCCTAAAAAACCCTAGGAGAAGATAATAAAGAGGAAATATTAACATAATGGGAGAGAAAGATTATGTTAATGACTTAGTTGGAGATAAACACTAAGTGGGGTAAAATAAAGCATAGCGGGAGAGAAAGGCATGCTTTAAAGAAAAAGAAGAGTATCTTTTTTGAAAAATATAAAACAAAAAGGCCTTGGAAAAAAGGTTGGCAGACCTTAAAGAGGGACGCTGCTAAAAATCTACTGGGAAGAAATCACCAAGGAATCAATGAGGTTTTTGATTCTAGTGGCAAGTAGATCTTAGCTCGGTGGGTAACTATTGGAGATAGTTCACGGTTGGGTGGAATATGTTGGGTTCCTCAATAACTCCCAGAAATTAACTACGGTTAAATGAAATTATGTCTATGCTCAAAATTATCTAAAGATGTTGGATGTTACAATAGACTATAAATTTCATGTCTCAAAGTTGTTGCATGTGTTATAGTTTTGCATGCATGATATATTAAATTATCTTAGCAACAATTTCGATGAAATAGGTTGTGTTTTTATGAGCAAATGAACATGTCATAAATGACTGATCTATATGCATTCATAGAGAAAATTAATTGAAATATATAAGCGACTGAAATAAATCATGTTAGATAAAATAATGAGTTATTTAACATTAAATTCCTGACATACTATCAGGGTGAAAATGTGAAGTTGGGTTACACTTTTTGACCTTTTTTGAGAAAAAAATTTCATTTTTTTCGATTCTTCAACTTTCTACAAACTATAACAATTTTTCTGTTTAGAATTTGATTTTGCGATAAAAATAAAAGTTGTCAGAATGTTTTTTAGCTTTCTATTACTTATTTTTTGAAATTTGTTTATGCACATTTGATATGTCAACTTAGTGTTTCTTTGAGTGTCTGTTTTTTAACAATCAAAGCATTAATAAGAAGTCATGTTAATACGCAATGTTGTATTCTTTGAAAATTTATGCTTTTCAAAAAACGAAATGTATTAGAACAATATAGACACAGTCTACTTTGGTTTTTTCATATTTACAAAGCCAATGGATGCATATCATAATTACTAGAATTTTTTGAACTGGTCCAATATGAAAAAATTTCATATTTTGAGTATGTTTATAGACGACGTACCAATGTAATGCCCCATAATTTTTTTGATTTTTTTTAAAATGTATTTTGGGAGATATAGAATTTTTATTTCACTAAATCACAATGACCCTCAGAAATTGTTTGAACCCGTTTTATTACAAAATGAATTAAAATTAGTAAATATTTATGAAATTCCATAAAAGTTATATTCCCTGAAAGTAGATTCAATTCTGAAAATGATTGTCTTGGTTCTGACAGTTAATTCAGAATGTTTCATGGAGTTTAATCAGTCCAAAGTTGCAGAAACGTATTTAGAGTTTGGACCTACGTAATTGGTGACGCGTTAGTTCGGCCGAACTAGTTTTTGCACAAATGGGCTGTTAAGTCTCATGCCTTAATAGTTCGGCTGAATTTTTTTCCAAGTTCGGCTGAAATTTTTTTCAAATATCGGCCGAACATCTGCCTACTTTTCCGTTGGCCGGAAAATTTCATGGAGCCCCTCCAAAAAAACATTTCGCGGCAATATAAATTTCCATGAAATCATTCATAATTTTCGCACATTCACGCATTTGGTCTAATTTTACAAAGGTTTTGGTTTGTTTTTAAAGAATTTTCTTGGAGATTTGGGTTTAAGGAATTTTTTTGGAAGACATTTGTTGGAAGTAGTCTGATTTTGCAAAAAAAAAAATTCGGTTTAAGGAATTTTCTTGGACGTAAATTCAAAGGACATTTCTTGGAGGTATGTGATACATTTTTTTGGATGTGTTTTGTTCATTTTTAAAAAAATATAGATTTGGGCTTAATTTCGAATTTTTAGAGTACGTGTTTTGAGTTGAAGTAAATCTTTTGAGCTTCGTTTCATTTTTATAAGACATTTTTTCTCGGATTTTTTAAAGTTAGTGTTTTGGATTGGAGTATGTATTTTTTGCAAAAAAATTAAAATGAGTTTTTTTTAAATTAAATCTTTTGTGATGCTTTTTCTAATTGAGCTATTGTCTAAATTTTTGAAGGAAATTTTTTGAACTTCATACTCTATTATCATGGGAAATCGAAGGAATTGTGCGAGAAAATATCATCGAAAAAGAGACCTTGAGGAACGTAGAGAAGAGACGACACAATCTTGCAAAAGAAAGATAGAAGCACTCTCAAATATTGAAGGGTAAAATCAACCTCAACTAGAAATTGAAGCAGGTATGTAAATGTAAATATTATGATCTATTGATATATTTAAAATTTTCATAGTGTAAAATGTGAAGCTTAATTTTTATTTGATAAAATAATTCAAGAAAAATATTTTGCAATGTAAACAGAGAGAAATATTCCTCAAAAAATTCATGATGAGATACAAAATTTTGAAAGAGAAAGTGAAAGAGATATTCAACCAATGATTGAAGATGGTGAAAATATTGAAAGAAATTCAAGTGAAGAAATTGAATCACAAGGTATGTACATACATTTTTTTTTTCTTGTTCAGACTAATCCTATTTTTTTTCCATTTTTTCTCCTCCCATGCCACCCACGAGTTTCGAACCGATGACCTTATAGAACGGAGTGACTTAACAGTGCACCCCACCACCGACTGTTCTACACCACGTGGGCTAAGGTATGTACATATATATATATATATATATATATATTGAACACATGCACGTATTATTGAAATTTTATACATATATTTATTAATTTAGTTATTTATTGAATATGTAAACTTATTATGTACTATTTATTCGAATATGTACAGATGAAATCAATGTCGATGATGAGATGTTAGAAAATGTTGACAGTCACACATATGGAGATAAAAAACCTGACCATTATATATGATATCGTGTTAACCGCATTTTTGAAACGTATTTCATAAAGGAGCAGTGATAGTTCAAGCTCAAATGTTGAAAGGTCTCCTATCATTAAGGTAATTAAAAGAAGCTACAACACTACTAGGTATTCGAAAATCAACCAAAGATAAAAAATGAAGGAAAATGTGATACAAAATATAAGTAATGCTATAAATTAAATTAGGAGATCTACACAGAAAAATGTTTGAATTATATGTAGAGGAATACATATGGAAATGGTTTCATCAAGTACTAAAGAGAATCGTTTCGCAACATCTATGGCACAAGCATTAGGAACCTCATGAAAAAATTTGCACAAACATCGCAAATTTCGACTGCAAATAGATGTAAATGATGAACTTGCTTGTTGGAGAGCTATTTGTAGGAAACCATATAAATATAGACTTGAATAAAATGTTAAAAAAATAATATATGAATATTGGAAGAACAATTCACGTGCTTCGCCAACTGCAAAGCATGTGATGCGAATAAGAATAACACGAAATCAGTACGAAGAACATGAAAAATATTTCTTGGAAACCACTCAGATAGAGTTATTCAACAAGTTTAAAGAAGAGAATCATGAAATTCATGTTTCAATCAGTGCTTTTGTTCAACAAAAACCATGGTATGTAAAATCTATCACCGTACGCGACACTTGTTGTTGCCATTACCATGTGGAATTTGAGTTATATTATGACAAATTACTTGATTTTGGTAGAACATTATGGAAGGATTCACCTCCTCCTTCCACTATCCATGATTTCATATCTCAAATTCTATGTGAAAGAGAAAGCGATGAACTATTTTACAAAAAGAAATGTGTTGGTGGTAAAAAATGCGATGAATGTGGAAATTTGACGAAATTTCAAAAGAAATATTATACTGATATAAATGATCAATCATTGTCCAACATGAAAGTGAAATGGAAGAGATATGAATATATCCATACATTGATTCAAGGTGTAAATAGTGTTAAAATAATTTAATTACGAGAAGATGGAATTTTTGTGATAGAATTTTTGAGGAAGCTTGAGGGAAAAATTTACAAATACACCAAGTATTCCCATAGAGCTCAATGGAAAGACTTGCAAATCAAAAAATCTTGTGAATTCTTTCCACCAGGGACCATTTTTTCAATGATTGATTTTGCAGAAAACTACACATTTGTTCCACAAAAAGAAATTCAGAGTGAATACTATCATTATGACCAAGTCTCCATGCTCATCCATATTCTATATAGACATGCTGAACAAAACATCGATCATATATAAATCACGAGTGAAAATTGACATATCATTAAAGAATATCACTTTTATATCAGTGACGATCATACACATGATACATATTTTGTACAACATTGTTTTGGAAAAAAATATGATTCCTTGAAAAATCGTGGAATAACATTCAATGAAAATTGGATATGGTCAGATGGATGCGTAGGTCAATTCAAATCTGCACGATCATTATTTTGGTTGTGCTGTCTTCATAAGAAAACCTACATTAAACATTGTTGGAATTTATTTGAGACTGGCCATGGAAAAGGAGAACATGACAGTGCAGGGGCATGCATAAAATGAGCACTTCAAAGATATCAAATGAACCCCTCTGCAATTCGACTTGTGGACGCGAAAGAAGTTGTTCAATAGTGCATCTCTGCTCTAAGCCATGAGACTAACCCATCAAGGGAAGTGAAAAGGTACATTCAATTTAATTTTTATTGGAAATCTAATTTTATCATGCAATGATTATCTTTGATTGTATTTTGATATCATATTTATATTATTTTTTGAATTTTCCATATAAATGTTTTTCTGGCATATTGGGATCCAATACGTAGATAGATCAATTGGAAATGACGTTGAAACAATAAAAGGGACTAGAAAATTGCATTCAATTAAAATAAATTCATCTAGAAATGTGTTTGCATTGGATAAAAGAAACTATTCATGTTTTTGTCATGTTTGCATAGACAACACAACATCCAATGAAGTTTGCGAAAACAAATGTAAGTAAATGATTGGAAACATATAGAGCTAAATACAACGGGAAAAATGTCTATTGCAATGTTTAAATAAATGCAATCAGAGGAAACTACAATATCATCCGATGGTGATCAAGTTTCTGATCTTGTTATAGAAGGTAACATTTGAATTTCTTTCTAATGATTTAAATATCTAGAAATAAATTTAAATATATGTATAATTTTGTTAAGTTTGTTTTATTGCACAGGAGAAGTTTTTGCTGTAATTGCACCTATTGACAATGATGAAAATGTGAAGCATTATTTGATGCATTGCACTAAACGAAAAATGAAATTATTAGAAAACTATAATGATCATGGATTTTAATATGAAAGAGGATATATTATACCGAAAGGTTATTTTTTCAGACAAACTAATCAAAGTGGGGATTTTGTTTACTTTGAAGACTATGAACTTGATTTCATAAGTTGTTAATATAGTCACTTGGTGTGTGCAGCATGCACAAAGTTGAAAGAGGTTCAATCAAAGAAAAAAACGAAAATTAAGAAATGGAAAATGTCAAAATCTGATCATGAATAGATTATTGAAGATGGCATTCCATTGGAATTTTTTTGATTGAACTTCCCAACAATTTATTCTCTATGGATTAAATATGTCTTAGAACTTCCAGTACTTGACTAAAAATTGAGCTGGTTATGTTATTTGTGAAAATGTTTGCACCTGTACAAATTGTTTTGGGACATGCACATGCTCCAGTATCAACTGAAAGTAGATTTTCTATACATGTGCATTGATGAAAAATGTTATATGTATTGGATATATATATATATATATATATATATGTGTGTGTGTGTGTGTGTGTGTGTGTGTGTTCTAGAAAAGCTATGTTCTTCCTATTGGAAATTTTTTCACTCAAACAAGAGTATGTAGAGATCAAAATAAATCTTAAGATGCCAAATGTACTTCAACCATCCAAAACTTGAATTTTAAAAACTTTTTGATTAAATAAAAACAATACTTCACATGGGAGTCTTCCATCTAGGCCAAATGTAGATTGAAACCATCCAAAACATAGATCAAAACATTTAAAATTTAACATTAAATCAAAATTAAAGGGATAATGTACAACTTTGTTACTCTTTTTGATTAAATCAAAACAATACTTCACATCGGAGTCTTCCATAGGCCAAATGTAGATTGAAACCATCCAAAACTTAGGTCAAAACATTTAACATTATATCAAAACATTTAACATTTAACATTAAATCAAAATTAAAGGGATAATGTACAACTTCTTTACTCTTTTTGATTAAATCAAAACAATACTTCACATGGGAGTCTTCCATAAGAAAAATGTAGATTGAAACCATCAAAAACTTAGATCAAAACATTTAACATTATCTTAAAACATTTAAAACATTTAAAATTAAATCAAAATTAAAGGGATAAATACATATAACTATTTTTTTACTCTTTTTGATTAAATCAAAACAATCAAAGGGGGTCTAAATCAAAAAAATAGAAAAGGGGTTGCCCATGACCAGGAAACTAGCCCAGAAGATGCTTCCCAATATCGAGAAACCAACAAACATAGAGTGTTTAGAAGCACAGTGATTGCAAAACATGACAAAAGTTCAAAAAAGCTAAAGAGGACCTAACATCAAGCTAGCTATCAATGTGTGTAGGAGGATTATCCTCCACAATTTGACAACTGTAGTCCTCTGGATCATCAGCTACTCCCTTGGAGTACTGGGAGGAGCTCTTCGAAACAAAGGAGGAGCCAGAGTCGTCTTTGAGCTTTTTTATCCACACAGGCCGAGCTGCTGTTGCCTGTGCCATCGCTATTGGAGCTCGTCGAGCTGGATTTGACTGGAAGAGCTGTAGACTTCCTGGTGTCTTGGGGTTGATGGGTTGGGATGGTGGAATTTCTCCGCCGATTCTCAGAACTAGAGGCACCTTTATCTTGGGGCTCCTCCTCAAAAAAGACAGAAATGGTCACCGTAATTCGAGGTCTGACCATAGCACTGGTGACGTGGAATTGTGCAACACTGCTTACCGAATGATGGTGCGTGTCTGTGTCATGGATTGAAAGAGGCGGGCGAGAGCCAACACTCCTGCCCCCTTCACCCCTACCCCCACCTCCCCTTTTGCAATGCATCCGTTTTCTACCCATGGGGTCTTCCATAGGCCAAATTTAGATTGAAACCATCAAAAACTTAGATCAAAAAATTTAATATTATATCAAAAAATTTAAAAAATTTAACATTAGATCAAAATTAAACGTATTTACATTTAAAGCATTTAACATTAAATCAAAATTAAATGGATTTACATTAAATGTAGATTAAAATGGTATCCAAAACTTAGTTTTTTTTTTTTTTATATTATATCACAGCATTACTTCACATGATTAATGTACTTCAACCATCCAAAACTTGGGTTTTAATTTTTTTTTTATTATATCACAACATTACTTGACATGACATCCAATTGTAGTTCAACTATCCAATAAAAACATTTAATATTATATCGCATGTGCCAAATGTAGATTGAAACCATCCAAAACTTAAGTTTAAAAAAAAAATTATTATATATCATGCAACATTACTTCACATGCCATGCCAGTTATAGTTCAACTATCCAATAGAAACATTTAACATTACATCACATGTGCCAAATTTAGATTGAAACCATCCAAAACTTAAGTTTTAAATTTTTTTTGATTATATATCGTGCAACATTAAAACATTAAACATTTCACATTAAATATCACATGCCAAATGTATATTGAAACCATCCAAAACTTAACTTTTAATTTAACAAAAAATTATAGATCACAACATTACTTCACATGCAAAATGTACTTCAAGCATCCAAAACTTAAATTTAAAAAAAAAACAAATTATATCACATCATTACATAACATGCCAAATGTAGTTCAGAAGCAAAACATTAATTTATAGATGACAACATTACTAGTAGTTCAATTATCCAAAACTTAAAAGTTTTAAGAACCAAACAAATTATATAACAACATTACTTCACATTCACATGCCAAAAGTACTAAAACCATCCAAAACTTAACTTTTTGGAACAAAACAAATTATATTAACACTGTAATAAAATATGTCCAAAAATTGTAGATCTCATAAAATATGTCCAAAAATTATAGATCTCACAAGTATCAAACTGTATCAAGTTATATATATATATATGATAGTGCATCTAGATAATATATAAAAAAGTAAATTTAAGACTATCTAAATCTTGAAATCAAATCTACAAATCAGGTCCATCAAATAGAGATGGATGTAGCGTCTTTCCTATCAGGGTCTCAATCCGCGCACTATCATGCGAAGCATGGGAAACCTGTACACAATGCACATGTACTTGAACATTAAAATTTGATGTTTTAAAAATGAGTGAGAATATATATAGAACTTCATGTAAAAAACAAAATATAAAAAAAAAATCATGCAATACCTCATGAAGTTCCCTCTCCATTTGATAACCTGCAACAAGTTTCGCCCCCATGGGAACATCTGCAACGGTAAACTGTACAATATACATGTATATATATATATATATATATTAAAAAATTTCAAATGAAAATGCACGTGTACATATATAAACTTATTTTCAATAATATTAAAAAAAAAAATTAGACAACTTGTTCAAATGGTTGAAATGTTGTGGATGTTCCTATCTCTCTCGCTAGAGTCCGTGGATTAAAGAAATCTACTATAGGAACCTAAATTCAAAAAATTTAAAATAACTCAAGATATATATATATATATATCAATTTTTAATGGAACTTTTTGAGGTGTAATATATATATAAACATAAATTTTAAAAGTGAAAAAGTGTCCATACTTGTGGCTCATCTCCTAAGGAAGTAGAAGGTACATCTCCCAAGGAATAAGAAGGTGCCACCATCCCAAAAACATCGGACGGAATTGGAATCTGTTAAAACATTTTATCATTATATATACATACATGTACATGTGTGCACAATTATTTATTTTAAAATATCACTTAAAAAACACTAACATTTGCCAACATATCTTGATGGTGAGATCCATCTGCATTGTTTGAACCAGAGGTCCCGAACGTGATATTAAAATTTTCATCACTCATCATGCGTGACAACTGCAAATGGTGTTTTAACATATAATGATACATTTTTGTTAGATTAATGTACATACAAATAAATGTATACATGTACATAAACATGTATTTATTACAAATTGTACACATGTATACATGTTAAAATAATTGAACCCTAAGGTCATTAACACATACCGTTCCCGTGCCTTCTTTCTCATGAAGAATTAGGTCTTGAAAACCATTGAGACAATTTTTTGCATATATTTGGAGATATTCAACATTCATGTTGTCAATATCTTCATCTGTACAATACACAAAATTGGCACATGCATTTTCACATGCTCTTTGTCAATTTAGACAAACATCAACTCCACCCAATCCACTGTAAACATTGTCGATCATGACATCCCTTGCTTCTCGACTTATTTAAGAAGTCACATCCATCTCTGACCGCAGATTTTCGACCCAAAAAGGTTGACTCAACAATGGTAGCTCAGGGCGAGGCAACTCCACATCTCGCTTAGCACCCTTACAGTCATACAATCGACCTTTCCCCGGACCAAAAAATTCTGACGGAAGGTCATTGTAGTTAGGTTTCATACCCAAAAAAAAAAATTTGTAAGACAATTGTGCAAAATAAATAGGAACCTCGTCGTTCCATGGGAGCCTTCCATAGGCCACAAGGTGCCTATCATACAAATAGCGAGCTATATTTGGGTGCTTGAAATATTGCACCTTTAGCATTTTTCTTTTTGGCCCTTCCTTGAAATTAAACATTGACTTCGCCATATTTTTTGTAACTCTTTTTTTTACATCCTCCCATTTATCGGGACCCGTTATTGTTTCCTTTCTCTTTCTCATCACTTCTACAAATGTATCAGTCGCTAGCCCAAGATTTTTGTACACATTTACAATTTCGCCCAATGAATGTGTAACTATTTCGAGGCTTTGTCAACTCTCAGCAGGTAGAGTCAAAGCCACGAGATCTCTCCGCAATTTTGCATGAATTTTTTCACACCTTTGTAAGGTGCATTGCGCTATGTTTGTTTCCCATGGTATATCAAAAATATTGGTTGGATAAGCTGTTGTGGGTAGAAAACCCTCTTCTTGAATGTAGCGTTCTTCCCTGCATCTATTTCGACGAATATTTGGAAATTTTCAACCTCTGTATCAATATATATGAAATTTTTTATATTAGAAAAAACACATGTAAACAAATTTTTACAAATTCAATGAAAAAAATATTGAAATTGATGGCAACCTCGATGTGGTTGGTTAGCATCTTCTCCACCCTGAAACTATTGAGACCCAGAATGACCCTGCTGAGAACTAGCACCACCAGCTGTTGATTGGCCTCTCGAGGAATAAATATCACCACCTTCACGCAACTTGCTACCACTCATTGATGGCCCTCTAAGGGGATTTGAACCACCACCAACCTCTCGATACGAGAGAGAAGCTTCATAAACAAATACAAATTTATAATTAATTGAAAAATACATTCATGTGTACATATAAATACATGTACATATTCATTGATTAAATTGTGTGAACCATACCATGACTCGATGAAACTTGGGCATGCTCCATGGATGGAGTAGAGATCCTTCTCTTCTTAGCTCCTAAAAAATAAAAAATGAAACTTATTAACAACTAATTTAACTCTCAAATTTAATAAAAAATCAATTCCATATGTACACACATGTATAGAGATTTAAGATTATATTTTAATACCATGAACATCCCCTGATCCCTGATCCCCCATATGGGATTCTGTTGATCTTCATCAGTCATCCTCCATGATATATATATCTATTGGTGAAGATTTACACAAAATAAGTTTCAAAAAATTAATGTAATTTAGTGTACGAAAATTATGTAGAACACAATTTTCAAAGCACTAATTGATGTGTGAAACTCAATTTAAGAAAAAAAGAAATTATAAAAATGATAAGTTCACCAAATTGCACTTTACATGTTGGGAGCACACTTGGTATAAAATTGAAAAAAACACATGGTCATTAAAAAGTAAGTGAAACTAAATTTAAAAAAACTCCATTTAAACAAAAATTTGTTGAAGTCCCCGCATTTTAATTATATAAAATTGTGAATTTCACCACTTGTTGCAAATGTGAAGTTCACTAAGTTTCGCTTTACATGGTGCGGTGGGAGCACACTTGGTATATAATTGAAAAATACACATGGTCATTAAAAAAAACACATTTATAAGTACACACCACACACATATCCAAGATATGTTACAATGTCCATCAATAAATTTTGAAGGAGAGTGTTTCAACACTAATTCATCTTTGAGAGATGAATCTTGAATTTTTGAAGAAGAGCATCTCAAAACCAATTCATCTTTGAGAGATGAATCTTGCATTGGCATTGCTCTGTATAATTCTAATTCATCTTTAATAGATGAATCATGAATTGGCATGGCCCCAGGCAATAGATCAACATACATCTTATTCACATTTGTACGATGATTTATACTAAAAAAATGAAATTGGATAACAATATTGTTTGCTATTCCATGCAGTTATTTTAGTCTCTCCTTCTTAACTTGGCACACGCCATTCATCTGGTTGCACACAAGTTCAAAATTGGTGAAAACTACAATTCCATTTGATCCATACTCCATCATTGTTCCCAATCCTTCTATCAATCCAATATAATATGCCTTGTTGTTTGTTGTTCTTCCCGGTACATTCATTTTCCTTTGGACGACTTTGCTAGTCGCACTATTGGAAAGCACATATGTAATCATTACTTTCCTTGGATTGGGATAGCAAGAAACTTCTATGAATAATTTCCATTTTTCAACCATATTTATTGGTTTTTTTATCCCCTAAAAAAAAAAATTTCAATAAAAAATATATATATGACATGGGAGAAATGACACAAGATCATGAGTTAAATGACATGTGCATGGTTTATCTTAAAGTTTGACTTAAAAATTTTATGGTCTATAATTCACATCTAAAATTAATGGGAGGAAGCCTTTAGTTTGTGGGAGAAATGACACATGTACACAGTTTACCTTAAAGTGGTTGTGTTTTATGGATACTAAAATGAAGAACTTATATTTAGATCTATTCCAGAGATTGAATGTAGGGGAATTTACTAGATATTTCACCTTTTATAAAAGATGAGATCCAAAGGCTACCTGACCCTTTACAAAATGTGCCTATAGAACTTGTAGAAGTTGAAAAATTTACATTGACAACTTTACTTGTGAGAAATTTACATTGACAACATATAGAGATTCAACTAGGTTTGTGAAAAGTACAAGCGGACAATGTATAATTCTACTTAGAAGAGTCTTTGGTTTAATGGTTAAGCAAGAAAGAGTCGTTACTTTCTCTATCTAGAGTAGAAGTGGAATACATAGTAGTTACTTATTTTTGAGTGTTTTGGATGAAATGGGCTCTACAAGATATTAAGGTAAGCTAAATTTATTTTTGAGTGTTTTGGATGAAATGGGCTCTACAATATATTAAGGTAAATATATATATCTATTAATTGTTTCAATAGAAGTGTAATAATAATTTCAAAAATAAAATATTCTACTTCCTTCAATCACTATTTACATATCATCATAAAGTACCGCTTCCTCACAGAACAAGTCTTTGAGAAAATAGTGAAGATGGAATACATACCCATAAAGGCTCTTGTTAGAGAAGCATTTGAATATGTGAGAAACAAATTAAGAATAGTTCTTGTAAATTATCTTGTTAGAGAACCATTTGAACATGTGAGAAAGAAATTAGGGATAGTTCTTGTAAATTATTGTCACTTATTTGACTTCAAAAGAAGAGCCTATGAAATTGAGTGCAATATCTATGTGGGAGAGTACACAATATCTAAGGGGGAGAATAGATATAAGGAAGGAATAAAAAGAGTAACAAAAATCATATGATTGTGTCAATAATTTGAAGTAGTCAAGAAGGATAACAAAGGAGCATCAAAATTGAGTGCAATATCTATATGATCAAGTGTCAATAATTTGAAGTAAATAAAGATAACAAAGGACCATGAAAATTGAGTGCAATATCTATATGATTGTGTAAATAATTTGATAATTGGAAGTAGTCAAGAAAGATAACAAAGGACCATCGAAATTGAGTGCAATATCTATGTGGGAGAGTACACAATATCTAAGGGGGAGAATACAATATAAGGAAGGACTAAAAAGAGTAACAAGAAGAATATGATTGTGTCAATAATCTGAAGTAGTCAAGAAATATAACAAAGGACCATCATCAAATTCAAATTGAAATATCAAGTAGTCTTCTTCATGAAGAAGAAGCATTAACTAGGTTCATCATGTAAAGGGTTCATTTTTTAATGAAAAAATTTATGAATAATATGGAATGAATCATTGTACATTATGATAAATCTTGTATTTAAATGACATTTGATCTATGAATACAAAACAAAATGGGATCATCTCTTCATATATATATGTGTGTGTGTAAGAGAGAAATAAAATGCAAAGGTAATTCCACCAAGCCTAAAGGAGCATGTCCTAATACATTAAATTATTTCCTAATACATTAAATTATGTTTTGTTTCTAAAAGAATTAATCATGAAGAGTCATGAGATCTACATTTCGACCATACTATTTGCAAGTTAAAGGAGCATGTCCTAATACATTATTATTTTTGGTTTCTAGAATCATTAGTCATGAAGAGTCATGAGATTCACATTTCCGTCATACTATTTGCAAGTTCACATTTCCATCATGCTATTTGCAAGTTCTATATGAAGATATGTAGTCTAATAACTAATTAGAAAGTTGTGATGTCCTAATACATTATTATGTTTGGTTTCCATCATACTATTTGCAAGTTCTAGATGAAGATATGTAGTCTAATAGCTATACAGTCTAGCCCATATAACATATAACAACCTTTGACAGTATGAGCAAAGAGTCAAAGAAACAGAGAGGCTTCCCAGCAGAGTTCCACCTGTTCATCAAGGTAAACAACATAATATCGGAAGTGAAACAATGACACCATTGAAAATATGTGAATTTAGATATTAAATTGACATTTATTGCAAATGACATGTGCATGGTTTATCTTAATGTTTAACTTGAAAATTTTATGGTAGAATTCACATCTAAAATTAATGGGAGGAAGCCTTTAGTTTGTGGGAGAAATGACACATATACACAGTTTACCTTAAAGTGGTTGTGTTTTATGGATATTAAAATGAAGAACTTCTATTTAGATCTATTCTAGAGATTGACTGTAGGGGCATTTACTAGATATTTCACCTTTCATAAAAGATGAAATCCAGAGGCTACATGGCCCTTTACAGACACTGCCTATAGAACTTGTAGAAGTTAAGAAATTTACATTGACAAATTTACTTGTGAGAAATTTACATTGACAACATATAGAGATTAAACTAGGCTTGTGAAAGTACAAGTGGACAATGTATAATTACTTATGGTTAAGCAAGAAAGAGTCGTTACTTTCTCTATCTAGAGTAGAAGTGGAATACATAGTAGTTACTTCTTTTTAAGTGTTTTGGATGAAATGGGCTCTCCAAGATATTAAGGGAAATTTATTTTTGAGTGAGTAGAAGTGGAATGTACATAGTAGTTACTTATTTTTGAGTGTTTTGGATGAAATGGGCTCTACAAGATATTAAGGTAAATTTCTTTTTGAGTGAGTAGAAGTGGAATGTACATAGTAGTTACTTATTTTTGAGTGTTTTGGATGAAATGGGCCCTACAAGATATTAAGGTAAGGTAAATTTCTTTGAGTGTTTTGGATGAAATGGGATCTACAAGATATTAAGGTAAATATATATATCTATTAAGTGTTTCAATAGAAGTGTAATAATAATTTCAAAAATAAAATATTATAATTCCTTCAATCACTATTTACATATCATCATAAAGTACCACTTCCTCACACAACAAGTCTTTGAGAAAATACTGAATATGGAATACATACCCACAAAGCCTCTTGTTAGAGAAGCATTTGAATATATATGTGAGAAACAAATTAGGAATAGTTCTTGTAAATTATCTTGTTAGAGAACCATTTGAACATGTGAGAAACAAATTAGGGATATTTCTTGTAAATTATTGTCACTTATTTAACTTCAAAAGAAGAGCCTATGAAATTGAGTGCAATATCTACGTGGGAGAGTACACAATATCTAAGGGGGAGAATACAATATATTTGACATCAAAAGAAGAGTCTATGAAATTGAGTGTAATATCTATGTGTGTGAGTACATAATATATAAGGGGGAGAATAGATATAAGGAAGGAATAAAAAGAGTAACAAAAAGCATATGATTACATGTCAATAATTTGAAGTAGTCAAGAAGGATAACAAAGGACCATCAAAATTGAGTGCAATATCTATATGATCAAGTATCAATAATTTGGAGTAGTTTTGAAGTAGTCAAGAAATATAACAAAGGACCATCAAAATTGAGTGCAATATCTATATGATTGTGTCAATAATTTGATAATTTGAAGTAGTCAAGAAAGATAACAAAGGACGATCATCAAATTCAAATTGAAAGATCAAGTAGCCTTCTTCATGAAGAATAAGCATTAACTAGGTTCATCATTTAAAGGGTTCATTTTTTAATGAAAAAAATTATGAATAATATGGAATGAATCATTGTACATTATGATAAATCTTGTATTTAAATGACATTCGATCTATGAATACAAAATAAAATGGGATCATCTCTTCATATATATATGTGTGTGTAAGAGAGAAATAAAAAGCAAAGGTAATTCCACCAAGCATAAAGGAGCATGTCCGAATACATTAAATTATGTCCTAATACATTAAATTATGTTTGGTTTCTAGAAGCATTAATCATGAAGAGTCATGAGATCCACATTTCGACCATACTATTTTCAAGTTAAAGGAGCATGTCCTAAGACATTATTATGTTTGGTTTCTAGAAGAATTAATCATGAAGAGTCATGCGATCCACATTTCCATCATACTATTTGCAAGTTCACATTTCCATCATGCTATTTGCAAGTTCTATATGAAGATATGTAGTCTAATAACTAATTATCAAGTTGTGATGTCCTAATACATTATTATTTTTGGTTTCCATCATACTATTAGCAAGTTATATATGAAGATATGTAGTCTAATAACTATACAGTCTAACCCATATAACATACAACGACCTTTGATAGTATGAGCAAAGAGTCAAAAATAGAGAGGCCTCTCAGCAGATTTCCACCTGTTCATCAAGGTAAGAAACATAATATCGGAAGTGAAACAGTGACGCTACTGAACATATGTGAATTTATAATGATTTCAACTCTTTTTTCAAAGGAGAAAAAACCCTGTTTCATATATTGATAACAATTCATATACAAAATCCTCCTGATATACCCATAAAAAGTTATCAATTATAAAAGATTAGATTCTGCCTCATACAAAAATACATTACAGAAGTATAAAAGACAATATGTAGTCACATATAAAAGAAAATGTGTAGTCACATTACATAAATACATTACAACAGTATAAAAGACAATATGTAGTGACATTACAACAATAGATCATTCTAGTTCAATCATTCCAGCATTGAGGAATCGAGAGAAGGATCATTAACGGCATAAGCTTAACAGTGGTGGTAAACTTCCATGTGTAAGGTGAGAATCAGCTAAAGCGGATGAAATTGATGGATCCACAAGAGCAGTAACAACTGCAACAACCGAATGCATATCATACTACCAGAAATTCAACATACACCTTACAGCAAAAGGTAATGAAATTTAAAGCATAATTAACAACATAGATGCTTTGTTTGGAATTTTGGGGTTTCTCGTTCCCACTTGGTTGTAAAGACAAAATTTCTATAGCAATGAGTGCCTTGACTTCTACATGACACCAATCAACTCAAATTAAAACCAAGAATTCCAGAAGGTGCATTTGTAGTAACAATCCAAAGTTAACATAGAAAAGGAAATCCCTATATACACAAGTGAACCCCCAAATCTAATGGACTCCCTTGAAGACCAGGGTTACTTCTTACATGTGGAAGGGAAGTGGAGTGCAATTCGGGGCCGCAAAATAGGTGGGCTTGCATGGCAGCGCCAATCATAAAAAGAGTGGACATCACCCTAGTGAGGCTTATTCTAGCAAGGTGGTAGCCACCAAGTGGTGGAGAACTAGAAGAGGAGACCGAGAAGCAGTTGTTCCCTGGAACTTGTGATTCAAGAGAGGTCAAAAAGTGGAAATTTTATGTTTCAAAAATTTTTTTTCATTTCAATAAGGTTATTTTTTCAACAGTTCCCTCAAATATGTGGGATTGACTTAGGCATCCAAGCATCATCTTAAAAATAAATACATTAGTGATACCAAAGTTTTCGAAAACAATTTATATGAAGAAAAAGAAAACTTTTTACACGTGGAAGGGAAGTCGAGCGCGATTTGGGGCTGCAAGAGAGGTGGGCTTGCATGGAAAATCCGATCAGAAAAAGAGTCGACAACAGTCTAGTGAGGCTTCTTCTAGCAAGGTGGCAGCCACCAAGTGGTGGAGAACCGGAAGAGGAGACCGAGAAGCAGCTATTCCCTAGAACTTGTGATTCAAGAGAGGCCACAAAGTGGAAATTTTATGTTTCAACGAGGTTTTTTCATTTCAAAAAAGGTTATTTTTTCAACAGTTCCCTAAGATATGTGGGACTGACTTAGGCATGCAAGCATCATCTTAACAAGCAAGACATTAGTGATACCAAAGTTGTTGAAAACAATTTATATGAAAAAAAAGAACATTTTGGACTTGGAATGACATGCACTAGGATTAATTAGTACTAATGGAACTTGGTGATTGTCACTATATCACTATAATTGGTAATGAATAATTCGTGCAGATTTCAATGTATCATGTTATGTAACATATGTTTAACAGAGAAGGAGTGGGAGGAGAAATACCTGGTAGTTTGTTCGCTTGACGTCACCGCAGATAATCACCAATAGCACGAATGGAAGCAGCCCCAGACCAGCAGTAGCATAGAAACAGAAAAACACGCGAACAAACAGATCAAAGAAAACACAGACGCAGTAAACAAATGAACTTCGCAAGCGATATATTTATAAGAACTAGTTTAGCCGAACTGTTTTAAGAGTAAAAGTTTGGCCAAACTAAAAGTTCAGCCAAACTTTTTCCCCCTGTTTTCCCATCTTCGAAAAAAATTCTGTTTGCGCACGCCGTCAATGTGTTGCCAATCTAAATGGAAGAATGAGTTCGGTCAAAATTTCTCGTAAATTTCGGCCAAACTATTGCCGAAAAAAATTTCTGCCCCCGATTCTCACAAAAGTGTAACCCAGCTTAACAATTCCGCCCTAGAGGAACATGGCTGGAGATTAATGCCATGAGTTTGAATTTGAATGAAATTATTGTGGGAGCGAAAGATAGTAATTTGCAAAGGAAATGGTTGGAGATAAATACCATGAGTTTGAATTTAATTGAAATTATTGTGCGAGAGAAAGACAGTAATTTCCAAAAAAATTAGTGGGAAAGAAAGAGTCACACCTCCAAATTTCACACCAAAAAAAAAAAAAATTCCTTCACGAATTCAGGCTTTTAAGCATAGGTTTATTATGACATTTCAAATTTTTTTCACCATGATACCTTTCATCGTCACATCATGTCGAAAGTAAACCTTCTACCACTACTTCTTACCTTATGTTGTTTTTACTCCAAATGTGAGGAAAATTTTATATGACTTTATTCTTTACACAGGTCTCGCATAACCTCGAGAACTCACCTTTGACTTAAGGGTAACATATCTCATTTAATTATTTGAATTTAAAATCAACCAAATGGCCCATAAACATGTATTATATAACATGAGTTAAATGATCCTTTTCCCCAACGCATTATCGACCCTTCCACTATCACTCGCTACGATTTTTACGCCATGTATATGGGTATAGACTTAGGGATATCGATTTTTCATATAATGTGATGTACATACTATTATGGATTGAATTTTCCATGCGTTTGGCATTAACATGTATATAAGCCTAGGTTGATATGACCACACATCATTGTACATAATATTTTTAAGCGATTTAAGATATGGTACTGGCCATTGGGATCATTTTGCACGTAGGGCGTATAGTCACAATTGATTTGGGTTTCTCTGTGCATCACCGCGGTGAAATTTTTATCCACGTCAGGCGTCATGATAATACTCCTTTGTTTGCTTACATGGTGAATCCACGTCGCTGGCATGCTCGGCCTACGTGGTGTACAACACTCATGCCGGTATATGCACAGGACATATGAATTCAACTCGGATCTACCCCCATCAATGTTATACGACGGTCTTAACTCTCCACTGCTACCCTTTGATCCGTGACTTAGCTGCTACGATCCTTCCAAGTGGACGATGGCGATCAAGTCCGGTTAGGGTTCAGGTGGTTTTCGAAGAATTATATAAGCCCTGGGTGTAGAGTTAAGTCGGTTTTCCGCGTTCATCAATTTGTTATGCTCCTCTGCGTATGCACAACTCTACTTCTGCCGAGGGTTTGCGATTCTCCGTTGTAGAGAAGAATTATGGTGCCTCTGTTTCACCCACACAAGGTCAGGTAATTACCTCTGCGCTCATTTTTGTTGCTATTGTAGGTTGGAATGATTCAGAAAGTTGCTCGTAACTGGCCATATGCCAGTTCTGAATATATATTCACTCGTCAGTAAGGTGAATGCATCTTGTTTTACGATTTTCAAGTTATACTCCTAGTGCAAAGTGTGGTTGCTTTCCAATTTCAGGGTTATCGTCGACCCTACTCTGGTGATTTCATGAAATGAGACAAATTTGTTTTATGCCTCCTGTGTAGCGTGCTTCGCATCTCTTTAGGCGGACCTCTACTATTCAGTGGAGCTTGATGAGGTGGGGTCTTGTTCGTCCAGTCTCCGCATACCATTGTTGCTTCCTCCATATTTTATTCGAGGGTGTTTCGTATTAATCCCTCTCTGTTGAATTTTCGATTACAGGGCTCGGCGCATCTAAGATTTGCGTTCCAAAGGTAGTGTTTTTAACACCGTAAGTATTTTCTTCATTCACTTGTTTCCCCACGATAGCGCAATGGCTAATTCCCATTTTGGGTTTGAATTTGTTTTCTACAGGTAACCGGAGAGCTCTTGCATGCTTATGAAAGTAGTTAGTAACCCTTTCAATCGTTATGGATGCTAACAGTCTGTCTCTTCACCGTCCAGGTCAGTATACTTATGGGACTACCTCCCCTCTCCTGTTACGTTGTTTCGTGGCGTTGAAACGTTGTACTCTTGTGAAGTTTGTGAAGTTGCACATTGTTCCTTGAGGAATGAGACTCTATCAGATTCGTGGTTTTGTTTTTTTGTTTCTTGTTATCGTTATCACTCCTGGATGGCGCTCTTTTAACTTGGTTCTGTGGAGATAGGGGTTGTGAGTTTTACACCCCATCCTGATAGGCTCAGCATGAATTTCGATATTTTTTTTGGACATATATGTATTCCCTATTGTCTTAGGTCGAATTCGATATACTATGCCACAGTATAAATGTACATGGACTGTATCATTCGTGTATATGATTTCATACCATGAAATTTTGCTTTGTTTAGTTTGCTCGTCTGAACAATATTTGGTTCTCAGAAATACTAATGTTACACCAAATTTTCTTAGTTGCATTCATCAGAATTTTCAAATAGTATATGTGATTTTTATCTCTTCTTCTGATGTACCTCGTTGATTCTTATCTGCGGGTAGAAATCTCCACTCTGGTACTTGTATCATCATTATAGTTTCCTCTGTTCATGGTTACATTGAACTTGTTTTACCATTATCTGTCTAGACATATGAATGGCATGCGGGGAATTTGTGAGTCCATTCTCATTTATAAACCTATGGTTAATATGTATAAAATGCTAGAATTTATATTCTGCTATTTTCCACAGTTGTATATATAGATATTCCTATTTTCCAGTTTCTTTCCATTTACTTATCTCTATATATAGCTCTTGTCTATCTATGTGTTTGGTGGTAGGTGTTTCTATAGAGCTGGTTATGCGATTTGAATTCATGCCCTTTTTCCTCTTGTTCAAGGGAAATAGTGGTCACATATATGTTACTATATATACTGTTGAAAATAATTGACTCTTTGCTCCTATACCTCCCACTGTTTAACCATAATTTCTGCACTCTATTTAATCATTTTCAATGCTATAATATTAGAGTAGTTTCATGAGGCCATTGTCTCAGATACCTATTTTGTTTATTTTTATTTTTATAAATATTTACTCCTTTTATCCACTAGACTAAGTGTGGCTTATATCCAACCTTGTTGATTTAGACCATTTAATTTTCTAGAACTATAATGAAATGGTTGGCTGACCCTGAGGTCAGTTTATAAAATCTCTCATTCCTTTCGTTCATACACAGTATAAATTTTAATTCATTTCCTGCTGTCAATCCAGTATACTATAGTGAATTCAATTTATGTCTCTCTTGTAGCTATATAAACATTATGCTAGGAAACAGAAGCAGATTAAACCAATTTCACAACTTTTTCCTGAAAGAACAAGTTTTCCTCAGATTTAAACTAGTCTTGGTTTAGACTTTCTATGGAATTATACTTTACAGGATCTTCCTCTACAACTATACAGAATTGTCAGGTTACTGCCTGAGGATTAAATTCTGTTAAATGTAGACTACTAAAATTTAATACCTTAAAGACAAATTTTGTTTTTATATGTAGCCAATTCATACCATAATAAACAGAAAGACAATTTAACTCAGAGTATACCACTCGTGCAGTAGACCAACCTCCCAACCTTAGAGTTCTTCGGTCTCCCAGAAACTCACCCCCGAGCTAAGATCACCTCTTGGAACAGATCAACCCCTAATTTGTACAAGAGCAGCTTATTTAAGCTATTGTTCCCCAAAGCATGTTTCTAATTCTGCGTCCAGAATCTCAGGATGCTTTTCTTCTTGTTTGCCTAGGCTTCCCAATTTAGGGATTCTTTAAAGTTGTTTTATGCTTTTCCTCAGCTTTTCCATCTTTTTACCTGTTCCCAACTACTTTCCTCATCATTGGGGAAATTCATATTTTTCCTCAAAAATCTAAATTTAAAACTTACTGTCTTTCAAGGATTTTTGAAAGGTTGTGGGCAAATATTTGCCTCATC
This sequence comes from Pinus albicaulis, assembly GCA_034641835.2. Taxonomy (NCBI): domain Eukaryota; kingdom Viridiplantae; phylum Streptophyta; class Pinopsida; order Pinales; family Pinaceae; genus Pinus; species Pinus albicaulis. Next base: position 589,259,762 of record CM076580.1, on the reverse strand, counting down.
CATCCTCATAGATTTAGCAAGTGATCTCATCATCTCATTTTGGTCAATCTGCACCACAATAATTTATTATTGCCTCAATTAAATGTTTAATTACATTCACAAAATAATTATCCTTTGGGGTCCACTCCCCTTAGGATGTAAAGTTCAAGTATCTAACTTTAAAATGCAATCACATGAATTGGGGGTGTTACATATTCCCCCTCTGAAAATGAACACCGTCCTCGGTGTTGTTATTCAACTACTAGAGTTTATTTTGCAAATAAAAATCGATATTTTTCCATCATTTCAGTCTCTCGTTCGCAGGTAGCTTCTTCAGCAGTAAAGTGCTTCCATTGCACCTTTACTCTGGCTACTGTTCTGCTTCTCAATTCAATTTCTTCTCGATCCAATATTTGAAGCGGTTCTGGCAGAAACTCCCCTTCTGGTTCCACCTGTACAACATTCCAATCAACTATGTGAGAGGCATCGTGCACATATCTTTTTAACAATGAAACATGAAATACATCATGAACTCTAACATGGGGTGGTAAGGCCAGCTTGTAAGCCACTGGTCCCACTCTTTCTAATACTTCAAAGGGACCACAGTATCTAGGGGCCAATTTTGCACAACTCCCAGCATAAAAGGTGTTGTTTTTGGGTTTAATACGCAAATGTACATGCTCCCCAACTTTAAATTCTCTATGCACTCTTTTCTGATCTGCATAAATCTTCTGGCGATCTTGTGCTGTCTTGATGTTCTTTTGTATCTGTTTGACTATTCCTTCCATTTCTTGTAAAGCATCAGGTCCCAACATCAGTTTGTCTTCTGGCTAACTCCAGCTTAAAGGGGTACGACACTTCCTTCCATACAGTGCCTCAAACTGACTCATTTTGATGGAGGATTGATAGCTGTTATTATAGGCAAATTCCGCTAAATGTAAGAAATCTTCCCACTTTGAGGGTCTATCCATCACATACATTCTCAGCATGTCTTCCAAAATTTGATTAGTTCTTTCCGTTTGACCATCGGTATGAGGGTGGTAAGCAGTACTAAAATTCAATTTAGTGCCCATACCCCCAAATAGCCCTTTCCAAAAGGCTATTGTAACTTAGCATCTCTATCAGAAACAATCACCTTCGGAACCCCATGGAGCCTTACTACCTCCTTCAGGAGCACGTTCGCTACTTGAGCTGTCCCAAAGGTAGATTTCTCTGGTATAAAGTGAGTAGCTTTTGTTAGAGTATCTACTACTACCATTACAGAATCATGCTGGTATTTGGTTTTGGGTAACCCTATTATAAAATCCAAGGAAACTGTGTCCCATTTCCATTCTGCAATTGGTAAAGGTTTTAAAAGTCCAGCAGGATGCTGATGTTCAACTTTGATTAGTTGACATTCCATGCATCTACTTAAATATTCTGCTACATCTCTCTTCATTCCTGGCCAGAATAACTTCTTTTTCAGGGCTGTTAACATTTTCTAATATCTTGGATGTCCTGAATATGGTTGTTTGTGGTACTCATCCAAAATTTCTTTTTTAAGGACTCTACATTGGGAATATACAATCTATTTTTATAACAGATCAGCCCTTTTTGGTTTTGAGTGAAATTAGTTTTCTCCTTTTTCTACAATTTCACCAGAAGTGTTTCATAATTTGGGTCTTGATTTGCTGTCTTCTTCACCAATTCTTCTATATTGATCTGAGCACTACTTCTAATACTGTTGATATTCTGACAAGCATTTCGGCTTAATGCATCAGCAACTTTATTTTCTTTCGCTCTAATATGTTTTATATCCATATCAAATTCACTTAAAAAGGATAGCCATCTGGCTTGTCTGGCATTCAAATTAGTTTAGGAAAAGAAATATTTGAGACTAATATGATCAGTCATCAGGGTAATTTTTTTTCCAAGAAGATAGTGCCGCCACATTTTCAAAGCATGAATAACAGCATCTAATTATAAATCATATGCATTATAATTTTGTTCATGTATCTCCAGTTTCCTAGATTCATAGGCAATAACTGAATTTTCCTGCAAAATAACTCCTCCCAATCCTTCTCTACAGGCATCCGTACATACCACAAATTCTTTATCAGGCTCTGCAATCTTCAGTATAGGGGCTGTAGTAAGTTTCAGTTTTAATTGGTCAAAACTGTTTTGACATTTTTCAGTGCATTCAAACTTGACACCTTTCCTTTGTAATGATGTGATGGGATGTGCTATGGCAGAAAACCTCTCTACAAATCTGTGATAATAGCCTGCAATCCCCATGAAGGATCTAACTGCTGAAACATCAGTGGGCACTGGCCATTCTCTTATAGCCTTTATCTTCTCTGGGTCAACAGCAAGGCCTTGTTTAGAAATAATGTGCCCCAAGTATTGGATCTTTTCCTTATAGAATTCACATTTGCTGAATTTAGCATATAGCTGATTTTCCTTTAGAGTTTGCAACACTATCCTTAAGTGTTCTTTGTGTTCCTCTTCACTGTTTGAGTAAACTAAAATATCATCTATGAAAACAAGGACAAATTTATCCAAGTACTTGTTTAACACACTGTTCATCAGACTCATAAATGTGGCAGGGGCATTTGTCAACCCGAAAGGTAAAACTACAAATTCGTAGTGGCCATACCTGGTTCTAAAAGTTGTTTTGCTGATGTCTTCCTCCTTAATTCTGAGCTGGTGGTAACCAGTTCTTAAGTCTATTTTTGAGAATACTGAAGCTCCTCTCACCTGATCAAAAAGATCATCAATTCTAGGCAGAGGATATCTATTTTTGATGGTTAACTTATTCAATTGCCTATAATCAATGCACATCCTGAAAGTTCCATCTTTCTTTTTCACGAACAACACAGGTGCTCCCCAAGGAGAGACACTTGGTCTGATATACCCTTTGTCTAGCAGTTCTTGCAATTGCATTTTCAATTCTATAAGTTCAGGAGGACTCATTCGATAAGGTGCTCGTTAAACAGGTATTGCTCCCGGCACCAAATCGATTGAGAAGTCAATCTCTCTTTTGGGAGGAAGATGAGGGATTTCCTTTGGAAAAACTTCCTTGAATTCTCTTATTATTGGTACAGTATCCAGTAATTATTCTTCAGTTTTCTGTTCTGTCTCTTCCACATGCACTGCATAAACCTGATAACCTTTTCTAGCTATTCTTTTCAATTGTAAAGCTGAAATTTGTCTGACAGAAATTGGTTTTTGTTTCCCTTTAAGAGTAAAGATTTTCCCTTCTTCATCTACACAATGCAAGGTCTTATCCCAGCAATTCATCAAAGCTTTCTTCTTTTCCAGCCAGTCCATTCCTATCAATCGATCATATGACCCTAAAGGCAGAATGTTTAAATTCACTTCTGTTCGGAACTCATTTAATTGGATCTCGGTTCTGGGCAGTTTATGGGTTACCTTTCTTTTTGTTCCAGTGCCCAGCTGTACCAACCATGACTGTGGAAATTTTTTCAGCTTTTCAAGTTACATTTTTCTACACCTTTTGACTAATGTAACTCAAAGAAGCACCTGGATCAATCAGAACAATAACAGATAGGTCAGAAATCTTACCCTCCATTTCCACCATGGTTGCTTGATGTTCTGCTTGCCGATTTTCCAGGGCTGCACTGATAGTTGGTATATTTATGGCTATATCATTTACTGTTGTCGCTTCTCGATCTCTCATGAGCATATGAATGTTTCGATGGGGGCAGTCCCTCAAAAGATGGGGTTCTCCACAACCCCAACATTTCAAGGGCTCCTTCACTCTAACTGTCCCCTCCTTTTTACTGTCTCCATCTATTTTTTTTGAAGCCACTTGAGACTGGGCAGTTTGACTTTCTTTGGGTTTATTAAACCTTTTCCACTGATGATCTTTGCCAAAATTCTTCAAATAGGTTGGTTTCTGTTTCCTCCCTTTGAATTCATTCTTATTTACCCAACTTTTCCCTTGCTCAGTTTTTCCTTTGAACTGTTGGTAACATAATCTAGCTTTTCTAACAGCTTCGTCCATTGTTTTTGGGTTGTCAAACTCAATTTTCTCTTTGTATACAGCAGGCAAACAATTCAGAAACCTCTGTACCTTTGCCTTTTCTTCCCTTATGTAGGGTACATATCTCAGTAAATTGGTAAATTTAGTAACAAACTCATCGATAGTGAGTTGTCCCAATCTAAGCTCATGAATTCTTTTGCTTTGTCATCATAGTACCACTCATTCAAGTAGTGATTCTTTAATCTAGTCGAAATCTTCCTGGCAATCGTCTTTTCATCTATGGAATGCACCATCTTTGTCTCCTCCCACCACAAGGTAGCCTTACCTTGTAGCCGGTAAACAAACCTAATCTAGCCTTCAAACTTGCTTTCATATTCATAAACTTGGAAATGTTTAATCATATTCAAGAACTGTGGTTAACATCTTCCTCCCTTCTCCCCATCATAGGAGGGAGGTTTGATTTTGGAATTCCCTTGTAATTCCTTTTTCCGCTATTCTAATGCCTCAATAGCATCTTCCTCCCTCATCATATTCCTCGCTTTTCCTCTCTTTCCCGAACCTTTCTTCTTGGCTGTTCCGTGAGGTTAATTCCCTGATGAGCTTTTCCTGCTCCTCACTGGCTAATGACAACCTGTCATTCTGGATTTTTATCTCAGCCAATTCTTGTTGCAATTTTTGCAACATAGCCATCATCGCTGCATTGGGATCTAGCTCACCACACAGATCTACATAAATTTCACCACCTTCTTCCATTCTATCACCGCACTGCCCACTGTACACTACATAGCACAGGTCAGTGAAAAGAAAAGAACAACAAAAAAACAACCTTTTGTTACAACAATAAAATTACACAGTGAGTACACAAAAATTGTGAGCACAATGTCACTAGCCCAGTTTTATAACTTGGGCTCTGATACCATTTGTCACACCTCTAAATTTCACACACAAAAAAAAAAATTTCCTTCACGAATTCAGCCTTTTAAGCATAGGTTTATTATGACATTTCAAATTTTTTTCGCCATGATACCTTTCATCGTCACATCATTTCGCAAGTAAACCTTCTACCACTACTTCTTACCTTATGTTGTTTTTACTCCAAATATGAGGAAAATTGTATATGACTTTATTCTTTACACAGGTCTCGCATAACCTCGAGAACTCACCTTTGACTTAATGGTCACATATCTCATTTAATTATTGAGTCTAAAATCAACCATATGGACCATGAACATGTATTATATAACATGATTTGAATGAACCTTTGCCCAAGGGCATTTTCGACCCTTCCACTATCCCTCGTTACGATTTTTACGCCATGTATATGGGTATAGACTTAGGGGTATCGATTTTTCATATAATTCGATGTACATAATATTATGAATTGAATTTTCATGCGTTTGGCATTAACATGTATATAAGCCTGGGTTGATATGACCACACATCATTGTACATAAGATTTTTAAGCGATTTAAGATATGGTACTAGCCATTGGGATCATTTTGCACGTAGGCCGTATCGTCACAATTGATTTGGGTTTCTCTGTGCATCGCCGCGGTGAAATTTTTATCCACGTTAGGCGTCATGATAATTAAATGAGTATTGTATGGTTTATGTGGTTCTCCACACTCCTTTTTTTGCTTACGTGGTGAATCCACGTCGCTGGCATGCTCGGCCTACGTGGTGTACAACACTCACACCGGTATATGCACAAGACATATGAATTCAATTCGGATCTACCCCCATCAATGTTATACGACGGTCTTAACTCTTCAATGCTACCCTTCGATCCGTGACTTAGCTGCTACGATCCTGCCAAGTGGATGATGGCGATCAAGTCCAGTTAGGGTTCACGTGGTTTTCGAAGAATTATATAAGCCCTGGGTGTATAGTTAAGTCGGTTTTCCACGTTCATCAATTTGTTATGCTCCTCTACGTATGCACAATTCTACTTCTGCTGAGGGTTTGCGATTCTCCGTTGCAGAGAAGAATTATGGCGCCTCTGTTTCACCCACACAATGTCAGGTAATTACCTCCGCGCTCATTTTTGTTCCTATTGTAGGTTGGAATGATTCAGAAAGTTGCTCGTAACTAGCCATACGCCAGTTCTAAATATATATTCACTCGTCAGTAAGGTGAATGCATCTTGTTTTACGATTTCCAAGTTATACTCTCAGCGCAAAGTGTGGTTGGTTTCCAATTTCAGGGTTATCGTCGACCCTACTCTGGCGATTTCATGAAATGAGAAAAATTTGTTTTATGCCTCCTGTGTAGCGTGCTTCGCATCTCTTCAGGCGGACCTCTACTATTCAGTGGAGCTTGATGAGGTGGGGTCTTTTTCGTCCAGTCTCCGCGTACCATTGTTGCTTCCTCCATATTTTATTCGAGGGTGTTTCGTATTAATCCCTCTTTGTTGAATTTTAGATTTCAGGGCTCGGCGCATCTAAGATTTGCGTTCCACAGGTAGTGTTTTTAACACCATAAGTATTTTCTTCATTCACTTGTTTCCCCACGATAGCGCAATGGCTAATTCTCATTTTGGGTTTGAATTTGTTTTCTACAGGTAACCGGAGAGCTCTTGCATGCTTATGAAAGTAGTTAGTAACCCTTTCAATCGTTATGGATGCTAACAATCGGTCTCTTGCCCATCCAGGTCGGTATACTTATGGGACTACCTCCCCTCTCCTGTTGTGCTGTTTTGTGGCGTCGAAACATCGTACTCTTGTGAAGTTTGTGAAGTTGCGCATTGTTCCTTGAGGAACGAGACTCTATCAGATTCGTGGTTTTGTTTCTCTGTTTCTTGTATCATTACCACTCCTGGATGGCGCTCTTTTAACTTGGTTCTGTGGAGATAGGCGTTGTGAGTTTTACACCCCAGCCTGATAGGCTCAGCATGAATTTCGATATTTTTTTTGGACATATATGTATTCCCTATTGTCTTAGGTCGAATTCGATATACTATGCCACAGTATATATGTACATGGACTGTATCATTCGTGTATATGATTTCATACCATGAAATTTTTCTTTGTTTAGTTTTCTCGTCTGAACAATATTTGGTTCTCGGAAATACTAATGTTACTCCAGATTTTCTTAGTTGCATTCATCAAAATTTTCAAATAGTATATGTGATTTTTATCTCTTCTTCTGATGTACCTCGTTCATTCTTATCTGCGGGTAGAAATCTCCACTCTGGTACTTGTATCATCATTACAGTTTCCTCTTTTCATGGTTACATTGAACTTGTTTTATCATTATCTGTCTAGACATATGAATGGCATGCGGGGAATTTGTGAGTCCATTCTCATTTATAAACCTATGGTTAATATGTATAAAATGCTAGAATTTATATTCTACTATTTTCCACAGTTGTATATATAGATATTCCTATTTTCCAGTTTCTTTTCATTTACTTATCTCTATATACAACTCTTTTCTATCTATGTGTTTGGTGGTAGGTGTTTCTGTCGAGCTGCTTATGGGATTTGAATTCATGCCCTTTTTCCTCTTGTTCAAGGGAAATAGTGGTCACATATATGTTACTATATATACTGTTGAAAATAATTGACTCTTTGCTCCTATACCTCCCACTCTTTAACCATAATTTCTGCACTCTATTTAATCATTTTCAGTGCTATAATATTAGAGTAGTTTCATGAGGCCATTGTCTCAGATACCTATTTTGTTTTTTTTTTTTTATTATAAATATTTACTCCTTTTCTCCACTAGAATAATTGTGGCTTATATCCAACCTTGTTGATTTAGACCATTTAATTTTCTTGAATTATAATGGAATGGTTGGCTGACCCTGAGGTCAGTTTATAAAATCTCTCATTCCTTTCGTTCGTACACAGTATATATTTTAATTCATTTTTTGTTGTCAATCCAGTATACTATAGTGAATTCAATTTATGTCTCTCTTGTAGCTATATAAACATTATGCTAGGAAACAGAAGCAGATTAAACCAATTTCACAACTTTTTCCTGAAAGAACAAGTTTTCCTCAGATTTAAACTAGTCTTGGTTTAGACTTTCTATGGAATTATACTTTACAGGATCTTCCTCTACAACTATACAGAATTGTCAGGTTACTGCCTTAGGATTAAATTCTGTTAAATGTAGACTACTAAAATTTAATACCTTAAAGACAAATTTTGTTTTTATATGTAGCCAATTCATACCATAATAAACAGAAAGACAATTTAACTCAGAGACATACCACTCGTGTAGTAGAGCAACCTCCCAACCTTAGAGTTCTTCTGTCTCCCAGAACTCACCCCCGAGCTAAGATCACCTCCTGGAACAGATCAACCCCTAATCTGTACAAGAGCAGCTTATTTAAGCTATTGTTCCCCAAAGCATGTTTCTAATTCTGCGTCCAGAATCTCAGGATGCTTTTCTTCCTGTTTGCCTAGGCTTCCCAATTTAGGGATTATTTAAAGCTGTTTTATGCTTTTCCTCAGCTTTTCCATCTTTTTACCTCTTCCCAACTACTTTTCTCATCATTGGAGAAATTCAGATTTTTCCTCAAAAATCTAAATTTAAAACTTACTGTCTTTCAAGGATTTTTGAAAGGTTGTGGGGAAATATTTGCCTTATCCATCCTCACAGATTTAGCAAGTGATCTCATCATCTCATTTTGGTCAATCTGCACCACAATAATTTATTCATTTCCTCATTTAAATGTTTAATTACATTCACAAAATAATTATCCTTTGCGGTCCACTCCCCTTAGGATTTAAAGTTCAAGTATCTAACTTTAAAATGCAATCACATGAATTGGGGGTGTTACAGAAAGACTAGTGTAACTCCTAAATAAAATTCAACGTGCACTTGACAGAGTTTTTCTTAGCATTTTGATGATTAAAGGGGTAACTGCTCCTTGAGTTTTGTGAAATTATTATGATTTAGGTATTATTTTACATTTCCTAAATCATTGCTAATGAAAATTAAAGGCTAATGTCCCAACAAGAAAAGAACATCGAGGATGATGTTCTCTTTAAGGGGGGAAGTTTGTAATATTCCTCGCGTAAGCCACCGAAAAAACTCTCATAAAATGAGGGTTATTAAATAATTAAATATTATTAATTATTATATTGATATTACATGAAGAATATTCTTGTAATTCTTAATTATAGGAATATTGGAAGAATTATTTCTTAATTATTTTATTTAGAATAATTTTGAATTCTTCTATAGAAAGAAATTATATTTCCAAGTTGGTATATTCTATGAGTTTTATAAATAATGAGTAATAGTTTCGTTTTAGAAGTAATGAGTAATAGATTTGGAAAAATTATGGATAAGTGATATTTTGCTCACAAGGAAAAAACAAATATAGCTTTAAAAATAAAAGCATGAGACATTTTTGGATTTATTTTGTGAGTTAGAAAAGATCGAATGATTTCATGATTTAGAAAAGATGGAATTATTTTATGATTTAGAAAAAAGTTGGAATAATTTTATGATTTAGAAAAGCTGGAATGATTTTATGATTTAGAAAAGCTGGAATTATTTTATGATTTAGAATTTTTTTTTAATAATTTTATGATTTATAAAATATATTCCATTCTATTAATTCTATTTAATATAAGACTATGAGGGAAATAGAAGAGGGGAAGGGGAGAATACATGGAGAATGGAGACAAGGAAGAGGAAGAGAGTATTCCAAGCATGCATCAAGAGATAAGTAACCATATTATTTGAAAATATTTTTTTTTTCATATGGGCCATGATTCTATAATGATTGAATTTATTTTCAATAAAAATTTCAGTGTACGAAAAGCTAGATCTACACTTATTTATGCATTATTTTGATAAAACCCCAAGGGGATCTTGTTAAGAAGGCTGAGTAGTTCAAAATCTAGTATAGATCTGATGTTTCAACCATATATCATTTTTATATCTGAATATTAACCTACAGCAGCTGGATCTCCTCATATAAAATGCTTTCAAGTCTTTCTACGACTTTTCCATTTGTTTCTGCTATTATTTTTGAAGGATTCTTGCTTTTGCTTCAAGTAAATACAATTCTTCTATAAAGGAAATTGATTATAGTTCTTATTTCTTGATGCCATACTATAACATGAGTCTAATGGCTTATTTCTAGTGTTTTCCAGTAGAAAATAAGCACTTTCTAAAGGAGGGTTTATCTATTTACCAGCTCTCTCCTTTAGCTGATTTTCAGCTACTGTTCATTGTGGGAGATCTGTTTAAATGCTCTAAACTCATTTATTTCTGCTGAAAATATGCTTGGAGGTCCCAAACAGCCTAAAATAAGGGAAACCAGCACTGGTCTGCATTATTTTCACACTGGCTTGCTTATACAGGGTCCTCTTTGAGCCTATTGTAGATTTTCCTGAGAGTGGAATTTCTCGCTTCTTCCTTGGTTGGGTTTTGCTTCCCTTTTGGATCCATTTTTTATATCTGTAGATAAAAGGTTCCCAAGATTAGAAAAATCTAAGAAGATTATTTCATTCCCACACTTGCTGTGTTTCATCATTCTTCTATAGACAGAGTCGGGAACGGGCCAGGAAGCCTCTGGATTTCACCCTTCCTTGTGAAGGTGATGCATCCAGTAAATTCCCTACTAGTCTATCTCTATTTTAGATCTATTGGTGTAATTTTTTATTGTTTTTATTCCATGGTGGAATATTATAAGATATTCTCTATTGAGCCTTATTTTTCCCACTCGGAACATTACATAATTGTATGCAAGGAAATAATTATTGTGTTAAAAAAATTCAAAATGAATAGAAGAGAAAAATATATCCTTGTATGCATTATTGGATTATATTCTTCAAGAGAAAAAAAGATAATCACATGCTTCATTATGTAATATTATTTACAGAAAAATATATGCGTGTATGCATGGGAAAAATATAGTTTTGAGTATTAGATTTATAGAGAAAATGAAGATGAAGTCACATAATATTTATTGTGTTAGCCCTCTTTTGGGAAAAATAATATGTATTTTGCAAACCTAAAGGGATTAGATATAGTATTAGCTTTATCTTGGGAGAATATTATGCATAGTTATTGGTTATATCTTTTGGATGAGAGGGAAATTTCACTTTGCATGCATGAAATAATAAGTGGTATGCGTTTCACCCTTGGAAAAGAAATGTGTTTATTTTTCCATTAAATATTTATTTGGTTTCTTTTGGAAAGAAATATATGTTTTACATGCAGGAAGAACAAGATATGTTATTGCATGCACAAAACTATAACTTGTATGTTAACTTTGTTTGAAATAGAGTGGGCATTGTTATACATAATAACCATTATGAATAGATCTTGGGTGGAAAATATGTTTTTGGAAAAGAACATGTATTCACATGCATAATTATAACATCTATTGCATTAATCCATTTTGAAAAGGAAACATAACAGTAGGAAAAAAGAGAAATTGCTTGTTGGGATAGTTATCATGAAATCTTGTTATGCATTTGCATGCACAATATTGTTATATAGTATGTTAGCTTTCTTTTGGAAATAATATGAAAGTGCATGCAAGATTTTGTTAGCGGTTGTTAAACAGATGATGATTGATAGTGATTTATTTGTTACTAATTCATGTGAAATGATGTTAAAGAATATTATTTCATGTCAACTTCGTTATGTTTTATGCATGCATAAAAATAGTGTTGAAGTGTTAGAGATAAACATTGATTATTAGATTATTAATATTTTATCTAATCATGATATCAAGTGTGCTGACGACGACAATGGCAGGAAAGAAGGATGACTTGAGAAAGGATTTTTCAAGTTTAACATTGTGGAAGATAAAAAGTTCTTAGTCCATGCAGGTTTAGTAGTTCCAATTGTAGGATGACCTACTGAAGGAAACAGTCTGACTACAAAGATAGAGATTGAGGATTCATGGGTAAATGGTATCATGATGATTGTAATAGCTTACAGCTAGTTATGTTTCATTCAAGATTATTTTTCTTTGTAATTTTTATGACAATGGTCAAGGGATGGACTCCCTTACAACCATTGAGTGAGGGGTGACAACCCTCACGAGCGTTTAATAATAAAATTAAACGTTTACTGGTTTTCACCCTACGGGGTTTCCAGGGTATATCGGTGTCTATTTATGTGATTTTTCATAGTGTCATTTTCATGATGTTAATTTCTTTCATGATGTGATGTTTATATAATCAATTAGGTGATCTACTAATTGAATTAAAATGATCATGGGATCGATGCATAGTTATAGCAGGAAATTTAATTTAATATGCATAACATTAACAAAATAATGTTAATTAGGAGAAATTTGGAGAAAATAGTAAATAAATTCATGCTCATAGAATGTAAGTACTTCACTTCACAACACTCTATTTTGTTTTATATATAACATTGTTTTGTTAACAGATTTGTAAACTTGGTGACAAACTCATCTATGGTGAGTTGTCCCAATTTGAGTTCATGGAACTCCTTTTCTTTATCATGATAATAACGTTTGTTCAAATAGTGGTTTTTAAACTTGATTTGGAAATCTTCCCAAGTCACTGTATTTTCATCAATGGCATGAACCATTTTTGTCTCTTCCCACCACAAGCTGCCCTTACCCTGCAATTGGTAGATAACTAATCTGGCCTTCAGATTGCTTTCATATTCATAAACCTGAAAAATACTTAATCATATTCAACAACCATGCCTCAGCATCTTCCTCCTTCTCTCCATCATAGGAGGGAGGTTTAATTTTTCAAAATTCACCCTGTAATTCCTTCTTTTGTTTCGACTGATGTCTAGTAGTGTCATCTTCCTCAGAATCATCTGAGAACTTGCGTTTCCTCCTCTTTTTGGAACTTTCACCTTCTTGGCTGTTCCGTGAAGTCAGTTCTCTTATCAGCATTTCCTGCTCCTCACTCGCTAATGACAGCCTATCATTCTGGCTTCTTAGCTCAGCCATTTCCCGTTGCAACCTATGAAACATAGACATCAAAGGAGTATTGGGATATGGCGTGTTATCCCCATCACCCAGATCAACACAAATTTCCTCTCATTCATCCATTGGCTTTTCAGTTCCAGTACCACTGTACACTAAACAGAACAACATCAGTAACAATATTTTTTTTTTTTAAATTTATGCAGTGAGCACAAAAACAACCCATCTTTTATAACCTGGCTCCGATACCATTATATAGAGGATTTCAAGAAAGGTATATATAAAGTCATATAAAGAAAAAGACATAAAAAAATAAAAATAAAAATAAAAAATAAAAAATTTGAGGTGTGAGGGATGTTAAAAATGGTATCGGAGCGAGGTTAGAAAAAATGGGCTATTTTTTTTCTCACTGCATAAATTATTTTAAAAAAAAGAAATTGTTACTGATGTTTTTTTGTTTAGTGTACAGTGGTACTGGAACTGAAAATTCAATGGCTGAAGGAGAAGAAATTTATGTTGATCTAGGTGATGGAGATAACATGCCAGATCCCAATACTCCTTTGATGGCTATGTTGCACAGGTTGCAACGGGAAATGGCTGAGCTAAGAAGCCAGAATTACAGGCTGTCAGTAGCCAGTGAGGAGTAGGAAAAGCTGATAAGAGAACTAACTTCGTGGAACAGCCAAGAAGGTGAAGGTTCCGGAAAGAGGAGGAAAGGCAAGTTCTCAGATGATTCTGAGGAACATGACACTACTAGACATCAGTCTAAATAGAAGAAGGAATTACAAGGTGAATTCCAAAAAATTAAACCTCCCTCCTATGATGGAGAGAAGGAGGAAGATGTTGAGGCATGGCTGTTGAATATGATTAAGTATTTTCAGGTTTATGAATATGAAAGAAATCTAAAGGCTAGATTAGCTATCTACCAATTGCAGGGTAAGGCCACCTTGTGGTGGGAGGAGACAAAAATGGTTCATGACATTGATGAAAACACAGTGACTTGGGAAGATTTCCAAGTCAAGTTTAAAAACTGCTATTTGAACAAACTTTATTATGATGATAAAGCAAAGGAGTTCCACGAACTCAGATTGGGACAACTCACCATAGATGAGTTTGTCACCAAGCTTACAAATTTGTTAAGGTATGTTCCTTATATTCATGAAGAGAAGGCAAAGGTACAAATGTTTTTGAACTGTTTGCATGCTGTGTACAAGGAGAAAATAGTGTTTTTTAATCCAAAAAATATGGATGAAGTGGTGAGGAAAGCTAGATTATGCTACCATCAGTTTAAAGGAAAGGGTGAGCATGGAAAAAGCTGGGTAAACAAAGGTAAATTAAAAGGAAAGAAACAGAAACAAACTTATTTGAAGAACTTTGGTAGGGATCATCAGTGAAAGAAATTTAACAAACCAAAGGAAATTCAAACTGCTCAGTCCCAAGTTGGTTCAAAACAAATAGATGGAGATAATAAGAAGGAAGAAACAGTTAAAATGCGGGAGCCTTTGAAATGTTCGGGTTGCGGAGAACCTCAACTATTGAGGGACTGTCAACACCGAAATATTCAGATGATTATGAGAGATAGAGAAGCTACCATAGTGAATGATATAGCAAGGAATATACCAACTATTAGTGTAGACTTGGAGAACCGACAAGAAGAACACCAGGCTACCATGTTTGAGATGGAAGGTAATATTGATGACCAATATATTACAGTTTTAATTGATCCAGGTGCTTCTTTGAGTTACATTAGTCCACAAGTTGTAGAGAAATGCAATCTCAAAACTGAAAAATTTCAGCTGTCTTGGTTGGTCTAGTTAGCCACTGGCACCAAGCAAAAAGAAACTCATAAATAACCTCGAACAACAATTAAGTTAAATGATTTTTAGACAGAAGTAAATTTAAACATTCTGCCCTTAGGCTCATATGATTTGCTGATATGAATGGACTGGTTAGAAAAGATAAAGGCTATGATGAACTGTTAGGATAAAACTCTGCATTGCTTAGATGAGAAGGGGAGACCCTTTATACTCAAAGGAAAACCAAAACCAATATTTGTAAGACAAATATCAGCTCTGCAATTAAAAGGAATAGCTATAAAAGGATATCAAGTATATGTGGTACATGTTGAAGAATTGGGACAACAATCTGAAGAAAATCTGCTAGACACTTTCCCATTGGTAAGAGAATTTAAGGAAATTTTTTCAGATGAGATTCCCCATCTTCCCACCAAAAGAGAGATTTAATTTTTAATCGATTTGGTGCCTGGAGAAACACTCATCTCCAGAGCCCCTTATCGGATGAGCCCCCCTGAACTCATTGAATTGAAAATGAAATTGCAAGAATTGCTGGATAAAGGTTACATCCGATCGAGTGTATCTCCTTGGGGAGCACCGGTGTTGTTCATGAAAAAGAAGGATGGAACCTTCAGAATGTGCATTGACTACCATCAACTGAATAAGTTGACAATCAAAAATAGGTATCCATTGCCCAGAATAGACGACCCTTTTGATCAGGTGAGAGGGGCTTCAGTATTTTCTAAGATTGATCTGAGGATTGGTTATCACCAACTCAAAATTAAGGAAGAAGACATCAGTAAAATAGCTTTTTCAACCAGGTATGGTCACTACGAATTTGTATTCCTACCATTTGGCTTGACAAATGCCCCTGCCACTTTTATGTGCTTAATGAACAATGTTTTGAACAAGTACTTAGATAAATTCGTACTAGTGTTCATAGATGATATTCTAGTCTATTCAAAAAGTGTGGAAGAGCATAAAGAACACTTAAGGATAGTTTTGCAGACTTTGAAAGAAAACCAACTAAATGCCAAATTCAGTAAATGTGAATTTTATAAAGACAAGATTCAATATTTGGGGCATATCATTTCTAAACAAGGATTAGCTATTGATCCTGAGAAAATAAAGGCTATTAGAGAATGGTCAGTGCCGACCGATGTTTCAACAGTGAGATACTTTATGGGAATTGCAAGTTATTATCGAAGGTTTGTGGAAATATTTTCTGCAATAGCATATCCCATATATTCATTACAGAGAAAAGGCACTAAATTTGAGTGGACTGAAAAGTGCCAAAACAACTTTGAACAACTAAAATTAAAACTTACTACAGTCCCTATACTGAAAATTTCAAATCCTAGCAATGAGTTTGTGGTGTGTACGGATGCACGTAGAGAAGGATTGGGAGGCGTTATGTTGCAAGAAAAGTTTGTTATTACATATAAGTCTAGAAAAATTAAGAAACATGAACATAATTACAGTGTATATGATTTGGAATTGGTTGTTGTAATTCATGCTTTGAAGATGTGGCAACACTATCTTCTTGGGAAAAAATTTACATTGATGACAGATCATATTAGTCTCAAGTATTTATTTTCTCAAACTGATTTGAATGCTCGACAAGCCAGATGGTTGTCTTTCCTGAGTGAATTTGATATGGACATAAAACATATCAAAGGGAAAGAAAACAAAATTGTTGATGCATTAAGAAGAAATGCTTGCCAAAATATAAGCATCATTTGGAGTAGTGCTAGTTTTGACCTAGAAGAACTAGTTAAAAAGGTAGCAGATCAAGATCCAAACTACGAGAATCTACAAGTGAAAATGCTAAAGAAAGAAATGGCTGAATACACACAAAACCAAAAAGGTTTGATCTGCTATAAAAACAGATTGTACATCTTCAATGTAAAGTCTTTGAAAAAAGAGATCCTAGATGGATATCATAAAAAGCCATATTCTGGACATCTTGGGTATTAGAAAATGATTACAGCCTTGAAAAAGAAATATTTTTGGCCAAGAATGAAAAAGGATGTAGCAAACTATTTAGCTAGATGCATGGAATGTCAACTAGTTAAAGTTGAACATCAACATCCAGCTGGTCTTCTAAGTCCCTTGCCAATTGTAGAATGGAAACGGGACATTGTTTCTATAGATTTTATAACCGGGTTACCCAGAACCAAGTACCAGCATGACTCAGTGATGGTAGTGGTAGACACTTTAACAAAAGCTGCACACTTCGCACCTGTAAAATCTACTTTTGGGACAGCCCAAGTAGCAGATGTTTTCTTAAAAGAAATATTAAGGTTACACGGGGTCCCAAAGATGATTATTTTAGATAGAGATGCTAAGTTCACAGCTGCCTTTTGGAAAGGTCTGTTTGGGGGTATGGGCACTAAATTGAATTTTAGTACTACTTATCACCCTGAGACGGATGGAGAAACAGAGAGAACAAATCAGATTTTTGAGGATATGCTAAGAATGTATGTGATGGATAGGCCATCAAAATGGGAAGACTACCTGCATTTAGTCGAATTTGCATATAACAACAACTATCAATCCTCTATCAAAATGAGTACATTTGAGGCACTCTACGGAAGAAAGTGTCGTACTCCTTTAAGTTGGAGCCAATCTGAAGATAAGCTAGTATTAGGGCTAGATACTTTACAAGAAATGGAAAGGATTGTCAAACAAATACAAAGAAATATCAAGACAACACCAGATCGACATAAAAGCTATGCTGATAAAAAGAGAGTGCATCGAGAGTTCAAAGTGGTTGATCATGTGTATTTGCATATTAAACCCAAAAAGAACACACTTTATGTGGGAAGTTGTGCAAGATTGGCTCCTAGATATTGTGGGCCTTTTGAGGTGTTAGAAAGGGTGGTACTAGTGGCTTATAAGCTAGCCTTACCACCCCATGTTAAAGTTCATGATGTGCATATCAGACCGAGTGTATGTCCTTGGGGAGCACCACTACTTTTCGTGAAAAAGAAGGATGGAACCTTTAGAATGTGCATTGACTACTGTCAATTGAATAAGTTGACAATCAAAAACAAATATCCATTGCCCAGAATAGATGACCTTTTTGATCAGGTAAGTGGGGCTTCAGTATTAATTTACAAGGAATTAATTTACTACTTTCTCCTAATTAACAAAACAGAGTGCTGTGAAGTGAAGTACTTACATTCTATGAGCATGAATTTCTTTACTATTTTATCCAAATTTCTCCTAATTAACAAAACAATGTTATCTATAAATAAGAACATTTAAAAGAAATAGCCTTCAAACGTTATCTACATTGATTACAAATTTTGTCCTTTACTGTTTCACAATTTCATATTCTAAATCACAATATCTTCTTATGATTAATTAACTGAGATGTATGTTCATGTACAAATCGACTAAGTGTACTTGTCAATCCAATCCATTAACCATAATCATAATAGTAAATTCATAGAAATTTAACAAGAAGAAATATGTAACATACCCCAATAACCTCACAGGAAAAATGCATGGAGTTAGGACTTTTTTTCAACATTTACGAATGTGTAACCTTATAAATTTCTTTATATATTTTTGCATTAACCATTTAACTACCCATTATCATCACTTAGAGAAATATTTAGCAAAAAAAATCATAGTGAGTTACACAACCATTAATTGTTCTTCTTGTAGCATATTAACTTAAATTTTCTGCTATAACTATGCATCGATCCCATGATCATTTTAATTCAATTAGTAGATCACCTAATTGATAATTTCAACGTCATATCATGAAAGAAATTAACATCATCAAAATGACACAATTAACAATCACATAAATAGACACCGATATACCCTGGAAACCTCGTAGGGTGAAAACCAACAAATGTTTAATTTTATTATTAAACGCTCGTGAGGGTTGTCACCCCTCACTCAATGGTTATAAGGGAGTCCATCCCTTGACCATTGGCGTAAAATTTACATATAAAAATAATCTTAAACGAAACATAACTAGCTACAAGTTATTACAATCATCATGATACCATTTACCCATGAATCATCAATCTCTGTCTTTGTATTCAGACTGTTTCCTTCAGGGGATCATTGTGCAATTGGAACTACTAAACCTGCATGGACTAACAACTCTTTATCTTCCACAATGTTAAACTTGAAATTTCCTTTTTTCAAGTCATCCTTCTTTCCTGCCATTTCTGTCGTCAGCACACTTGATATCATGATTAGATAAAATATTAATAAACCAATAATCAATCTCTATTTGTTACACTTCAACAAATATTTGTATGCATTTATAAAACATAACCACATTGACATTAGTTTCCTTATTTAACATCATTTCACATGCATTAGTAACAAATAAATCAATATCAAGCATCCTCTTTCCACCAAACACTAATAAAAATCTTGCATGCACTTTCCTATTATTTCCAAAAGAAAGCTAACATACTATATAATAATACTGTGCATGCAAATGCATAACAATATTTTCAAGATAACTATCCCAACAAGAAATTTCTCTTTTTGCCTACTCGTATGTTTTCTTTTCAATATGGATTAATGCAATAGATGTTACACTTACGCATGTGAATACATGTTCTTTTCCAAAAACATATTTTCCACCCAAGATCTATTCATAATGGTTACTATGTATAACAATGCCAACTCTATTTCAAACAAATTTAACATACAAGTTATAGTTTTGTGCATGCAATAACATATCTTGTTCTTCCTGCATGTAAAACATATATTTCTTTCCAAAATAAACCAAATAAATATTTCATGGAAAAATAAACACATTTCTTTTCCAAGGGTCAAACGCATACCACTTATCATTTCATGCATGCAAAGTTACATTTCCCTCTCATCCAAAAGATATAACCAATAACTATGCATAATATTCTCCCAAGATAAAGCTAATACCATAGCTAATCCCTTTAGGTTGGACAAATACATATTATTTTTCCCAAAAAAAGGCTAACACAATAAATATTATGTGATTGCATCTTCCTTTTCTCTAGAAATCTAATACTCAAAAATATATTTTTCCCATGCATGCAAGCATATATGTTTCTCTAAATAATATTACATAATAAAGCATGTGATTACTCTTTTTCCTCTCTAAGAATATAATCCAATAATGCATACAAGGATATATTTTTATCTTCTATTCATTTTGAAGAGTTTTAACACAATAATTATTTCCTTGCATACAATTATGAAATGTTCCAAATGGGAAAATATAGGCTCAGTAGGGAATATCTTAAGATATTACACTATGGAATCACAGCAATATGGAATTACACCAATAGATCTAAACCAGAGATAGACTGGCAGGGCATTTACTAGATGCATCACCTTCACAAGGAAGGGTGAAATCCAGAGGCTTCCTGGCCCATTCCAGACTTTGTCTATAGAAGAATGGTGGAACACAGCCAGTGTGGGAATGACACACTAATATTAGATTTTTCTACTCTTAGGAACCTTAGATCCATAGATCTAAACAATGGATCCAAAAGAGAAGTAAAAACCAACCAAGGAAGAAGTGCTAAATTCCACTCTCAGGAAAATCTACAATAGGCTCAAGGAGGACATTGTATAAGCAAGCCAGTGTGAAAATAATGTAGAACAGGGCTGGGTTCCCTTATTTTAGGCTGTGTCAGACCTGAAGAAAAGTTTCAGCAAAAATAAATGAGTTTAGAGGTTTTAACAGATCTCCCACAATCAACACTAGCTGAAAATCAGCTAAAGGAGAGAGTTGGTAAATAGAGAAACCGTCCTTTAGAAATTGTGCAGTTTCTGCTGGAAGACACTAGAAATCAGCCATTAGACTCATGTTATAGTATGGCATCAAGAAATCAGATCTATAATCAATTTCCTTTGTAGAAGCATTGGATTTACTTGAAGCAAGAGTAAGAATCCTTCAAAAATAATAGCAGAAACAATTGGAAAAGCTGCAGAAAGACTTGACAACATTTTATATGAGGAGCTTCAGCTGATGTAGGTTAATATTCAGATCTACAACTGACATATGGCTGAAACATCAGATCCATACCAGATCTGGAACTACTCAGCCTTCTAAACAAGACCCCCCTGGGGTTTTATCAAAATAATGCATAAATAAGTGTAGATCTAGCTTTTAATACATTGAAAATTTTTATTGCAAATAAATTCAATCATTATATAATCATGGTCCATATGCAAACAAAGATATGTTCAAAGGATATGGTTACTCATCTCTTGATGCATGCTTGAAATACTCTCTTCCTCTTCCTGGGCTCCATTCTCCATGTATTCTCCCATTTTCCTCTTCTATTTCTCTCATGGGATTATAATAAAAAATAGAATTAATTAAAATGGAATAGATTTTATAAATCATAAAAGTATTCCAATTTTTTTCTAAATCATAAAAGAATTCCATCTTTTCTAATTCATAAAAGCATTCAAGATTTTCTAAATCCTAAAAGTATTCCAGCTTTTTCTAAATCATAAAAGCATTCCAGCTTTTCTAAATGACAAAAGCAATCCATAAAGCCTCCATAAATCTGATTTTTCCTAAATCAGAAAAGCATTCCATAAATCCCTCATGCTTTTATTTTTAAAGGTAGATTTTCTTTTTCCTTATGAAAAAAATATCACTTATCCATACTTTTTCCAAATCTATTACTCATTATTTCTAAAACTCATAAAATATACCAACTTGGAAATATAATTTATTTCCATGGAAGAATATAAATTATTATAAATAAAATAATTAAGAAATAATTCTTCCAATATTCTTATAATCAACAATTACCAGAATATTCTTCATTTAATATCAATATAATATTTAATAATATTTAATTATTTAATAACCCTCATTTTATGAGAGTTTTTATGGTGGCTTATGCGAGGGATATTACAAAATAAATAAAACTGAAACCAGATTATAGCATAAATGAAAAACTATTCTAGTAGAAAATAATAGTGCATAGCAATGCACATGTGTGCCTTCTTGGCTTAGGCTATGCCATAGAGAAGAGGAGTTACATAAGTAAGATAAAATCAACACTAGGCAAAGAGATCAGTGCTTGAACTTAAGAAATCAACCATCTTTTTATATTAGCTCTCAAGTTTAAGTTATCAATTTATATGGATATGTGGTTTAATGTTATATATTGATATGTGGTTTAATTGTAAGTTTAGTTATATATTGATATGTGGTTTAATGGTAAGTTTAGTTGAGTGAAGCCAATAAAATTATGTGGAGTGAAACCAATAAAATCATGGTTCAAATCTTATTGAGTATATGACTTACTATAATCTCAACTTAAGAAAAATTCCTTAAATCTCAACTCAAAAAAACTCTAAGATTCAATTCAATCATAAGTACTTGCAAAACTAAACTAAAATAGGAAATACATTTTCCTTTATCATTATGCTAATCAATAATCACTTAGTAATTCCATGACATGTATATATGTGTATATGAATTCCTGAATTCCTGTACATGATTCACTTGACTGATCATTGAGTTGAATCCATGCAGATCTAGCATAGAATGTGCTATTATAGTTTCTATGTTGATTTAATGTTTGATGACACCCTCTCACTTATGCTATTTACTTTGTGATTTTTTTGTAATACACATAACCATGAATTAGAATCATCTGCAAGTGGTAGTTTCCCATTTTTGCCACCATATAGATCATCAAAATTTCTATAGTAAAGAAATATTTTCTACATAATTTTTTATTCTTGTAGAAACAACTTAGTAACTGTTGGGAAACCAGCTCCAAAAATAGAAGAAAAAAGATATCAGCGCCTTAGAAATAAACCACTTCGAGGGTGAAACATGTAATATATTACATTAATGAACAATTTTTGGATGATACAAATTACAAAACCTCCTTTCTATATATAGGAGTCCATGGGGCGACAATGTAGTCATAGTGGGCCCACAATGTAATCCTAGATGACCTAATAATAATAATAATTTAAGGGCACAATAATGAAAATATGGAGGTTAAAGGGTACAATAATAACAATAAGGGGGTTACACTAACACCAATAAGGGACTATAATAGTAATATAGGGACCTGACATGCCCCTCTCCTTCAAAAAAGTGTTGTCCTCAATGCTTGAGTAGCTCTACTTGCTTTTGTATATAATTCCATTCCTTTCAGTAGAATCTTCAGTGGGGAAGTTCTTCCACTTGGCGAGATACTCTGAAATTAATCGATTTCGTACCTATCGAGTTCCTATTTCCATGACTGCTTTAGGTTCCAATATGATTTTTCCTTCCTCATCAAGTTCTGGAAATATTGTTTGAACTGGAAGATTTTGACCTATAACTTTCTTTAAGCATGAAACATGGAAAATTGGGTACATTCATGAAGAAGCAAGAAGATCCAATATGTATGCCATAGTACCAATCTTTTGTAACACCTTGTAAGGACCATAGTATTTTGGCAATAATTTATTATCCTTCTTAGCTTGCTTGAGGGACATTTTTTTGTATGGTTGTAGACGTAAAAATACCCATTATCCTGCATCAAAACTTATCTTGCTGCGATGTTGATCCGACTGTTGTTTCATTCAATTTTGTGCCAAATTCAGCTTGTCCTTTATGAGTTGGAGAACTTCTTGTTGATGCTCGATGTCATCTTCCACTACTTAAACCTTCAAAATTTCTCTTAAAGATGATGTGATGGATGGTGAATGATATCCATAAAGTCCCATAAATGCAGTCATTTTTTCTCCAGTATGGAAGGAAGTGTTATAACACCATTCAGCAAGAGGTAACCACTTGACCCATTGTGTTTTTTTATCAGATACAAAGGAACGAAGATATAGTTCCAAACATTTATTTACTATCTCAGTTTGACCATCAGATTGAGGATGATAATATGAGATATGATCTAATTTAGTACCCAAACAAGAAAATAAATTCGTTCAAAAATTTCTAGTAAAAATGGGATCTCTGTCGCTCACAATAACCCTTGGGTTTCCATGTAGCTTTTGAATTTTGTCGATAAATGTAGTAGCAACTTTACTTGGTTTAAATGGATGAGATAATGCACAAAAGTGTGCATACTTTTTAAGTCTATCAACTACCACCATGATCACACTTTTTCCTTCCGACTTAGGTAAACATGTGGTAAAATCGATTGAAATCTCCTCCCAGCGTTGACTTGGAATGGATAAAGGTTATAGAAGACCCCGGGTGTTAATGGTTCAACTTTATTCTGTTGGAAAACCAAACATTCCGCCACAAACTTTTGAATATCAGATTTAAGGCCATCCCAAAAAAATTCTTTCTTCACCCTGTGGTAATTTTTAAAAAATCTTGAGTGTCCTCCTAAAGGAGAAGTGTGCAATTCCAAAAGAATATTTTCTTTTAGTTGGGAATTCTTACAGAGATATAAGTGATATTTGTACCATCAGGAATCATTTTTCCAATTAAATGTATTAGATGTACTAGGATCTTGCTGCAACTTTTGAATGAGTGTCCACACTTATTCATCCTTCTTCCGTTCATTTCTTGGTTCGGTTATCCAATCTGGTTGGATAATAGAAACGGCACAAAGAAATTCTTCCACCTCTTTGTTATTTCTTGAGAGTGCATCCGCAACATCATTTAGCTTCCTTTCTTTGTAGATTATTTCAAAGTCATAACCCAACATCTTTGTGACCCATTTTTGATGTTCTTATGAAGATAGTCTTTGTTCTAAAAAGTGTTTAAGACTATCATGATCAATTTTTACGTTGAAGTGTCTTCCCATTAGGAAAGTTCTTAATTTCTTTAGTGCATGCAGTATTGCTAACATTTCCTTCTCATAAATAGGTTTCTATAAATACTTTCCTTTGATTGGACGACTTTCAAAAGCAATGGGTCTTCCTTCTTGCATTAAAATAACACCAATTCCATTTCCTGAGGCATCACATTCCACAATAAATGTTTTTGTGAAGTCTGGCATAGCTAAGACCGGTGCTAGGCACATTTCCTCTTTAAGATGTTCAAAGGCCTTAGTTGCTTTAGGAGTCCATAAAAATGGATCTTTCTTCAATAATTTTGTTAGAGGTGCTGTTATTCTCCCATAATTCTTAACAAACTTTTGATAATACCCTGTTAACCCGAGAAATCCTCGCAACTGCTTTATGGTTGTGGGGAATTTCCATTCCTTAATGGCTTTAATTTTGTTAGCGTCTACCTTAACACCCTCGTGAGGTACAATATAACCTAGATATTCCACCTCTTGTACTCCAAAGAAACATTTGGATGTTTTTGAATATAATTGTTTCAACTATAGTAGTTTGAGCACCCTGTCAACATGTTGAACATGATCCTTCCAAGACCTGTAGTAGATTAGTATACCATAAAAAAATAGTAGCACAAATTTCTAAGGGTTTGGAAATGGAATTCATCAACCCTTGAAATGTAGAAGGTGCATTGGTAAGGCCAAAAGGCATGACCAAAAATTCATAATGACCCTCATGAGTTCAAAATGCTATTTTCGGAATATCTTCAGTATTCATTCTAATTCGATGGTATCCTGAACGAAGATCCGACTTGGTAAAATAAATTCCTCCATGTAATTCATCCAATAATTCATCAATCATAGGAATGGGAAATTTATATTTAATGGTGAGTTTATTTCTCCCTATAATCCAGACACATGCGCCATGATCCATCCTTCTTGTGTACCAATACTACAAGAGTAGAGAAAGAAATTTGACTAGGTTGAATTATACTCACCTCTAACATTACTGCAATCATATGTTGAATTTCGCTCTTTTGGACATAAGGATATCTATAAGGCCTGATGTTTAGAGGAACACTTCCTTGAATCAAATGAATAGCATGATCATGATCATGAATTGGTTGGAGTCCTTTGGGAGTTTCAAAAACCTTAGAATGATTATCCAAGACATTTTGGAGATCTGTAGAAATAGATGATTTTGATGTTGAAACTTCTAGTGAGCATAATTCTGCAATTATGCCTCATGTTTCTTTCTTTAGAAGCCTTGTCATGAATTTAGAGCTTATTATATTTCCCTGCTTCTGTTCAATACCGCGTAATTCAACTTCCATTCCTTCTAAAAAAAAATTCAAGGAAATTTCTTGAAAATTAAAAGCTATCGTCCCCAAAGATTGTAACTGTTGTACTCCTAGTACAACATCAGTAGCTCCCACAGGAATGGAAAGCATTGGAATATTCAATACATATTTCCCCATGGTTAGCTTGATATTATGGTATTTTCTAGAGAAATTTGTAGTTCCTCGATTTGAAACCATCACTTGACGTTCTAGTGCTAGGTATAGGAAACAATTCAATTACTTGGCTACCTTACAGTGAATAAAATTATGGGTACTACCTGAATCAATCAACATTATTAAATTTTTCTTCTTGATATGTCCTTCTATCTTGAGAGTTTGAGGAGTGGTAATTTTTTCCAATGCATTACATGATACAGTCGGACTCATTTCTTCCTCTTCTAGGGTTGTTTCCTGGTTTATATCCTCTTGTTGTTCATTTTCTTCTTTCTCTTCACAATCTATGTAAAATAATTTCTTCTTAGCACACTTATGACCTTTAGTGTATTTTCTATCACAACTGTAGCAAAGCCCTTTTTCTCTTTTTTCTTCCAATTTTTGTTGCGTCAAACTTGTAGGTTGTGGAAATCTAGTTGTAGCAACACTTCCCTCTTTATAGAAGTGATTGGTAGGCTTCCTTGTCGCCATAATTTTTCATTCAATTTTTCTTGCCAACCTTAATGCCTTCTCCAATAAATCAGGTTCCAAAACGCAAAATTCATGTTGGATGTTATCCTTTAAAGTACCTATGAAGAGATCAATCATGTGTTCCTCTCGAATATTAGTTACCCTTATATTAAATTTTTGGAAGTCCTGAATGTGCTCCCCTACTAAACCCTTTTGTTTTAGATTTATAAATTGGGTAAAGAAGGTGTTTCTCTTTGTATCCTCATAATGTGCTATCATTTCCTCTATAAAAATTGACCAAGTGACAATTTTTTTACGGGAGCAAAGCCATCGATACCATGCAAATGTATTTTATTCTAAATGTAAAGTTGCAATGCATACATTTTGTGTGTTTTGCACATTATTGAGATCAAAATA